>CAJQZJ010033103.1:61489-78714 GCA_907164525.1 Lophiomys imhausi | reverse complement strand
CTTCTTCTTCTTCTTCTTCTTCTTCTTCTTCTTCTTCTTCTTCTTCTCCTTCTTCTTCTTCTTCTTCTTTTTGGTTGTCATTTCAGTCTCTGTAAGCCTCTAGGAGCCTAGATTGGTTGATTCTGTTGATCTTCATGTCTTGTTCTTGCTTCATTCGAGTCTCTCTATCCCTCCTCCCTCTCTTATATAGAACTCCCAGAGCTCCACATAATGCTTGACTGAATGTCTCAGCCTTTGCTTTGTTCTGCTGCTGGGAGTAACTTCTCATAGGATAATTATAGAGGTTCCTGTTCCTTTGGGCCTCTGAATTGTAGGATCATTATCCTACACTATATATCTAAAATCCATTTATAAGAGAATACATGCCAAGTGTACTTTTCTTGGTCTGGGGTAACTCACTCAGGATGAGGTTTTCTAGTTCCATATATTGGTTTTCAAATTACATGATTTCCTTGTTTCTGATAGCAGAGTAATATTCCATTTTGTAAATGTACCATAGATTTGTTTTGTTTTGTTTGTTTTGTGTTTTCATCCATTCTTCAGTTGAAAGACACCTGGTTGTTTCCAGATTCTAGCTATCACAAATTAATCAGCTTTTAACATAGTTGCATGGATGCCCTTGCAGTTTGGTGAAGAATCTTTTGGATAAATGCCCAGGAGTGATATGGCTGAATCTAGAGGTAGAAGTATTCCTAATTTTCTGAGATATCACCAGACTGATTTCCAAAGCAATTGTACAAGTTTGCACTCCTACCAGCGATGGAGGAGTGTTTCCCTTTCTGCACATCCTTGCTAGCATGTGCATCATTTGAGTTTTTGATCATAGTCTTTCTGATGGGCTAAGGTCAGAGTAGGTTTTCTTTTTGATGTACAGTTTATTGTGTTGTCTATATATTTTGGGTATCAGTCCTCTATTGAATGTGGATTTCTTAAAAATCTTTTCCCATTCTGTGGGTTGATGGTGTAGTGTTAAGCATTCTCAATGTTAATTAATTGATCCTACTTTCTGTCTGTTACTTACATTGACTCTGATTGGTTAAATAAAATGCCGAGGCCTGAGATTGGGCAAAGACAGAGAAAGGTGGGATGTAGGGGTTAGATAAATTAGATTTAGAAAATATATAGGAGTTTCTGATACTGTCTCTTAATTCGGGGCCTGAAGAGCATTATCAGCATGAAGTCAGCAAAAACAGGAAAGACTTAGTAGACTGAAAAACAAGGTTGAAGTCAGGAAACACAGGAAAGACTCAATAGACTTGAAGAAACAAAGTATCTGGCCTGATATTGTTTTCAGCTGCTAAGTGGGCGGAGCCCAAATTAAGCTGAAACAGAGTTCCTCCTATTTAAGGACAGTGCATGGAGCCCAGAAAGGGAAGAGGTCCCTGATGCTAGAGAGCTCCAAGAGTCCTGCTGAAAAAAGGGCTGGCCATTGATGGCCAGCTCTCTCCCTAAAGCAGAAAGAAGCTGGTGAGCAAAGAAAGCCTGAACAAGACACCAAAAGGCCAAGGACTGGACCCTGTGGCTCAGCTTTTACCTGGAGGGGTTTGATCTGTCCAAACAGTGGCCTAGGGGAAACTGTGCCTGGTTTTAAGGACTGAGGCAGAGCAGCTGAGTTCCTGATTCAAAAGAAGTAAGTTGGCCTGCAGACGGCTGGGGTCTCCCACAGAGAAGAAAGCATGAAGCCTTATTTAAGGTGAGACTACAATAACCAACTTACCCTGACGAACCTGCATCTGAGAGATCCAGAAAAAGGACTGCTAAGTGCGTTCAAGAATCTACAACAAAGACTGTGTTCCTGACGACTGAGGACCTGCCCCAGAGACTGTATCATTCTAAAAGATTATGAAAGTAGTTGTTATAATTATCAATAGGTTTAGTGAATAGGTTAAAGGGGTTGTAGGAATTTATAGGATTAAGAAATTGTTGGTGTTTGCTATAAGTGAATTTAGTAATAAATAAATAAGTGTTAAATAATAATTTAAAAGATCGGTTACAGTGGGACTTCCTGGGATTAGAACAGGAAGCCTGCGCTTTAGTCAGAGAATTAAGGCATTCCAGCCACAAGCAGCAGGAAGGAAGACATAGGCCATGGGTAAGGAAAAAGAACCTCATTCCACATGGTCAAAAACATAGGCATGGCATGGAAAATGGCAGTCCAAGGGGACGTATGTATATATGGGTCATATTTGGGTAATAGACTTAAGAGCTAGCTTAGATGGACCAGGAATGCACAACTCATGCCAAGGCTTGTTAAAATCCACATGGTATCTCTATGTACTCATTTTTAATGTCTGCTTAAGGATTAATGGCTGCCAAACCAATTATCAATAATATAAATACTGGTTATATAGTTTAATTAGCCATTTTTTTTTACAGTGGGTTGTTGTATTTTCCTATTGATGGTGTACTTTGCCTTACAGTAGGTTTTCATTTCCACGAGGTCTCATTTATTATTTTGTTGATCTTAGTGCCTGCACTATTGGAGTTCTGTTTAGGATGTTTTCTCCTATGTCAGTAGCCACAAGTTCATGGATTTTCTCACTTTTCTCTTCTACCAGGTTCAGTGTATCTGGTGTTGTGTTGAGGTCTTTGATCCCTTGAGCTTGAGTTTTATGCAGGGTGGTAAATATCTGCATATAATAATAACTATATAATAATTATGATAATAAAATTAATGCAGGATCTATTCATATTCTTCTTCTACATGCATATATAGATGAATCTTTATTTTCTGATCTAATATATATGAGTTCTGTATGCATCTTTTACCTTTATGGGTATCTCCTTTAATTTAGGAAATTTTTCTTCTAAGATTTTGTTGAAAATATTTTCTTGACTTTTGAGTTGGGATTCTTATCTTTCTTATCTTTTTCTATTTCTATTATTCTTAGTTTTGGTATTTTCATAGTGTCCCAGATTTCTTGGGTGTTTAATTTCAAGAATATTTTTAGATTTATCATTTTCTTTGACAGTTGTATCCATTTCCTCTGCAGTATCTTCAACACATGAGATTCTCTCTTCCATTTCCTGTATTTTGTTGAAGTTTGCCTCTGTAGTTCCTATTCACATTTCTAAACTTTTCACCTCCTGACTTCTCTCAGTGTGTGTTTTCTTTATTGCTTTTATTTCCATATTTAGGTGCTGAACAATTTTATTCTTTCTTTAAAGTTTTTTTTTCCTCTTGGATTTAATCTTTTTAAGGGTACTTATTCATTTCCTCCAATTGTTTATGTTTTTATGTATTTCTTTTTTTTTAAATACTTTATTTTTTTTTCTTCAAGTTACATCTCAGTCACAAACCCCTCCCTATTCCCCCTTCCTATCCCGCCCTTCCACTCTCTTCCCCCCAGAAGTTTCCCCTTTCACTCCAACATATGGTTCCTTCTCTTATAGCAGTAAGTATTATACAAAACAACAGATATAAATATGCCACATTTGTGAGAGTTGAATGGCCCAGTATACCTTCCCAATGACCAGTTTATACACATTTGGCCCCTGACTTTAACATTCTACTATCTAACCATCTCCATGAGTTTAAAGGTCTATATCTGACTCAACATTCATACTAACTTGCAACACACTTTTAAGAGTATCTTCTTAGATCTATAACACCCTCTTGATTCCTAAACAACTCAAAATTTAACTATGAGACTCTAACTGTCTATTCTTCAACCACCTCAGAGACCTGAGAGGGATAAATATATCTGTTTAAATAGGAAGTGCAAGGCCTGCAGCTTCCAAAACTAAGAAAGGACATACCATTGACTGCCTGGACAGTTCCCTTTTTCTCTCCATACATTCCTGCATCAGTCTTCAGCCTTTGGGTCCTGTTTCTCTGACAGACATTTGTTGTAGAGTCGGGATTATGAAGGACTTACCTACCCTGTCTTGGCAGAGTTAGGCTGTCAACTTCCCTGCTACCAAGTTTTGTCCTTTTTGGACAGCAATCTGTCTGCAGTTGGTGCAAGGGGTTTTTTCATGCCAAGAGATAGGCTTGCCACTAATTCAACCATCTTATAGTGGAGGTTCTTCGATGCTTATCTTCTACTTGGAGTAGAATAGGGGGTGCTGTCAGGCGCTGATATGTCTCGATATCAAAAAAAAAAAGAAAATCTTAATTTAAGATAACATCTTTGAATGCCATATTCTGCAGGTCTCTTGGGGTTTTTGAAGATGCCCTATACATCTCTTATATTTAGATAAGCAAATGTTGCTTGTCTCTTAGCAACTTGATTACTGGGTAGTTTAGAGAATATCTGTGATAGACTCTCATAGTAGCTAAAAAAGTGACATGTTTGCATGACTAGGAGTTTGTTTTACTTAACTATCCTAGACCGTTTTACACGGTTGGTATCAAGAAGCCAGAGCTTCACATTTTATTTTTAAGTATCTCTAGGTATGATACCATTAGGAAGCATTACCTTTAATTTTGTATCAGTATACAAAGATCTATTCAATTGTGGTTAAATATACTCTTAATTATGTATCAATATACAAAGGTCAATGCCTATGTAGCCCAATACAATCTTAATATTATGTCCATATACAAGGGTCAATACCATTGTGGCCAACTATAATCTTAATTTTGTATCAATATACAAAGATCAATACCGATGTAATCCAATACAATCTTATTTTTGCACAATAAACAATGGTCAATACCACTTTAGCCAAATAAACTACTAATTTTGTATCAATATACAAAGATGTAAGGGCATATTCAATAATCTGCCCCTTCTTCTTGGACCTTCCTGTGCTATGTCTATATCTCATTTTTCTGAAGCCTATGCAGTCCTACATAGGAGAGGAAGAAGGATACAGAAAAGGAAAAGTAGGAAGTCCCTGGGGCTAACCTCCAAAACCCATTAAACAGGACCATTTATCAGCTTGTAATCTCTTACCTTAAATATCGGAGTTTTCAGTTATCCTTCAAATAACCAAAAAGAAGGGCAGAGAAACACCTTCCCCACCCTCTGGGCATGGGACGTTGCTCTCTTAAAGTGACTTCCTGCTGATTTGGGTCGTAGTAGACCTGTTTGGGGCCTGAACCCAAATGGAAAAAATGGTTAAAAATGTTAGTACTCTCCTTTTATGTTCAGTCCTTCTGTTCTCAGCTGTTTAGATGACCTATTGGCCCATGCCTTTGACTTCAGCGGAGACGGGGGGGAGCACTGTAGAGTTGGTGGTCTTATGTATTCTGGAGTCATATGGAGCAGGGTGGTGAGGGTGCATACTCTTGGTCCCATCATTCAAAAAGAGTACACCCTTGGTCCCAGCTCCCAGCACACTGGAGATAGAAACTAGAAACCGGCAGATCCCCAGATCCCGGAGCTCAAGGTCAGCCTGATGCAGGGCAAACTCTAAATAAAGAAAGACTTCAATCCAGGAGTGGTGGAACACATCTTTGATCCCTTCAGATGGGAAACACAGGTCTCTGATCCCAATAATTAGAGTTCAGAGACACACACATGGGATTTGGAGGGACCTAGGTTTGGAGGCTACTTACAAAAGGCTTTCTCGATGCAGGCAGATTGTCCTTTGGGATCTCACAATATATACACTAGAGCTGGTTTAGCTCCAAGGTGACAGAATGATTTCTTCTTTAACCCGGATTGAAAGATAACGCTTTGTATGTTGTCGGAAGGCCAAATTTGCTTCAGGAGAAGTACTACCTAGCCTCCTCCCCCCCCCCCCAAAAAAAAGAGGGCAATTGTTCCAGGGTTGGGATTGGGGCAGGGCTCTGCTCTTATCTTTCCAGGAGAATCGAAGCGTCCATTAGGGGAGCCCGGGGACAGCTGGACAGCGGAATCCTCAGCAGAGAGCAGAATCAGGCACCAAGAAGGACGAGTGACCCAGCTGATTCTGCCTGGCAGACTTCCTCAATAGCTGTCTCCATCGGGGGCCTGCAACCACCAGGGCAATCCAATGTCGCTGGGACAGTTCAGCTCTACAAAATGCCCCGGCAGGAACCTCAGTGAAGCCTGCAAGATCAGCTTCTGCCTACAAACCCCTTAGGTTTTTATGTATTTCTTTAGGAGATTTTTTCATTTAAATTTTAAGGACCTCTATCATCTTCATATAGTTACTTTTAAGGTATTTTCCTTGTGCTATTAGAATATTCAGGGCCTGCTGCAGTAGGATAGCTAGGCTGTAGTGGAGAGATATTGTCCTGACTGTATATGTGTTGTTATACTGGCCTCTGACATTCATATTTGGGGTGATTTTAGATCTAAGTGCTAATTTCTGGGTTGTTTTGTTGGGTGATTATTTTTTTGTTCCTTGCTTTGTTTTGCCTGTTTTACTGCCCTGCTTGGCTGGTGTGCTCACAGGGAATTCCTGTTGGTCTTGGAGGCTAGGATGCAGTGACGAGTAGGGGCAAGGATGTCAGGAGAGGATGTACTGGTCCCTTGGAGCCACAGGAGTCTGGACAGGGGAAGGAATGCTGGAACTAGTGTTATGTGACAGTAATATTTAAGATCCTGTGGAACTGTGTCTGGAAGAACAGAGGGAATGGAAATGGTCTAGAGGTAGCCCACCTTGTTTTCTGGCAGGCATGGCCTGTGGTTCTTTCATTATTTTTGTTATAGTTGCTCTTTATATATATATTTGACTAAATCACCAAATTATTGAATGAAATGGCACTTCGTGTTTGTGGAGTGATGTGTTCAGGAGTTAGAGGGATCCTGGTATAAATGTGGTTAGGAACTAATTTTATTTTATAATATACAAACTTCAATTGCATCCATATTAATTCATAGTCAAATTTTCATGAATAAATTAATAATTACATAATTATATATCTCAAAAATATTTTCTATAGTTCATATATGCACACACAGAAATACATATTTAGTTATTTTTCTAAAACTATTGTAGTTATTTTTACAGATATTTATTTTTTATTCTGCCACTCAGCCTTTTGATTTGCTACAAACTCTTGTGCATCACCTATAAGTATATATCAGATATTAATATAAACAAACTGATGCACATTTGTAATGTTCTCACATTGGAATAATTTGCTGAAGAAAATCTTAACAAGTTCATAAAGCATTAAATATATTATCTTTTTTAGATTGTGATAAACATATATTCATAAGCAACTGCAAAGTCTTTATCTTGAGACTACTAATTCAGTCATAATTACTGAGACAAAGGAAACATGAATTATATTTTCAAGTTTCCACTTAAAGTCTCATTCCAATTAATACTGCTATAAGGAAGCATTTGAGGTCAACTATTATAGAATGAAAGAAGTTTATTTTTCTCACACGAACTATGCTAACATGAACATCTAAGTAGCACAGCACTGGATCCTGGACAAAGCAACTTTGATGTGTCATACTAGCCATAAAAACAGAGAACCAGGCATATTCAGAAGAGAACAGCATGTGGGTACTTAGAATTTATTATAAGAAACTTCCATATTTACCAGTGCAATCTCAAGAGACTACTGACAACTACAAGGCAGTATTAGTCTTTTCACAAGAATAGAATCTCATAATTTAATTACCCTGCTGTTTCCACCACCTGAACAACACTGCATGAATGAGGAAGCTTTCAGCACATCAACTAGTCAAGATAAAACTTGCCCTGACCAATATGCTGCCAATAAGGTATCAAATAATCTTCACGTGTGTCACTTTAAACTGTGAACATCATACATACCTCATATTATTGATATTTTTCAAGAATGTATTAAACTACATAATAATAGGCCTTTGTAAAAATGTATGGAACTAGTAAAAGAGTATCAATTCATTCATCTTATGGGTCAACCGATGCAATCAATTTTGATGAAGCCAGGTGTCTTCAGTTTTACAGAATGGAGACGGGGCATTTCAGACACTTCTAAGACTCTGTCTGCTTTAGTACTATATTTCCTTTAAACATAGCAAGGTTGTGTCATGGTGTATGCCTTTGAAGCCTTTCACAGATGTAATGCATTTATAAACCTCAACGAGTCAGAAAGAATTCAATAGAATATCAAAGGATAACCTTATGACCTAGAATCCTTGGAAAACAAAGCAAAACAACAACCCAGCTCATAGATATTTTTCAATAGCATCATCTCTGGTGAGACATAAGTAGAAGCCACATACAATTGAAGCTGAAATAGAAACAAAATTGGATATTTCTCCTTGGAGATCATTTTGAACCATAGACTGTGCTACACTCCTTGCTTGGAAAAATATGTGAATCAAAATTTATTTTCAGGGGAGTATTTGTATTGCATTTAGTTAAAACATACATTCACAATAACCTAGCTCCTTTTTCTTTCACATAACTAAATTTCTGAGAAATGTTCCAAATAGCTTAAAATTTAACATTAGAGAGAAAGAACTTGAGACCAATATTCTTATAAATATTTAGGCTAGATATACATACTCCTAGATAGTGTCCTCATATAGCAAAGAACAGAAACCAATCTTACATATCAGATCTACATGCATTAGAAAGTGCATGGCTAAATTAGAAAAAAGAAAAGCTACTAATACAAGATCAGCCTTATACGAGGAATCTAAGGAAAAAATGTAACTATTATATATTATATATATATGATATACTACTGTGAACTATTATGTAAAATATGTGTAATATTATCATTTGAAAGTGCAAGTGCATTTTAATGCATTTCTATTGAAGACCAAGGTCATTTTACATATTATACAAAATAGGAAAAAAATTGTATATGAAGATAGTTAAATTATAAGTGAAAGGTTAACATCAGGTTATGTTAACAATAACTGGTGACTGTTTCTGTCTATCATTAAATCACCTTATCCATCATATAATTGTATAATTATCCAACTCAATTTGAATAAAAACAGCACACATTAAAAATACCAAAACATATTGGGGTTATAAGTATACCATTTACACTAAATAAAATAGAAAATATCTACCATATTCTACCCTTTTATTTTCAGACTCATGGCACCATTCAAATATGTGTATCACCTTTGAGATGCTACATAAACACTCCAAACCTGTCTTCTCCTTATGGGAGTACAATTTAATTGCATTTGTTTTGTTTTGTTTTTCAAGTCAAATTTACAGATCCACAATTAAAAGGGGAGCAAATCATCTACTAATCATAATTGGTAACAATTCCCAAGGAAGAGTCGATAACTGGAAATGATAATACTCATTATATTTTCATAATCATGAATGATTTATTTTGTGTATGTGTGTGTGTTCCTATAGTTTATTTTAATGATCTGAAAATATTCTGGAAAAGAACTTATGTTTCTTTCAAACTAAAACTCTTTTTACTAGGAGAAAAATAGAGGTTCATAAGACTGGAGAAGTTAAGGCAAGTTACAAGTCTTAGGAAGTTCATGAAATTTATAAGACTAGGGATACTCAGCAAATGATAAGATTTACATTGCCTCTTCTCAAAATTGTAAGAGCAGTATACCATTGAGAGGGAGAAGAAGACTTTAATGGATCTACCTATATATTGATTGGCATCTCAACAATGTTGATTGTATGAGTCATTGTTTATATTGAGGTAGCCTTTGTGTTTGTGTGCCTGCCTTTGTATGAGCAACAGTCCTGTAAGAGCTATCATTAGTGCTCAATTTGGGGATTACAGATATTTGTACATTTAGTCCCCAAAAAGTCATAGAACATAATTGGCATCCAAATAGAAATTGACAGAATATAAGGTGATTTGTAGAGTTATGTCAGCATGGTACCTATTGTGGGTGGTAAGACATCTAACAAATATGGAGCCATTTGAGAATGTAATATTCTTATAGGGAATCTAACATGGCTGCTTTCTATACAGTTTATGGGATGGCATGCCTTCTTCATCTATCTCTAATGAAGTATAAGAACACTAGCAATACTATCATAAACTGGAAAATATACCAGTCTCTGAAAGCAGCCCTAAAGGGAAAGTTCTGTGTAAGCAGACTATCAAAGCAGTTGTGTGTCTTTGGTTGTGGGAAATTACATATGAAGTTAAGACTCAGCCACTATAGGATACTATAATGATCAGGAAATACTTCCACAAAGGATTGCTTGAATAGGACAAAGACATTTAAATCTTGAAACAGAGTCTCTCACAGCCTGAACCATGAGGTTATGGATCTTTATGATGGATAGAATCAGCATGAGTGAGGTATAACAAGAAAAACTGCAGGCTGGAGAGATGGCTCAGAGGTTAAAAATACTAAATATTCTTCCAATGGTCCCTAGTTCAATTCCCAGCCACCACATGATGGCTCACAACCATCTATAGTGGAATCTAGTTCCCTCTTCTGGAGTATAGGCATAATGCAGGCAGAATACTGTATACACAAATAAGTAAATAAATATTTAATTAAAAAAAGAAGAAAAACTATATACTATAACTAGCACTCCTTTCTTGAAACAAAGTTTCATTACCTGACATAATACAAGGAAAATTAGTTTTTAAAAAATTGTTTCTTGTGAGTTATATGAGACCCTTGGTCATCACTGGCTAAAGTCTCTATCAATATCATGGATTGGAAAACCATGGAGGAAGAATAGTTGTTACTTAGAGAAATGGGTGTATAAGAACATGTTTGATCCTCAGTTGACTGCATCTGCTAAGTGTTAAGGAAAGTCAGTTCAACGAGGCCATGAGAATTTCAACAGTCTTTAGTGCTCTTGCATAGCCCTATTATGGGTTGTGATTTTTTTTTTCTATAAGATGGCCTGAAAGATCTGAATGATTTATATTCACATGGAAAGCTTATTTGTGGGAAGAAGGAAAGAAAATTAAAGACACTATCAATTTCATTTAAAGGCAAATCTGGCAATATTTATGTTTATTAAGAGTTTTCAGGGAAAAAGGATAGAAAGCCAAATGTTGTGCTAAGACTGTTGGTAGACTTCAAGGCAGAGTAAGAGTTCAATGAAGAAAAGTAAGAAGTAAATGACAGTACACCTGATTGGAAAAAAAAAAGATAGAGGTACTCTAGGTAGAGAATGTTCACCCAGACTTGAAAATTTTCACAACTAGCTACACAGACTGCTGGTGGAGTGATAGTCCAGAGCCTGTCCGATGTATTGAGTTAGCTTGAGTGGCGGGCATAAAAGTAAGATAATAGCATGCCCCTCACATTCACTTAAAGTTTACATCTAATAGTGAAAGCTTGCTCCATCAGTATGAGGAGAGTATGTCAACTCCCAGCCACACTGCAGATGAGGTGCTGAAACACTTCATAGAGAATGACAGCATGTCATAAAGATGGGTATTGTCATCCATGTCACTGTACCCTACAAGATTCCATAGAAGTAGCAAGTATAAGTACTGAGATATTTTCACATTCCACTGGACTTTGCTAACATTTTCTTTTGTGTGTGTGTGTTCCCTTACTCATAAACTCCATGCTTAACTGGAACTTGCTCAGAGATTTTCCCTATACTCTACAATGGAGTTTTGTTGTAAGGTTATGCAAAGCTAACCCTAGAGTGTCCTATAGACTTGGAAAAACATTTGAAAGAACAATAAAAACAAGTATTGAAAATTGTGATTGGTAAAAAAACATAAAATACAGAATGTACCCAGTGCAATAGAGAAAAAGATCACTCTCAGAAGCCATAGGTTGTTAAATGATAAAGAGCTGAATCAGGTGAATACTGTGTTCATCTCTCATCAGAAAAGCTTTGTATTGTAACATGTGGTAGCTGTTACAGAAACTATTCAGCAATACTGTCTTAACAATATTTGAACTTAATATTTGATTTAGTGATATATATGTATATGTATATATTCTAGAAAGTGTCAAAATCAAGTCCTTCATGATATGAATATAAAACAATTTCATAATAGAAATTACTGAAATGAAAATTAGGCACAAAATAAAAACCATATAAATATATGTAGGTCCCTTAGCAAGATTTTAAACATGAGTATATATCAATTACTGTTATTACAAATAAAAAATATATTGCTAGTAATTATTGCCAGATGCTCATATTTTCCCTGTGGCTCTAGATATTTCAATGATATAAATAATGAGGGATAAACTATAGAGAATAAAAAGTAAGAAACAAACCTTTCATCAATTGAATGAAGCATAAATTTATAAACAGAAAATCACAGGAAGTATAAGTGTTATAAGCAAGATAACTTGATTATTGTTCAATAGTCCAGACAATCTACTTCAGGAGCTGGAGAAGTAACTTGCAAATAACATTGCTTTTGCTATTGCAAACAATCTGAGTTCATTTTCCAGTACCCACATTGGATGGCTCATAGCTGCTGTGTCTTTTTCTGTACCACAGAACCCAATGCCTTTTTCTAGCTTCTGTTGGTACCATGTGAGAGAGCATACATGTACACAGGTACACACTTAAATAAAAAAAATAAACCTTAAAATATAAATTATTTTATATCATCAACAATAATGGAAACAAATTAGAGTTGAAATGACAGTAACATAATAAATGAAACACATGGAATTACATCCAATGAAAAGACATAGGACATCACCATTTAAGTGACCATTATAAAATAAATGATATAAATGGAAGTAAGTCTAATAAAAAGCCATAAGACTTCCACAAGAAAAGTTTAATACATACTTGACAACATTGCTATTGTAAGAAAGTGCTATACATATCTCTGGGGGAGAAAATTAGAAATGTGCTAAAATATCTATGAACTCTACAAACTACTATGACAACAAAGTTAGCCATATATGTCCTTCATGCAATAGTGGCATACTGTTGTAAAGATAACCACTTTCTAGTCAGATTCATGACCAATTTCACATTATAAACCCACTCTTTTGATTAAAATCTTGACCAAGAATCCATGACTGGGGTTCTCATAAACCCCAGGCCTGAAAATATGCTATTATTTTGCTAGATCGACATAGTAGCAAATTGTCTTATAAATCAGTGTTTTAATACTATTGTTGTACAGAATAATTGGAAAATAATCAGCATAGAAAATGATTTTGCTTCTATTTAAGAATTCATTCCCTGATCAAGGGCAATGGATCTTTAAAATTGAGAATAAAATATCCTCTACTCCTCAGTTTATCCTCAGATTCTTCTTCTAAGAAAATGATTCATATCTGAAACATTACAACTTACTTTTTTGTGTGTTTCTTCATTACATATATGAGATTGTGTAAGATTTGGTTAATGTAACAGAAGAATTACACAGTGATATATGATCTAAATATTGGCTAAATGTCAGAGAAACAATTAAATGGGCATGAGTAATGTATTTAGAGACATTTTCATCTCCTTGTGTAAGCTAAGAAAAGGTGTACTCATGGCTTTCTACAATAAAACTTACAAAGTTCCTCCGCAGGTTGTCAAGGATGAAACAATGCCACCTCCTTATAACTACCAAGGTCACCTCTATTCGTCAGTGGCTAAAAGGAGCTAATTTCGATCTTTTCACTTTAGAGATAGCTAACCATAATCTTCTCTTACTTTAACTTTCTTCTCCAACTACTGGACAAAATCAACATTATGAAGTCTTAGAACACCAAAAAATAGTCTATCATTCCTAATTTCTACCAGACTCTTCCTGAGTAAACTAATTTTCTCCTTTGTCTTAAGTGACTTGGGGGCTTTATATAGAATATGCTAATATTCTATAGTTTAATATATATTAAAATACACTCATGGTTTTCATTTTAGATACAGGTGCATGAAAGTCATATGCAATATTTTGATCATACTTATTCCCATTTAAGGATGGGACTTCCCCTCATAGGAAGGCATTATGTATAGCTACCATTGTCAAAAACTCATGGAAAGACATAATATCGCATGGAAATGTATCAGTCACATCCTTGATTAAATTTATAAAATGATGTAGCTAATCTATTGCATCTGTAATGTCTTTTAAAAATTACAAGGAGTATCACCCTTGATTCCTCAACCATATGGCTACCCAAATAAGACCTAACCAAGGAAAATAGACATGCTACCATAGAAGGAAGAAATTTCATTGGGATGCACCTACAGACAAATAAATATAGGGAACTAAGAAATTTTGTGAGCATGAGAAACAATAGCATAGGGATGAGTCTTCTTTTTGGATAACCAATACTAAGTATTCAGTCATTAAATCAAATATATATATGCATATATATACATACATATATATAACTACCACTAAATGAAGAGGTCAGGTTGTATTTCTATATTTAGATGTGTGTGTGTGTGTGTGTGTGTGTGTGTAACAATAACAAACAAAAATAGGCCATTTCTTTTGAGAGGCATTAAAGAGGTGATGTATGGGAAAGACTGCAGGGAAAAAAAAGGAAAGAAAACAGAATTATATGTTTAAATGTCAATTAAAATAAATAAAAATAACTATTTTCAAATATTTGTTTTCATATTTATCTTTGTAAGTTGAAGGAAAAGTTAGTACTTATTCAAGAATCGGTTTTCTGTACAAAATGTAAGATAATCTATATATAATAGAGAGATTAAGAACTATATTTACTATTGAAGAAAATAAATAGAATGTTACCACAGTTATCTACATTAATGACCAAATTTTAATAAGGAAAGTGTACAAAATTGAAGTCTACAAATGTAAAAGGTATTCAAAGAGCTATCTAGCAAAATATTAAAGCACAGGTAGACATTTTTTTATTTTTAGGAAAAAAATATAATTCAGTATTAAGGCACCAAAGCCAGAAGTAGTAATATAATTCCCATGGCTTTAGAAAGGAAGTAAAGTATTTTTTTGCCAGAAATCTACATTTCAAGATGATAAAATAATGAAAGTAGTGAAAGTGGAAAATGATGTGCAAATGACAATATAGAATCCATATTCTATGTTGTAGTTTAGAAGCAGAGTTTCCCACAAAATCCACATGTTCAGTTCATTCCCAGCCTCTAATCTTTGGAAGTTAGTGTCTTCCTGAGTTAGGGCATATAGTGAGTTATTAAATCAATGGTATTTGTCCTTAAAGAGAAAAGTGAGACCATTATATATCCTTTCATTTGTTTCTGGTGCAAGAAGAACAGAGTCTACCTCATGTCTTCAACATTCTGCACTCTTCCACTATGAGTTCCAATCAACAAGGACAAGTCAATGATATGAGATGTTCCAAACTGTGAGATAAATAAAACTTTTATCTTTATAAACTGCTTTCCTCAAATAACTAGTACCAGAGCAGAAAGCTTGCTAACATGTTTAATATATTTAAAAGGAATTAATAGCAAATATATAACAACAATTAAAAATTGGGGACCCTATAGTGAATCGTACACCAGTGCTGTCAGATAACATTGCATAATGTAATAATAGTCCTACATAACAAATGGATTTGATTTTACTAAATAAAATTATATAGCCTTCTTAATTACAGAGAGACATTTATTCAGAAAAATTACTATAGGAAGAAAATACTCAGCAATAAAATTATAGCTGTGTAGACGAATCAATCTGTAGGCTATGTTCAATTTATAACTAAGAGAAACATATTTTAACAAATGGAATAAAATTCTATGAGACTCCCAATTCCTTGCCTGCCTTTTGCTCCCACCCACATCTCCCAGGCACTATCTATACCTACTACCACAGACACAGGCAGACATCAAGGACCACCGGATGAGGCTCCTCCACCATTTCCTTGCCTGTTTGGCCGTGCAGGCAAATACTACAGTGGTGTGGTCTTCCCCTTGCTCCATCTCCTGGGCTCAATCTATACCTACAACTGCAGAGGCAGGTGGATATTACAAACCACCATGTGAGGCCCCCCCTCCCAATCCCTTGCCTGCCCTACCGGGTTACATTGAGCAAACACAGCAGACATGAAGTCTTCCCCTTGCTCTTCCTGTCCCATCTCCATCTATACCTGCAACCACAGAGCCAGAGGGCTATCAGGAAACCCTTGGTGAGGCTTCTCCTCCAAGCTGGGTAGCATGGGCAAACCCTCAAGGTGTGGACTGAAGTTTTGCCTTCCCCTCCATGACCCATTTCTAGGGCAATAACTCTACCTACATATACCGAGTAAGGTAGCCATTAGGAATCACTAGAAACAGGGAGCCATCAGAAACCCCCAGAGTCAGGTGGACATTAGGAATCACCAGACGCTGGCACCCTTCAGGGACCATCAGAGCCAGTCATCTATCAGGGACCACCAGAGCCTGGCACCAATCTGGTTCTACAAACTCAACCTGCAATCACAGAAGCCAACAGATATCAGAGTCCAATGGAGACTGGAAAATATCAGGGACTACTAGTTCTCCCTGTATCCCTGGAGACCTGCTGCCACCAAGAAAAACCAGAGACCTGCTGCCATGTGAGTCTACAAGCTCTACCTACAATCATAGAGGCCTAATACCATCAGGGACCACTAGGCCTGCCAACACCAAGAACAACCAGATGGCTAAAGGAGAGGGTAGGAACACAAGCACAAAATATCTGGGCCATATGGCACCACCAGAACCCAGTTATCCTACTACAGCAAGCCCTGGACATTCTAAGACACCCTAAATAAAAGAAAGCAACCTTAAATCTGATGTGCTGAAAATGATAGAGTCCTTAAAAGAGGAAATGAATAAATCCCTTCAAGAAATGGAGAAAAAAAAAACAATCAAACAGGAGAATGTTCAAGATAAGAAAATGGAACCAGAAGTAGTAAAGGAAACACAAACTGAGGGAATCCTAGAGATGGAAAACCTGGGAAAGAGAACATGATCTACAAAGACAAGTATCACCAACAGAATATAAGAGATGGAAGAAAGAATCTCAGTTGTAGAAGATACAATAGAAGGAACTGATACATCTGTCAGAGAAAATGCTGAATCTAAAAAGATTCTAACATAAAACACCCAGGAAATCTGGGACACTATGAAAGGGTCACACCTAAGAATAATAGGAATAAAAGAAGGAGAATATTTCTAGATCAAAGACCTAAAAATATCTTCAAAAAATTATAGAAAAAAAACTTCTCTCACCAATAACCATTCAAGAAGCTTAGAGAATACAAAATAGATTGGACCAAATAAGAAAAGTCCCCTGCCACATAATAATCAAAACATTAAATGTACAGAACAAAGAAAGAGTACTAAAAGGTTCAAGGGATAATAGCCAAGCAACATATAAAGGCAAACCTATTGGAATTACAACATACTTCTCAACAGCTACTTAAAAGCAAGAAGGGTATTATAAGATATCATACTGTCGCGTCCCTCTTGACCGGCAAGAACGACGCTACTCGCAAAAGCTCTTCTCCTGCAGTTTATTCAGGTCCCTTGAAAAC
>CAJQZJ010033103.1:39708-61479 GCA_907164525.1 Lophiomys imhausi | reverse complement strand
GGAGACCAGCGCCATCTTTAAGGCGCGGCACGTCGCAGCTCTCTACATCATACAGTGAATAAAAGTTCATAAATGCAAGCCCAAAATACTATACAAAGCAAAACTTTTAATTAACATATATGGAGAAAATAAAATATTCCTAAGATCAAACTAAATTTAAATAATATCTGTCCACTAATTGAGCCCTGCAGAAGATACTAGAAGGAAAATTTCAACACAAGGAGGGTAACTGCATCCAGGAGAACACAGAATATAAATAACTCCATAACAACAACAGCAAAAAAAAAAAGAAAGAAAGAAAAGAAAAGAAGGGAAGCCCACACTAACACACTACCACCACCAGTTTCAAAATAACAAAAATAAACAATCTTTGGTAATTAATATCTCTCAACATCAATGGGCTCTATTCTCAAATAAAAAGACACAGGCTAACAGGGTGCATAAAAAAGCATAATCCATCATCTGTTAAATATAAGAAAAACACTTGAGCAACCGAGGTAAACATACCTCAAAGTAAAGGGCTGGAAAAAAAGTTTTCTGGGCAAAAGGACCTAAGAAACAAGCAGGAGTAGTTATTCCAATATCTAATAAAATAGACTTTCAACCAAAATAAATCAAAAGAGATGGAAGGATACTTCATTCTCATTAAAGGAAAAATTCACCAAGAATACATTTAAATTCTGAACATTTACGCACCAAATGCAAGGGCAACCATATTTGTAAAAGAAACATTACTAAGACTTAAATCACACATGGAACCTCATACACTAAGAGTGAGAGAGTTCAACACCCAACTCTCACCAATGGACATGTCAACACAACAGAAACTAAACAGAAAAACAATCAAATTATTCAACACTATGAATCAAATGGACCTATCAGACATGTACAGAAAATTTCTCCCAAATAAAGGAAAATGTTTTCTTCTCAGAATCTAATGGAACTTTCTCCAAAATTGACCATATAGTTGGTAACAAAGCAAACCTCAATAGATGAAATAAGATTGAATTAACACTTTGTATCTTATCAGACCACCATGGATTAAAGCTTGACCTCAACTACAACAAAAAGTCTACATACTCATGGAAACTCTACTCAGTGTTCACCCGGTCAAGGAAAAAAAAAATAAAGAGAAAGATTAAAGACTTCCTAGAACTCAATGAAAATGAAGGCACAATATACCCAAATTTATGGGACATAGTGAAAGCAGTGCTAACAGGAAAATTTATAGCACTAAGCGTCTTAATAAAGAAATTGGAGAGATATCATAGTAATGACACATCTGAAAGCTTTAGAACAAAAATAAGCAAACAAACCAAAGAGAAGTAGATGGCAGGAAACACGCAAACTCACTACTAAAATTAATAATTTAAAACTCAAGCGACAGCACATGTTGATGAGGGGATTGCAAACTTGTACAACCACTTTGGAATTCAATTTGGTGCATCATCCTAAAATTGGGACTAATTCTGCCTCAAGACCCAGCTAAACCATCCGTGGGCATATACCTTAAAGATGCTCCATCATACCACAAGGACATTTGCTCAGCTATTTTCATAGCCCCTGTATTAGTAAGAGCCAGAACAATCTAGATGTCCCTCAAATGATGGATGGATAGAGAAAATTTGGTACACTTACACGATGGAATACTACTCAACTATTAAAAACGAGGAAATCATGAAATTTGCAGGCAAATGGATGAAGCTAAAACAGATCATCCTGAGTGAAATTACTCAGACCCAGAAGAGCACACATGGTATGTACTCACTT
Organism: Lophiomys imhausi; assembly: GCA_907164525.1. Lineage (NCBI taxonomy): Eukaryota > Metazoa > Chordata > Mammalia > Rodentia > Muridae > Lophiomys > Lophiomys imhausi. The sequence continues at coordinate 59,709 of CAJQZJ010033103.1, read as the reverse complement.
ATAAGTGGATGCTATGAATGCAGTACAGGGTAACCATCCTACAATCCACAGACCCAAAGAAGCTAAGTAACAAGGAGGGCCCAAGGAAGGATACTTGAATCTCACTCGGAAGGGAAAAATATAGATATCAGAAATAGATAAAGAGAGGGAAGTGGGTGGGAGAGGGAGTGAGGAGGAGAATAAAGGTGGGGAATCAGGTCGGGGAAAGAAGGGGTGGGAGGTGGAGAGAAGGGAAACTGATGGAAGCGGCATTTATGGGACAAACTGGAGACCTGTGATGGGATAGTCTTCTGAAAGGATATATGGGTAATTCTCACTGAAAATCCTACCAGAGAGGGATACGGAGACTGAATTGGCCATCTCCCAAAGCCAGCAAAGACTGCCAGTGGAAGGAAGAAGACAACCATCCATCCATAAAACCCTTGATCCAAAATCTGCCCAGCCTACAAGACATAAGGGTGGAGCAGAGATTGAGGGAATGGCCAACCAATGACTAGCCAAATTTGAAACCCACCCTGTGGGAGAGAGCCAACTCCTGACACTTTAAATGTTGCTCTGCTATCCTTGCATACAGGAGCATAACCTGACTGTCCTGAGAAGCTCCACCCAGCAAAGGATCAAAACGAATGCTTCGACCCACACCCAAACACTGGACAGAGACCTGGGAGTCTTGTGGAGGCTGTTCCCGATATCTACTCTGTTGTCTAAAGTCAGATACTTTTTCCCTAGCTTTACTGCATTGGCTGGCTTCAGTGGAAGAGGTTTCATTTATTTCTGATGTGACATGAGTACTGGGGCGAGTTGGTGGTGGTCCCTTCTCTGAGAAGAAGGGGAAGGGTGAATGGGAGCAGAGGGTGGAAGGGTACGATTGTGAGGAGAGGAGGAAGGGATATGAGAATGGGATGTTAAAATGAATAAATAAATATTTTTTAAAAAGATTTTTTAAAATTCTATGAGAAAGCATGCTATTTTCAATTATCTCAATTATGACCTTTCTTTTGAATGCAAAGTCTTAGAAAATACTGTATCTAGGAAGACAAGGAGACAAAAGATATGTAAATTTGATAAAATCATTTTAAGATCTGAATCGAGATTTGATAATACAAAGTATTTTAAATCAGTTTAAAATTTAAGTGAAAGAAGAGTGTTTTGTGTAGGTGGCCTAATGTTGAAAGTAAAATGCGAAGCATTAAGTGAATAGCAACAATATAAACGCAGTATCCAGTTGCAAACACAAAAACATAATCATAGTTAGATATCTCAGCATGATAAAACATGATCCCTAAGGAAGAATATTAAGAATATTTCTCTGTGTTAGTAAATATTAATGTTATGCTAATGAAGTCTATTTCAGTCACATAGCAAATCTATTTTCAAACAAATCAAATCAAAGTACATTTAAAAATAATTTAGACATAAATATAAATTTATGTTTTGTTTTATGTCTATATATTAAGAAGATATTTTATATTGTTTTATCCCTAATCTTTACAACAGGAAATATCTCATACATTTACTGAAAAACAACTGTAAACATAATATGCTAAGTAAATAGGAACCTGTTGATTTCTACAGTTTCATTAAATATTCATGTTACTATGAGAATTTTTTTTTAATAAGTACTTTATTTTTTTTCAAGTTACATCTCAGTCGCAAACCCTTCCCTATTCCCCCTTCCTGTCCCACCCTTCCACCCTCTCCCCCCCCCCCAACAGCTTCTCTTTTCATTCCAACAAATGGTTCTTTCTCTTATAACAGTAAATTCTATACAAAACAGCAGAATTAAATATGCCACATTTATGAGAGTTAAATGGCCTGGTATACCTTCCCAATGTCCAGTTCATACATATTTGGCCCCTGACTTTAACATTCTACTATCTAACCATCTCCATGAGTTTAAAGTTCTATAACTGACTTAGTTTTCATACTAACTTGCATCACTATTATAACCATCTTCTTAGAATGTTTTGGAGAATGTCTCCATGTGTTGGGAGTTTATCATGCAGGCTCTGATATTATCACTTGTATATATCATTTATTCAATTATTCATAATTCTTCACACAAAGTTTAAATGTATACAAAATTACCTGTTTCCTCATTCTAATTTGTATGATCTCTTACATGAACCCTAACCTACATCAAAATTTCTTATAAGTGACCGTTACTGCTACTATTTTGAAAAGTATAAAGTCAGGGTAATTCTTTTTTAGTTTGATTTTGGCAAAAAGCAAAGAATATGTGAAAAGGTACCTAGCTCAGGACTTGAAATTATATTAGAAATGTGGCCTAGTATACTAGTAACTACGGGTACATTTTATTATAAAATAATGTGCCTCCCCATGTTGGCTTCTCCCTGTGGGTAGTCAGGCCCATATCACATGTGCCTGGGCTGGAGGGACTGAAGCTTACTCAGGCCGCATGAGTGCAGTACTGGGCCTCCAGAAGCAGTGACTGAGTGTGTAAAGAACACATCTGGGAAGAGCTTCAGAGAACTGATGCAATTTATTTGGGGGAAATGGGTATTTATTCCCATGGGGAGGTGGCCAGGATCTCTAGGGCAAGGTTTGTGTGACTGTATACCCTTGGCCAGGAAACAGATATTGGAAGATGTTTCATCAGCCTACTTGGAGCCTGTAGGGTCCAGAGGAAACAAACCTCTTAAGGTCGTACAATGAGTGATGCCCGATAAATGTCAGGGTAATAAATTGTTGATGGTGGGGGAGTCGTTTTGTGGTGGGAATGGAGAGGTAGCCAACTCCCGTCATCCTCATGTTAGAGGTTTCCTGAGTTGAAGCTTCCTGGATACTTCCTGTGTAACTCTGGGCCATTCCAGTCCCCCAATAATGTGTACGTGAAAATGTCGAGGATAATTTCAAAAGGATTATTTTTGCATGCTATAATTTAGTGCCCTAAAATGTTGTTCTCCTGATATGGTTATTATACACAGTGACTGACAACAGCTGTTGTTACCCACACAGGAAATTCACAAAACCAAGACAGTAATGGTGCTATGTGAACTGAAGAGGGGTTCTTTATTACCTACCCCCAGCTGAGTAGTTAATGTCTACCAAGGTAAGGAAAGTCACTATTCTTTGATGCACAAATGGATACTGGAATGTTATTCATGCTGCAATGGACACCACACCCATGTGCACAGGAAAGCATGAATTGGACTTGTTAGATTACTAAAAATGGCAGGAAGTTCAAAAGAAGCTGGGAGGTATGTCTGGAAATCTAGGTGTAACTTGAGGGAGGCAGAAACAGATGGATATGATCATGATACATTATAAACATGTATGGATTTTTACATAAATTAAAAATATGTCAGACTTATGAGGGATGAGTATAGACTAAGGAAGAAAAGTACAAAAGGATGAATAAATAAAACATTCCATATAATAATAGTGGAATATTGACTCAATATTGGAAAATGTATGGACATGTAGATACAGAAGGATTTCAGACTCCAAGTGAACATGAACAGAAAAAAAACTTTCCAAGGACATATTATAATAAATGCAGAAAGTCTACAAAAGAAATAACCAAAATAATTAAAGTCTTCAAGACAGATCTAAAGATATCAAAGGCAAATTCCTCAGAGCAGCAGATTTTCAGGAACTTGAGCTTACTGGATAATGTCTGTACTTCTCAGCCTCACCCTAGTTCTAATCATATATTTGTTTAGCATTTATAAAAATGCTTCACTGAACATATTACAGAATGTATCTATTATATAAGCATACTTTATTTTTTTAAAAAATGCATTTAAACATGTTAAAAGAAATTTTATAAGATAAATATATTTCATAATTAAGTGTATGTGGTTGAATGCTTTGCATAACACATTCCATATCATAACTGTGAATATTAAGTGTTCAGTGAACATGGCAGTGCACTCTGATTTCATTGTATTTCACATCTATTAAAGGGAACACCTTCTAGAGTCGAGAAAATATTCTTCTCACACTCTGGATGAAGAAAATTGTTTTCTGTGACACTGTGTCTGTCATAAACGAAACAGCAAAAAAGTATTTGATTAGCATTCATGAACTGTGATGTATATGTTGTTAAGACAACACCAGGAACAAAGTGTGAAATCAAGCAAGAAGAATTTGTAAAAATCAGTCTAGCTAGTTGTATTTTATGAGAGGTTAGAAAAAAAAGGTTTCTCCTAAAATACAAAAGTTAAAGTATTCTCACATACAACCTAGCATAATCACTGTTTTAAATGTTTTATAACTTACAGAGCACCCATCTACTCCATTCAGAAGTATGTGATTTCATCCTAAGCATATTTCTCAAAAACATTTGTGAAGCATGGAAGAGCCCTGAACAAATATAATTTACTAGTTGAAGCTTAAGGAGAGTAAGTTTGTCAGTAATGAGTATCAGAAATGAATCCAGGCAAGAAACTAAAATTACTGTCGTTGTAAAGATTCACATGCCCACCAAGTAATGTTATAACATTGTAATTATAGCATTAGAGTCTGTGAATATCAGTTGTTCACTTTACTGGAAAATATCACCTTACATCATTATTTTTCCAATTGAATGACCCTGCATATATAGTAAATTTATGACAATTAAAATGTGTGTTATTGAAAGAAGTAAGAGTCAATAATGGTGTATGTGTAGGTTTATTCACTTATTTTTGCTCCTTTTACTTATTATGTTGATTCTCCAAATTCATTATACATTTTTCTTTTAAAGCTATAATTGTCTTTTAGATAATATAGTTACAACAAACCAAATATGATATATATGCATATATATATATCAATATTCACATATTGTTGTGTGTGTGTGTATGCAATAAGTCCATCATAATTTTCATGTTTAAACAAAAGATCAATGTAAGTAAAAAAATGTCATATGTGTAAATTTATATCTCCCTACACATTACATAAAACCATACAACACATTACATAAAACCATACAAGTAAACTGGAGAAACAAATTATACACAGAAACACACAAGTCACTGCAAAGAAAACATGTATCAACCTGAAATCTTAAGAAAAAATAATGCTATTCATTTCATCTTTCAAATTTATGTATTTTATGCTTATACCACAACTTTATGTAGAGTGAGACAGTTTTTGAAAAAAAAAAGAAAATCTGTGACAGAATATGATGATATGATATGATATGAAATGATTATGGCATTATATGTCATAATATGAATATTTGTGAAAGCCAAATTTTCCAAAGGAAATGTGAAACCTGCACATTACAAAAATAATCAAACTCACAGACATCCCTTTTATATTAGAATATTGAAAGCATGGATGAGTCTCAAAAGAGCGAATTAAGTGCCTTCTTTTTTTTGAGGAGTGGCATTTAAGACATTATCTATTGTTTCCTAAGTATTTATATTTTTTTTGTTCTTTTTACTTTAACTTGTTTCTTTTTGTTAAATTGTAAGGTTATAATTTAATTACAAAATGTCTCCCTTCCTTTTCCTTTTTCCTAATATATACTTTGTAATTAAATTACAAACAACACCAAACAAAACCAATTACTGGAAAAATAATCCATGAATTAGAAAGTGCGTAGGAATTGCATACGTATATATATATATTAAAAGTAACACGAGGTTACTAGGAGAGTTATGAGGCCACTGAGAAACTGAACAGAGAGTCAGTAACTTAGTGAACCATGGGTACAGGGTGAGGGGGTGGGACTGATGGGGTGGAGAGAGGGCACTGTGACAGATGTAACTTGAAGTAATAAATAAACACAAAAAATGAATTAATTAAAAAATTTAGTGAAAAAACCAAGTATACATTCCAATTTCCACTATGCCCAAACTACCCATAAGGATAATAAATTTAAGAGTATAGAAAAAGAAAAGCATTTTATGTAGAAATCTTACAAATTCTCAAGAAATTCCAAATTAAAAAAAGAAATTAATGCTTAAAAAAAAAACTGTATTGCTTTTACACATAGAGAATAAAGAAATGTGATCAGATTTAAGTATGTTTATTTATTTTAACAATTATGTTAACTATTGTTTGCTTGTTTATCTATTTATTTATTTATGTTTGTGGGTATGTGTGTGTGTACACGTGTGTGTGTGTGTGTGTGTGTGTGTGTGTGTGCGCGCGCGCACGCGCACATTCTATGTGTGCGTAAGGTACCATGGTATTTATGTGAAAGATATAGGACAGCTTCTACAATCTGCTTCTGTCCTTTCCAATGTGGGTCCTATAAATCTGAATCTCAGGCTTCCTTTAACATGCTGAATCATCTTGCCAGCTCAGAGCTGATTTTCAAAACACCCAAAAAATACACATTAAATAAATATCGATGAGATATCTTTTTTTTTTGTTCTTTTGGTTTTTTTTTTTTTGAGATATCTTAAATGGGCTTAAACAATAAGTTTTGTGATTAGAATAAAACAATGTGAATTAATGATAAAGAATGAAAAATTTAACAGACAAGAAAAAAAAGAAATGGTTTTTTTAGTTGAAACTATTAACTTTGAGATTTCATTAGAAGAGATGAAAACTGTATGACAAGATAATCATAGAGAGTATGTTATGCGAACAACTTAAGGACATTGGAGAAAATCAGGAAAACAATTTAGATTACATAATAGAGATTATAGTACTTCTATGTAGGAATATAGAAAATGGGAAGAGAGTCAAATAGACAGTACTTGCTCAACTAGACTTACTGAAAAAAAATTAAAGGATGACAGAGACATATCAGAATCATGACCCAAGAAAATATCTCATTTGTCACAAAATAAGGAAGACAAAAGTAAATACAAAGGAGAAATGGGAGGATGGAAAAATGGCCAGAAATAATTGACATAGCACAGTAGGCACAGTGATGATAAATGTTGGCTGTCTCCTTGATTAGATCTGGGATCCACTGAGATGCACATCTCTCAGTGGATCTGTCTTTGAAAGAAACATAAGCAGTGAAAAAAAAAAAAGGAAAAGGAAAAAAAGGAAAAGGAAAAAAGAAGAACACACACAGAAAATTATTAAGATGAAAGGACCTCTTTCTCTTACATGAATAAAGGAATAGAGTGAGGGAAATGAGGCCCCCCAGAACACAGATATGAAATATGTGACAAGAAAATCAAAGAATGTGGCCCACATAAATAATGGGACTGAACCTATCTCATTTGGTCCCAATCAGTATGCATATGCAAAACTGAGAAATCATGAGCTGAGCCATGATTTCTCATGAGCCATCATGAGAAGAGCAGTGATGGAGTATACACAAGATAGAGCAGATGCCAGCACAAATAACCAAAATGTGTACAGTTTTAAATAACTTCACAGTACACTGCTTATATATCACAATATTTGGTTCAAAGCCAAAAGTACACAAACTGTAAATAACCAAAAAAAAATAATAAAAAAAACAGTGACTGCCGGGCGGTGGTGGCGCACGCCTTTAATCCCAGCACTTGGGAGGCAGAGGCAGGCGGATCTTTGTGAGTTCGAGGCCAGCCTGGTCTACAAAGCGAGTCCAGGACAGCCAGAGATATTCAGAGAAACCCTGTCTCGAAAAAACAAAAAAAAAAAAAAAAAAAAAAAAAAAAACAGTGACTAATTCTCCTGGAGAGATGAATTTTAGAGTAGTTAAGTTCTGTAAGTTGCAGAGATAAACTTTCACATCCAGTGAGAACAGGTAGAATAGATAAGCTAACACACTGAAAAAAAAAAACAAACAAACAAAATATCTTTATCTATATGATAAATTAAACAACAGATATTTAAAAACTGAAATTAGTTGATGACTAAAGAAAGTACATTTCTTGAAAAATCAACCATGATGATACCAACCATGAAACAACAAGACAAATACCTTAAAGGTAAATGTTCTCTGAATTTTTTAAATGATTAAGAACACATCTAAATATCTAACATAATACAAAGAAGCATGGCCGGGCGGTGGTGGCGCACGCCTTTAATCCCAGCACTTGGGAGGCAGAGGCAGGCGGATCTTTGTGAGTTCGAGGCCAGCCTGGTCTACAAAGCGAGTCCAGGACAGCCAGAGATATTCAGAGAAACCCTGTCTCGAAAAACCAAAAACAACAACAACAAAAAAAAAAAATACAAAGAAGCAGAAAGAGAAAAAACATTTCAATAAAAATGTTGATTTTTTTCCAAATTAAGCCCATCAACTTAAAACTGTAGATAAGAACCAGAGGAATTATTCAAAATGTTAAATGAAAGTTACATATGTGTAAATATGCTAAAATAAGGAATGAGCATTGGGAATAAAGAGGCAATTTTGAAAGCAGTCAAAGAAAATTAGAGCTTATATTTGGCTTAGGAGTTTGTTCAGATTGTGGTTGTTTGTTTTTCTGTTTAGATCTTTCCACATCTTCAGAACAGCAGTTCAAGATTTGTTTCCATATCAGCAGTCCAAGCTGAATGTAAAAATTCTATAGATGAAGGAGTATATTCATAACTTACATTGCCCCAAAGTCTACAATTTCAAATGAACAGACCAGGAAACTTTCCTAATTCAACTTCAAGAATCCAAAGTCAAAATTAACACAAGCTGGGACTTCAAAATGTAGTTTCTAAAATATATTTGAAGGTGTATTATGACTTTGATATTAGAGGAGACAGGGTAAGAATATAATTTTTACCAATCTTAAGAAAAAAAGTACAATTTCATGAAACTATAACTTTCTGTGAGTATTCAGAGAGTGGCTAAGGTTATAACAAAGAAATCATGATAATTACATTCACTAATGTTGTTATACATATACCAATAAGATTCTCTCTGACCTTTCAAAACTGACTCAACATAAAATATGCTAAAAAGACGGAAAGCAGGGATTCCAACATGGCAGTGTCCAACACTCACCGTATCTGAGTGACAGGAAGTCAAGCTCAGTCACTGTGCACTAATCATGAGACCCTGCTGCTGACTGCAAAATGCAGACTGCCTCTGTGTTTCCCCTACAAACATTGGGATTGGTCAATTCCCAAAACAGGATACCTGGGCTCCAAGAACACCCAGCCTCAGGCCCACCAACTCTACCCTCTGGAGGAGAACTCCTTGGCCTGAGCAACAAACGGTTCTAGCACATGGTTTTAGGCTCTGATCAACAGCCCTACCTTACTTTCTGAGTTCTAGCCTCCACAAGGAACTACTTGACCCCTTGTGGGAACCAGTCAGCCCACAAGATCATTCAAGTTAGTCACCTCCCCATCCCAATCCCCTGCATTTGGTCTAAGTGGGACATAACCGGAAGAGGTGAGTAGCAGGCTAGTCTCTGAGATCTAGCCTCAAGCCTACCCCACAACCCAAAGAGGACAACCAGTCCCCAGGAATATCCAGCCTCTGGGCAAAGGCTCTACCCCACCCATGCCAAGAGGTCATCAGGCAACAGGAACAACCAGCTAACACTAGGGCAACCAGATGGCTAGAAGTCAGAGTAAGAAAAGAAGTAACAAAATCCAGGATCATTTGACACCACCAGAACTCAGCTATCCTACTACAGCAAACCTTGGATATCCTATCACACCTTAAGGATAAGGAATCAACATTAAATCTAATGCTAAGAAAATGATAGAGGTCTTAAAAGAGGAAAATAAATCCTTCAAAAAAATACAGAAAAATGCAATCAAACAGGTAAAGGGAAATGAATAAATTATTTAAAGAAATACAGAAAAATTCAAACGGGAGAAGTGTGCAAAAACTAAAAATGGAAATAGAATGAGAATATCTTGGTGATGAAAAACCTAGAAAAAAGAACAGAAACTACAGACTCAAGCATGACCAACAGAATACAAGAGAGAGAAGAGAGAATCTCATGAGCAGAAGATATATTAGAATAAATTGATACATTGATCAGAGAAAATGCTAAGTCTAAAAAGCATCTAACACAAAACCTCCAGGAAATCTTGGACACTATGAAAAGATCAAACCTAAGAATAATAGGAACAGCAGAAGGAGAAGATTCTCATCTCAAAGGTCCCACAAAATATCTTCAACAAAATTGTAAAGAAAACTTCCCTAATCTAAACAAGAAATGCCTATAAGCACACTAGAAGCTTACAGAACATCATATAGACTGGAATAAAAAATATAAGCTCTCCACCACATAATAATCAAAACACTAAATATGCACAACACATCAAGAATATTAAAATCCTCAAGTGATAAGGGCCAAGTACAATATAAAGGTAGATTTATTAGAGTTACGTCAGACTTCTCAAAAGAGACTTTAAAAGCCTCTAAGAGATCACAGATACCAGCCCAGAAAAATATACCCAGCAAATTTCTCAATCACTGTAGATGGAGAAAACAAGATATAGAATGACAAACCCAATTTAAATAATATCTTGGCACAAATCCAGCCCTACAGATGATACTAGAAGGAAGTTTCCAACACAAGGAGGGTGACTATACCCAAGAAAACATAGGAAATAAATGTGTCCTCTTGCAGCAAAAGCAAAAGAAGAAACACACACACACACACACACACACACACACACACACACACACACACTACCCTCACCAACATCAAAACAACAGGAACTAACAATCATTAGGCACTAATATCTCTCAACATCAATGGACTCAATTCCCCAATAAAAAGACACAGGCTAACAGAATGGAAGCATAAACAAGACCCATAATTTTGGTGAATACAAGAAACACACCTCAGCAACAAAGATAAATATTACCTCAGAGCACAGGGCTGGGAAAGGTTTTCTACGGAAATGGACCTAAGAGGCAATCTGGACTAGCCATTCTAACATCTACTAAAATAGATTTTCAAACTAAACTAATCAAAGGAGATGGACTTCCCTTTTCCAGCAAGAAAAAAAAAAAATCCTCTTCTTTCTGATCTCAGGATCACAAGTCCTCTAAGGCATGTCACAAGCCCAACCCTGATATGAAACCTGCCCAGTGAACACCTGGAGTTTTCTAAGGGTACTTCCCCAGGCTAATGAGGTACCTCAGTGCCTTGGCTGTCTACCAATGACATTTGTCTATGTCTCTACCCTACCTGGAGTTCGCCCATTCCAACTTCACTTGGGTTAATTATTAACTGTCCTTTCTTCTGATAGGTCCATATTCAGAGAATCAAACATATTCACCTCCAAAATTCCTCCTCACTGCCCATAGGTTTATTATGTCCCTGATTCCTAAAATAAACTCTCTCTCTCTCTCTCTCTCTCTCTCTCTCTCTCTCTCTCTCCCCTTGCCTCCAACATGACTGCTTGAGTCTTACTGCTTCTTTTGGGACTGGGAAGGAAGCAATGTTCTTTTCATGAAGAATCCAGCACTGGCTGCCATGGCTGGGCAGGCTCACATGGCCCAGGTTCCTGCCTGGACACCACTGCCTAGCTAGGTCTCCTGGCATTTGCCATCTGGGCTCATATGTGAGCATAAAGAGAACTAGGTATTGCTATGCTGATGACCTAGCTAGGCTAACAACTCAGTCACCACCACTGGTCAGCCCATTGGCAGCCTCCAAAGTACTCTGAGAGGCACTGAGCTTTTGCCACCTCTCTTGCCTGACTGTCTGGCCCAGTTCCAACAATCTTCTTCTGACAGAGGAGCATGCATTTCTGGCCTGATACCAAGGCTGAGAATTAACCACTAGAAGCCACACATTACAACAGATTCTGAGGAAATCTAAAGAATCATTAGGTCTTATTTCAAAAGTCTCTATTCCTCAAAATTGGACAATCTAAATGAAGTGGGCAGTTTACCAAATATAAATCAAGATCAAGCAAACAATTTAAATAGTCCTATAACCCTTAGGGAACTAGCAAGGAACTAGAAGCAGTCATTAAATGTCTCTCAACCAAAAAAAAAAAAGTGCAGGACCAGATGGTTTCACCTCAAAATTCTACCAGACTTTCAAATAAGAGCTAATGCCAATATTCCTCAAATTCTACAAAATAGAAGCAGAAGGAATATTGCCAAATCCATTCCAAGAGGCTATAGTCACCATGATACATAACTACACAAAGGCTCAATTAAGAAAGATAATTGCAGTCCAATTTCTCTTATGAAAATTGATTTAAAAATACTCAATAAATTACTTGCAAACCAAATCCAAGAACTCCTCAAAAGTATCATCCACCATGAACCAAGTAGGCTTTCTCCCACAGATATAGGGGTAGGTCAGTATATGAAAATCCATCAATGTAATCCACTACATAAACTAACTGAATGAAAAAAAAAATCACATGATCATCACCTTAGATGCTGAAAAAGCCTTTGATAAAATCCAACACCTTCATAATAAAAGTATTAGAGAGAATCAGGGATACAAGGACCATAACTAAACACAATAAAGGCAATATACAGCAAGCCTATAGGCAAAATCAAATTAAATAAAAAGGTCAAAGCAATTCCACTAAAATCAGAGACAAGACAAGGGTACACAATCTCTTCATGTCTCTAAATATAGTACTTGAAGTTCTAACTAGAGCCACAGGACAATTAAAGGAGATCAAGGGAATATAAATTGGAAAGAAAGAAGTCAAAACATTCCTATACACAGATGATATGATAGTATAAATAACTGGCCCCCAAAATTCTATCAGAGAACTCCTCCAGCTGATAAACACCTTCAAAAAATGGCTGAATACAGAATTACCTAAAAAAAAAAATCAGTAGCCCTTCTTTATACAAAAGATAAAAGGGCTGAGAAAGAAATTAGGGAAACAATACCCTTCACAATATCTATAAATAATATAAAATATTCTTGTATGACTCTCAGCAAGCAAGTGAGAGATTTGAATGGCAAGAACTTCAAGTCTCTGAGGAAAGAAGTCAAAGAAGATATTAGAAGATGGAAAGATCTCCCATGCTCACAGATCATTAGGATTAACAACTAAAATGTCCACCTTATCAAAACAATCTACAGGTTTAATGCAATTCCTATCAAAATACCAGCACAATTCTTTACAAGCCTTGAAAGAGCAATTTTCAACTTCATATGGAAAAAAACAAAAACCCAGATTACCAAAAAGAATCCAGTACATTAAAAGAACTTCTGGAGGTATCACCACCCCTGATCAAGCTGTACCTCAAGAAATAGTAATAAAAACTGCATGTTTTGGGGATAGAAACAGCTGTCAATCATTGGAATTGAATCAAACACCCAAAAATAAACCAACACACCTACTGCTCACTTGATTTTTCACAAAGAAGCCAAAATTATACAATGGAAAAAGGAAAGCATCTAAACAAATAGTGTTGGTTAACTGGATGTTCACTTGTAGAAATATTCAAACAGGCATATATTTATCACCCTACACAAAACTCAAGTCCAAGTGGATAAAAACTTGAACATAAAGCCAGATACACAAAATCTAATACAAGAGAATGTGGGGAATAGGCTAAAATGCATTGGCACAGGAGATAATTTCCTGAACAGAACACCAACTCAGGCACTAAGATCAACAATTAATAAATGGGACCTCATGAAAATGAAAAGGTTCTGTAAGGCAAAGTACACTGTCAGTAGAACTAAACATCTACCCATGGATTGGAAAAAAAATCTTCACCAACCCCACATCAGACAGAAGGATATTGTCCAAAATTTATAAAGAACTCAGGAAATCAAACACCAACAAACCCAATAACCCAATAAAAAAAAGGAGGTACAGAGCTAAACAGAATTCACAACAGAGGAATCTCTAATGGCCATAAATCACTTAAAGAAATGCTCAACATCCTTAGTCATTAGAGAAATACAAATCAAAATGACTCTGGGATTCCATCTTCTACCCAACAGAATGGTTAAGAACAAAAACTCAAGTAACACACATGCTGGGAAGAATGTGGACCTAGGGGAACACTCCTCCATTATTGGTGGGAGTGAAAACTTGTACAACCACTTTGCAAATCATTCTGGCAGCTTCTCAGAAAATTGGTAATAGTTCTTCCTCAAGACCCAGCTATACCACTCATGGGCATATATCCTCAAGAAGCTCCACCAAACAAGGGCATTGACTCAACTATGCTCATATCATCATTATTTGTAATAACCAGAAACAGGAACCAACTCAGACATTCCTCAACTGAAGAATAGATAAGGAAACTGTGGTGCATTTAACATTGGAATACTACTCAGCTATTAAAAATAAGGAAGTCATGCAATTTGCAGTTGAATGAATGGAAGTAGAAAATATCATCCTAAATGAGCTAATTCAGACCCAGAAAGATACACATGGTATGTACTCACTTATAAATGGACATTAGCCATGTAGTACAGGATAACCATATTACAATCTATGCACACAAAGAAGCTAAATAACAAGGAGAGCCCAAGGGAGGTTGCTTGAATCTCAGTCAGAGGGGTAATGAAATAGACACAGGGAGTGGGTGAAGAGAGGGAACAGAGAGGGATGGGTATGGGAAGGGGAACGAGAGTGGGGATCAGGTGTGGTAACAGCAGGGGTGAGTTGTTAGAGGGCTGGGAGAGAAATGAAAACAGATTAGAGGGTACATCTCTAAAACAATCTCTGAGACCAGTGAAAGGCTATGATCCTGGGAGCATATGGGGGTGACCCTAGCTGAGACTTCCAGCAGCAGAGGATGTGGAGATAAAAATGGCCACCTCCTAGCCTGCCAGGACTTCCAGTGGAGGGATGGTGAACCTTCAACACATAGTATACCCTGCCTACAAGATTTACAGGAATAAAGCAGGAACAGTGATTAAGGGAATGGCCAACCAATGACTAGCACAACTTGAGACCCACACCAGGAGAGAGCACCAGCCCTGACACTGTTAATGCTTGCAGACAGGAACCTATTATGGCTATCCTCTGAGAGGCCCCACTGTGTTGTGGATCACAACAGTGCTGAGACTCACAGTCAAACATTAGGTGGAGCTCAGTCTTGTAGAAGAGTGGGAGGAAGAACAGAGGGATCCAGAGGGACAAGTAGTCCACAAGAAGACCAACAAAGTCAACTAACTTGGCAGTCTGGGGGTACTTACAGAGACTGAAGCTTCAACCAAAAAAAAAATGTATGGTCTGGAACTAGGCTCCCTACACATATGTAGTTGATGGGTAGCTTGGTCTTCATGTAGAACCTCTGTCAAGAGGAGTGGAGATTGTCCCTGACATGGACTCTATTGCCTATCTGAGGATCATTTTACCCTAACAGTGTTCCCTTGTCTGGCCTCAGTGGACAAGAATACTGCTAGTCTTGATGTGACTTGAAGATCCAAGGTGGGTTGATAGATGGGAGAGGTCCCTTTTCTGAGGAGAAGGTGACTAGAGGAATGGTAGTGGAGGGGGAGAGGGTGGGACCAGGTGGCATGGAGGAAGAGTGATGTGATCCAGATATAAAATGAATAAATAAATTAATTTTAAAAAAGAGAGCAATCGTCATAAAAGGTGGACTTTACTTGTTTATCTATTATTAATTATTTCCTAACAATATAGCAAGCTTAATTCTGTACTTGTTTCAATGCTGTGGACCAACAATTATTTCAAGTGTATGATACTATTCTGAAACAAAATTTAAGCTAAGAACAGATTTAATTTCAATAATGTCATTATTTACATTTTAAATTTACTACTTAAAATATGTCAACATTTGAAGAATATCAGATCTAAAGCAGAAACGAATTGAGTTTTGATTTTGTTTAAAATATAAAACTGATCTCTTCTTTCAGCTTACCAAAATAAATTAGTATCAAAACTGAAAATACTGATAGAGCTGAGCTCCTGTTACCCAAGACATCTTTCACAGGGTCACTTTATGCAGCTCCAATGGCTGCAATACAACACTAAATTTCATCTTTTTTGCCTTTGGTAATTGTGTTGTGTAATATAAATTTCCCTGAAGGTACATGATATCATCAATTTTTCTGTTCCATTTATCTTAATAAAGAAAACACTGATCAAATGGAGAGTTTTATCGATCAACTTCACTGAAATTTAGAAATGTTATATATTCTTTGCATAGTACACCAGCCAACAAAACAATTCTTCAGTTTTGTTTAATTACATTTCTATCTGTGGTTGTATTGTAAATGTAAAAAGAAGAGTTAAAAATCCCTTTTATGTATGTGGCATCAGATTATAATTAAAACAAAACTAATAATTTAGCATGGGAGAATTAAAGTTGTATCATTATATATGCCTTTGCAAAATAGCTCCAATTTTAAATTATATTTGGTCACTATGAGCAAATATTAAATATATCTATTTATATTTTCATTAAGTATTTTTATTTTATATGAATATATGTAATTCATTGCTCTATCCATATATATATTTATACATAAATATATTCAAATCATACAAAAGTTCACTGTAATCCCTTCAATGACCAATTTTCTCCTTTCTCTCGATCTTTTGAGTGCCATCATAAAGGTCACATGAGTTCATGACTAGACTTGAGCTTTGTACTTTGTTAGACATGATGCTCAGCCTCAGAACAAGCTTGAAAACTTACGAATATTCTCTCTGAAGATCAAAATTGTACACACATTCACTTGGAACTATCAGCTACTGAAATGAGATACAATCTGAGCTTATACTTTAAGAAACTTTACCAGTAAGTTCAAAGAACTTACATGGGTTCTCCAAGAAGTGAATTCAAAGTTTCAGAATTAAGTAGTTAATTTGTCACTGAACTTTGCCCAGAAAACTGTATATAAAAGTAAAATTAAGCCTATGGATGAAGGAGAATACTCATTATCAGTACATGTGCTATTTTCCCCTCCAACTGTTTGTCTGCAGTTGTATGTCATCATCATATGTAATACATTCTATTTGACCATATGAAAAGTAAGAGAAGAAAATGAGTATCCAGTAACTTATGAGCTTGCCTCCTGTTACCTTGGGAGGTTACAGGAGAAGCTAGAAGTCCTTAGAGAATGAGAACTAACTCAAATTACATGTGTTGCCCACTAACAAATTTATTTTGGGGAAAAATTCCCACTCTTGCTGATCAGAGATCACAGGTAGGTCAGGGACCTCAGAGAGTCACAAATGTTCCCCACTGGTGAAGGGACCATTGAGTGAAAAAGGCAATGGTAGCAAGACAAAGAGTTTCCTTTGGCTTTATAGATTTTGTCAAAGAGAAATGACTCCTGCTGTCACAGACTGCTAGATATAACCCCTGCCAAGTTTTTGTTTGTTTGAAGATGAAAAATATAATTAATGGAGTAAAACTAATGATATTCCTTGTTAAAGACAGAATGAGGATGCCCATTCTCACCATTTCTACTCATTATACTTTCAAAAATTCTGACAGATCAGTTAATGAGAAAATGAATTAAAATGAAAGCAGAAGAGACTCTCTCACAGCAGACTTCCTGGACCTCTGGTTCTTATAATCTTTTGTTTTTGTTTTTGTTTTTTTGAGAATTATAAAGCTTAGCATATATTCCCAATGTCCAGTCCATACATATTTAGCAACTGACTTTAATATTCTACTATCCAATCATCTCCACGAGTTTAAAGTTCTATATCCAACTCAGCTTCCATCCTAACTTGCATCTCAAATTTAAAAACATCTTTTTAGATCCAGAACACCCTCTTAATTCATAAACAACTCAAAATTTAACTATGAGACTCTAGTTATCTAGTCTTCAACCACATTAGAGACCTGAGAGGGATAAATATATCTGATTATACAGGAAATGCAGGGCCAGCAGCTTCCAAAACTAAGAAATGACATATCAGTAGCTGCCTGGACAGTTCCCAATTTCTCTCCATACATTACAGCACCAATCTTCAGCCTTTGGTCCAATTTTTCTGACAGACATTGATTTTAAAGCAGGAATTATGAAGGACTTGCCTACCCAGTCTTGGCAGAGCTAGGCTGTCGATTTACCTGCTTCCAAGTTTTGTCCTTTTTAGAAAGCATTCTGTCTACAGTAGTAAGGGATGTTTCTTGCCAAGTGACAGGATTGCCACTAATTAAACCATCTCCAATTGGAGATTCTTCGATGCTCATTTTCTACTTGAAGTAGAATAGGGGGTGCTGTCAGGAACTGACATGTCTCAAATATAAAAAAATAAAATCTTAAGTTAAGAAACCATCTTTGAATACCAATTCTGAAGATCTCTTGAGGTTTTTGAAGACCACCTATCTCCTTATATTTGGATAAGCAAATGTTGCTTGTCTCTTAGCAACTAGATATCTGATTAACTTAGGAAATATCTGCGATAGACTGCTGTAGTACCTAACAAAATGACATGCTTGAATGACTATTAGTTTGCATTTCTTAATTATCCTAAACAGTTTATGACAGTTGTCAACAAAAGGACAAAGCTTCCCATTTCATTTTTAAGTGTTACCTAGGTACAATACCTTAAAAGAATTAACCTTAATTTTGTATCAATATACAAAGATATAAGAGCATATTCAATAAGAGGCCAATAGCATAGGTCTGTGAGATTTCAATAGAGGCTGACTCAGGGAAAGAATAGTAATGTCTTACACTGCTCATCTGAGCTGCATCATGATTTTTAGGGAATCCACTATAGTGTGTGCTTACATCCTGTTAGAAATCTAATCTGAGAAATCTGAAATGCCTTGCAAAAATTCACAAGAACTACCTTACATGCAAATTTTTAAACCTAAAGAAAACTGCTTTTATTGGTATAAGAAGTGGTGATTTTCAGTTTTTTAAACATCCCTTTTATTTGTTTTCAAAGAGTATAGTAAATAGACACATATTCTCTTTGTGTGAATTTCTTAATAATTAAAAACAGATAAAAGAACATTCCGATTTCCAAAAGGGGTGTGTGTGTGTGTGTGAGTGTGTGTGTTTATGTAAAGGATACATATTTAATATCTCCAAATGCATCAGGAAGGTCATAAAGATTTATCATGGTATAAATTTACCAGAAAGAAAACAGCCACTGGTTATGGACACCATATATCATCTCACATTCAAAATATTGACTGGCTTAAAAAGGTCCAAATATGCAGATCTAATATTCAGTTATTTAATATTCTTCAAATATTAGCCAAACTCACAGAGGAGAGACTTATTCTGTTAAGAATACCAGAGACTGTGTGGTCATTTATCATTATGAATACAAGTGTTTTCTGTGCAGCTTAATTATTCTCTACCTTGACTTTAGTTTACAAATGTATTCAAAGTGAACAGAGTAAAACCAGTATATATAAGCTGAGAGCAAAGCAAGTCCAATCAACTTGACAAGAAGGAAGTATGAGTAATCACACTTCTCAGACATTTGTACTAGTCAATATAATCAAAGCAGTGGGTTCTACACAGGAAGGATGAAAAAGTCCCCCGCCCCACCTTCCTCCTGCTACTGTGGAATAGTTTAAATATTGAAATCATGTGATTAATTAATTATTTATCTATTTAAAATATATCTTCATTTGGTTAGCTAAGCTATGCATTCTGTAAAGAAATCTTTTTTTTTAAATACTTTATTTTTTTTTTCTTCAAGTTACATCTCAGTAACAAACCCCTCCTTATTCCCCCTTCCTATCCCGCCCTTCCACCCTCTTCCCCCCAGCAGTTTCCCCTTTCAGTCCAACAGATGGTTCCTTCTCTTATAACAGTAAGTATTATACAAAACAATAGATATAAATATGCCATATTTATGAGAGTTAAATGGCTCAGTATACCTTCCCAATGTCCAGTTTATAGATATTTGGCCCCTGACTTTAACATTCTACTATCTAACCAACTCCATGAGTTTAAAGGTCTATATGTGACTCAACATTCATACTATCTTGCAACACACTTTTAAGAGTATCTTCTTAGATCTATAACACCCTCTTGATTCCTAAACAGTTCAAAATTTAACTATGAGACTCTAGCTGTCTATTCTTCAACCACCTCAGAGACCTGAGAGGGATAAATATATTTGCTTATATAGGAAGTGCAGGGCCTGCAGCTTCCAAAACTAAGAAAGAACATACCAATGACTGCCTGGACAGTTCCCATTTTCTCTCCATACATTCCAGCATCAATCTTCAGCCTTTAGGTCCTGTTTCTCTGACAGACATTTGTTGTAGAGCAGGGATTATGAAGGACTTACCTA
>CAJQZJ010033103.1:22278-34708 GCA_907164525.1 Lophiomys imhausi | reverse complement strand
CCAGAAGTGGTATGGCTGGGTCCTGAGGCAAGGTTATTCCTAGATTTCTAAGATATCGCCAGACAGACCTCCATAGTGGTTGCACAAGCCTGCACTCCCACCAGCAATGGAGTAGGGTTCCCCTTTCTCCACACCCTCGCCAGCATGCGCTATCATTTGAGCTCTTTATCTTAGCCATTCTAACAGGTGTTAGGTGGAATCTCAGGGTCGTCTTGAGTTGCATTTCTCTGATGATTAAGGATGTTGAACATTTCTTCAGGTGTCTCTCAGCCCTTAGGGATTCCTCCTTTGTGAATTCTCTATTTAGCTCCATCTCCCATTTTTTGATTGGATTATTTGGTTTCTTGGCATTTAGTTTCTTGAGTTCTTTGTAGATTTTAGATAATAGCCCTCTATCAGATGTGGGGTTGGTGAAGATTTTCTCCCAGTCTGTTGGTTGCCATTTTGTTCGAATGACAGTGTCCTTTGCTTTACAGAAGCTTTTCAGTTTCATGAGGTCCCATTTATTGATTGTTGATCTCAGGTCCTGAGCTGTTGGTGTTCTGTTCAGGAAGTTGTCACCTGTGCCAATGAGTTCGAGGGTTTCTCCTACTGTTACTTCTGGTATCTTTAGTGTGGCTGGCCTTATGTTAAGGTCTTTTATCCACTTGGAATTAAGTTTTGTACAAGGTGATAGGTATGGGTCTAATTTCATTCTTTTGCAAGTGGACATCCAGTTGGACCAGCACCATTTGTTGAAGATGCTGTCCTTCTTCCATTGTGCGTTTTTGGCTTCTTTGTCAAAGATTAGTTGGCCATAGGTGTGTGGATCCATGTTTGGGTCTTCAATTCGATTCCATTGATCCACTGGTTTGTTTCTATACCAGTACCATGCTGTTTTTATTACTGTTGCTCTGTAGTACAGCTTGAAATCTGGGATGGTGACACCTCCAGACGTTTTTTTCATTGGACAGGATTGATTTAGCTATTCTGAGCTTTTTGTTGTTCCATATGAAGTTGAGAATAGCTTTTTCCAGGTCTATAAAGAATTGTGTTGGTATTTTGATAGGAATTGCATTAAATCTATATATTGCTTTTGGTAGGATAGCCATTTTTATTATGTTGATCTTACCTATCCATGAGCATGGGAGATCTTTCCATCTTTTAAAGGCCTCTTCCATTTCTTTCTTCAGGGGCTTGAAGTTCTTGTTATATAGGTCCTTTACATGCTTGGTTAGAGTTACCCCCAGGTATTTTATGTTGTTTGTGGCTATTGAGAAGGGGGTTGTTTCCCTTATTTCTTTCTCGGTATATTTGTTTGTTGTACAAAGAAGGGCTTCTGATTTTTTTGAGTTAATTTTGTATCCAGCCACCTTGCTGAAGTTGTTTATCAGCTGTAAGAGTTCTTTGGTGGAGTTTTTGGGGTCGCTTATGTATCCTAACATGTCATCTGCGAATAGGGATAATTTGACTTCTTCATTTCTAATTTTTATCCCTTTGATCTCCTTTAGTTGTCTTATTGCTCTAGCAAGGACTTCAAGTACTATATTGAAGAGATATGGTGAAAGTGGACATCCTTGTCTTGTCCCTGAGTTTAGAGGAAATGCTTCAAGCTTCTCTCCATTTAATTTGATGTTGGCTACTGGCTTGCTGTATATTGCCTTTATTATTTCTAGGTATGGTCCTTGTATGCCCATTCTCTCCAGAACTTTTAGCATGAACGGGTGTTGGATTTCGTCAAATGCTTTTTCTGCATCTAGCGAGATTATCATGTGGTTTTTTTCTTTCATCTTTTTTATGTGGTGAATTACATTGATAGACTTTTGTATATTGAACCATCCCTGCATTCCAGGGATGAAGCCTACTTGATCATGGTGTATGATACTTTTGATGTGTTCTTGAATTCGGTTTGCTAGTATTTTATTAAGTATCTTTGCATCTATGTTCATGAGGGAGATTGGTCTGAAGTTCTCTTTCTTTGTTGGGTCTTTGTGTGGTTTAGGAATCAGAATGACAGTGGCCTCATAGAATGAGTTTGGCAGTAATCTTTCTGTTTCTATGTGGTGGAAGAGTTTGAAAAGTAATGGTGTTAGTTCCTCTTTGAAGGTCCGCTAGAATTCCGTGCTAAAGCCATCTGGACCTGGCCTTTTTTTGGTTGGGAGATTATTAATGACTGTTTCTATTTCCTTAGGTGTTATTGGGCTGTTTAAGCTGTTAATCTGATTTTGATTTAGTTTTGGTAGGTGGAATTTATCGAGCAAATTGTCCATTTCGCTTAGGTTTTCAAATTTAGTGGAATATAGATTTTTAAAGTAATGCACGAATATTTTCTGGATCTCCTCAATGTCTGTGGTTATTTCTCCCTTTTCATTTCTGATTTTGTTGATTTGTGTTCTTTCCCTTTTCCTTTTAGTTAATTTGGCTAGGGGTCTGTCTATTTTGTTGATTTTCTCAAAGAACCAACTCTTGGTTTCATTGATTCTTTGTATAGTTCTTTTTGATTCTAAGTTGTTGATTTCAGCTCTAAGTTTGATGATTTCCTGTCTTCTGCTCTTCTTGGGAATGTTTGTTTCTTCTTTTTCCAATTCACCCAGCTTATCTGTTAGTTCACTAATATGAGCTGTCACAATTTTCTTTTTGAAAGCACTTAGTGCTATGAACTTTCCTCGTAGCACAGCTTTCAATGTATCCCATAGGTTTGGGTATGTTGTGTCTTCATTGTCGTTGGATTTTAAGAAGTCTTTGATTTCCTTCCTTATTTCTTCCCTGACCCAGTGGTCATCCAGTAAGGAGCTGTTCAATTTCCATGTGTGTGTAGGCTTTCTGTTGATTCTTTTACTGTTGAAGTCCAGCTTTATTCCGTGGTGGTCTGGTAAGATACAAGGTGTTATTTCAATTTTCTTGTATCTATTGAGACTATCTTTGTGACCAATTATGTGGTCGATTTTAGAGAAGGTTCCGTGGGGTGCTGAGAAAAAGGTGTATTCCTTTGTGTTTGGGTGAAACGTTCTGTAGATATCTGTTAGGTCCATTTGTTTCATGATCTCTGTTAGACTCAATATTTCTCTGTTTGTCTTCTGTCTTGATGATCTGTCCTTTGTTGTGAGTGGGGTGTTGAAGTCTCCCACTACTAATGTGTTGTGATCGACGTGCGCTTTAAGTTTTAGAAGTGTTTCTTTTACGAAAGTAAGTGCCTTTGTATTTGGGGCATAGATGTTCAGTATTGAAATTTCCTCTTGATGAATATTCCCTTTAATGAGTATATAGTGCCCTTCTTTGTCTTTCTTCATTAACTTCAGTTGGAAGTCTGTTTTGTTTGATATTAGGATGGCTACTCCAGCTTGCTTCCTGGGTCCATTTGCTTGGAAAACCTTTTCCCAGGCCTTTACTCTGAGGCAGTGTCTATCTTTCGTAGTTAGATGTGTCTCTTGTATACAGCATAAGGAAGGGTCTTGCTTGCGGATCCACTCTGTAAACCTATGTCTTTTTATTGGGGAGTTGAGTCCATTGATGTTGATCGATATTAGTGACCTGGGGTTGTTATTTCCCATTAGTTTGGTATAGGCGGTCGTCCTGTTCCTCTTTTGGTTTAGTTGCTGATGGGTTTTCTATTCCCTTTGTTTTCTTGGGTGGAGTTTTCTTCTCTGGGTTGGGATTTTCCTTCTAGGATTTTCTGTAGGGCTGGGTTTGTGGGTAGATATTGTTTAAATTTGATTTTGTCATGGTATATCTTGTTTTCTCCATCTATGTTGATAGAGAGTTTTGCTGGGTAAATAGTCTGGCTGGGCATCTATGATCTCTTAGGACTTGTAGTATATCTGACCAGGCCCTTCTAGCTTTTAACGTTTCTGGGGAGAAGTCAGGTGTAATTCTGATGGGTCTGCCATTGTATGTGACTTGACCTTTTTCTCTTAGAGCTTTTAATATTCTTTCTTTTTTCTGTACATTTGGGGTTTCAATTATTATGTGGCGAGAGGAGTTTCTTTTCTGGTCTAATCTGGTGTTCTGTAAGCCTCTTGGATTTTTATTGGCATCTCTTTTTTCAGGTTTGGGAAGTTTTCCTCTATGATTTTGTTGAAGATATTTCCTGGACCTTGGAGTCGGGAGTCTTCTCTTTCCTCTATACCTTTAATTCTTAGGTTCCGTCTTTTCATTGTGTCCTTGATTTCTTGGATGTTGTGGGTGAGAGATTTTTTAGCCTTCTCATTTTCTTTGGATGTTGTACTGATTTCTTCCACTGAATCTTCCATGCCTGAGATCCTGTCTTCCATCTCTTGCATCCTATTGTTGATACTCACATCCGTAGTTCCTGTTCTCTTCCCTTGGTTCTCCACTTCCTCTTTTAACTCTGACTGTGTTTTTTTTATTGTTTCTATTTCTATTTTCATGTCTTGTATGGTTTTGTTCGTTTTGTACATTTCCTTCTCCAGCTTGCTTGTTTTTGTATGAAAATCTTTCATAGCTTTTTCCTTTTCCTGTTCAAGCTCTGTCACCTTGGCTTGGAGCTCTTTAATGGTGTTGTTCCTTGTTTTGATTTGTAGAATTGTGGCTTCTTTGAATTCCTTCATAGATTTAAGTTCTTCTTGCAGGGACTCTATCACTTTCCATAATGCAGAATTGTCAATGTTTTCATGTGTTTCTGTTGGTGTGTGGCATTCCGAATTGGATGAGATAGGATGGTTCTGCTTTGTTGGAGTCATAATTCCTTGATTTCTATTTTTTTTTTTTTGACCTTTCGCCATTGGATGCATTTAGCTGTCTGTTTTCTGTGCTTGGAACCACAGTGAATGATTTGGTGCAGGGGACGAGTTACTTGGCTATCTGTCCTTGCTTACAGGGGAATTTCAAGGTCACTGTGGTTTTAATCGCCAGAGGCACTGAGAGCTGGTGCAGACTATTTCCAGGTTGTGAGTAATGGACCAGGATTGTTTCACTGCTCCCCATTCAGACTTCCCTATGTTGCACTCTGAGTTATCAGCCTGTAATGGTTCTGATGGTATGGGCCTGTTTGCCCAGGGACAGATTCTGTGGGCTTTGTTTGTCGCCACGCCGGCTGACAGGGTCTGGCTCCACACCTAATATGTCTGGATTTTCCAGGATACAGCTATGGTCCCGATTTCTGGTTTCTCTCTAGGCTTCTCGCCACAGGGCTGGACTCTGTGCCTGATTCCCTTCCTCTCTGCGCCGCCACGGGTCCTGTGGGTACCCCAAGCCCCGGATCCTCCGGCTGCCTGAGTGGACCTCTCGTCCCAGCAGCTCAGCCGTGGGTGCACGGATCCCTGGCCCTACCCACGCCTGTCTCTCTCCCCAGATGACCTGCCGTGGACTCTCAGGGATTTGGCCCTTCCAGCCGTGCCCCCGCTCCAGCTGCGCTACTGTAAGTGCGCGGGATTCGGCCCCTCTCGCCTGCTTTTGTGTTCCCAGCTTCCCATGCTCTCTCAGAACCTCCCGCCCTCCGCTTCCAGCGGCTTCGGACCACCCGCTGAGCCCCCTGTTTGTTCCTTGCTAAGCCTTCCACTATCTCGCAAAGTTTTTTAAGTGGGTATAAGTTAAACCTAATGTGTGGGGAGCCCAATAGGACAGCAATCTATGGCCAAGTGGACCCTGATTCTGCCTGCTGTAAGTTGGGATCGATCTTACCAGACACCTCTCCAAATGGGAGTTCCTGAATCCCAGGTTTAGTGGCCTCCGTGTCTGTGAGAGATGGGTGAGAGCCTTGCCCTGGGACATTTCACAGTCCCTTGGGGGCTGTGAGTGTTCCCGGGGGGGGGGGTCTAGTCCCTCCGGTTTTTGCACAGTGCCCAATAACTCTGTGTTTTTTATGGCTCTTTTTTCCCCTGCGTTCAAAATGCGTCATTGTAGGTTGCCGCCATCTTGGCCCTCTCCTGTAAAGAAATCTTATTCAGGTTAAATTTGTCTACCTACCATTTACGAATGATTTTCAGCATTTTTCTGAGAGATAATAGCCTAAAATAATTTTATGTTAAAAAGTATAAAATTATGAGTCTTTTGATAAATAAAAAGGAAGTATAGAAAAGAAAAAGAAATTAACTACAATTTAAATCATGTTTACTGCTCCATTTAATCCATTGTAATTTATCCTAATAACATTTTTCCATATTTCTCCTAATATGGTATCAAGCCAACATAAATAGATGCCATGAATAGCTAGGGTACATAGAAGTTCTCTGATTCTCAATGGCGTTGAAGAATAAAATCTAACATTTATTGCGGAGTATTTAAAACATGACTTCAAGCTAAATAAACTATACCATTTTGTCCTTACATAGACAGACAAAGATGATTGTTCTTCTCATGGGTAAAATTAATTTCAACCATGATGATATAATAATGAAAAGTGTAATAACTTTAAATGGAAAAGAACAATTCTATACTCCTGATATTCTGGCTGGAAAATATTTCCATGAAAATTTGATAATAGATGAAATCCCAAGTCACTCTTGTTTTCCAATGTGTTCTCATTTGTCAGTTACTCTCTTAATAGATATATAAAAATGATAATTTATATTGGTTACTGTTGAATTTACTACATACCTATGTATTGCAACCTGGATAAATATAGCTGGTCCCCAACTAGAAGCTTCACCTATAGGGCCTGCCATTC
Organism: Lophiomys imhausi; assembly: GCA_907164525.1. Taxonomy (NCBI): domain Eukaryota; kingdom Metazoa; phylum Chordata; class Mammalia; order Rodentia; family Muridae; genus Lophiomys; species Lophiomys imhausi. The sequence continues at coordinate 28,104 of CAJQZJ010033103.1, read as the reverse complement.
ATAATTCTGAAAGGAACCATCTCCACAATCAGAGGAAAGATATACTCATAAATACCACTCAGCTAGGTACACTGTGAGCTACAATATTAGCTTCCTATAAGATGATGGAGCAAAAGGAACATATTATTGAATATGCTCTTATGTCTTGTATATTGATACAAAATTAAGATTATATTTGGCTACATCAGTATTGATCCTTGTATATTATTACAAAATTAAGGTTAACCTTTTAAGGTATTGTTCCTACATAACACTTAAATTGCAAAAAATGCAATATGAATTTGTGGCCCATTGATAGCAACTGTCACAAACTGCTTAGGATAATTAAGAGATGCAAACTAATAGTGATTGAAACATGTCATTTGCATAGGTACTAGCATAGTTTATTACAGAGGTTTTCTAAGTTAACTGAAAATGAAGTTGCCAAGAGACAAGCAATATTTGCTTATCCAAATATATGGAGATTGATAGGTAGTCTTTAAAAACCTTAAGAGATCTGTAGAATTTGGCATTCAAGGAAGGTTTCTTAAGTTATTTTGATATTGAGATATCTCCTGACAGCACCCGGTATTCTACTCCAAGTAGAGGATGAACATTGAAGAATCTCCATTTGCAGATGGTTGTATTAGTAGTAAGGCTGTCACTGGGCAAAAAATATCCCTTGCTTGGACTATAGACAGAATCCTATCCAAAAAGGACAGAACATGGAAGCAAGTAAATGGATAGCCTAGCTCTGTCAAGACAGGGTAGTCAAGTCCTTCATAATTCCTGCTTCACAATTAATGTCTGTCATTGATAATGGGCCAAGAGGATGAAGATAGATGCTCTAATGTATGGAGAGAATTTGGGGACTCTCCAGGCAGCCAGTTGTCTGTCATTTCTTAGTTTTGGAAGCTGCTGGCTCTGCACTTACTGTATAACCAGGTATATTTGTCTTTTTCAGGTCTCTGATCTGGTTGAAGAATAGATAGCTATAGTCTCACAGTTAAAGTTTACCTTGTTTAGGAATTAAAAGGATGTACTAGGTCTAAGAAGATAGTTTAAGTTAGTAATGCAAGTTAGGATGAAAAATGAGTTAGGTATAGAACTTTAAACACGTGGAGACAGATAGATAGGGTGATGTCATGGTGTCGATGTAGCCTCTTTGATTCACATTAGTTATGTATCAAAACTATGTAACTTCTTTCTTTTTTAATATTTATTTATTACTTCAGGTTACATGTCCATCTCAGTCTCCTCTTTCTGCCTCTCCCAGTCCCACCCTCCCACCCTCTACCCCCTATACTTTCCATCCCATTCCTATAGAGTGGAGTGTCCTTACATTACAGTACCCCACCCAAGTTCAGGATTCATATGAAGGGTTAAGAGCATCCTCATACACTGGAGGCCTACAAGGCAGCACCACTAGGGAAAAGTGTCTCATTGATAGGAAACAATGTCTATATTCCTGTTCTCCTAGGTGCATTGGTTGTAGTATAGTTATCCTGTAATATATGGCTAAAATCCGATCATAAGTGAATAGATGCCATGTGCATCCTTCTGAGTCTGAGTTAGCTCTGTCAGGATCAGCTTCTCTTGTTCCCTCCATTTGGCTGCAAATTGCAGGATTTCATTGTTTCTGATGGCTGAGTAGTATTTCATTGTGTAGATGTACCACAGTTTTTTAATCCATTCCTTGGTTGAGGGACAAGATGGAAAGATCTCCCATGCCCATGGATAGGTAGGATCAACATAATAAAAATGTCCATTCTGCCAAAAGCAATACACAGATTCAATGCAATTCCTATCAAAATACCACCACAATTGTTTATAGACCTAGAAAAAGCAATTCTCAACTTCATATGGAACAACAAAAAACCCAGAATAGCTAAATCAATCCTGTACAATAAAAAACATCTGGCAGTATCACCATTCCAGATTTCAGGCTATACTACAGAGCAATAGTAATAAAAACAGCATGGTACTGGTATAGAAACAGACCAGTGGATCAATGGAATCTAATTGAAGACCCAGAAATGAACCCACACACTTATGATCACTTAATTTTTGACAAAGAAGCCAAAACTGTACAATGGAAAAAAGACAGCATCTGCAACAAATGGTGCTGGTCCAGTTGGATGTCCACATGTAAAAGAATGAAATTAGACCCATACCTATCACTTTGTACAAAACTTAAGTCCAAGTGGATCAAAGACCTTAACATAAGGCCAGACACATTAAATCTATTAGAAGAGAAAGTGGGGAAAAACTTCCAACTCATTGGCACAGGTGACAACTTCCTGAATAGAACACCAACAGCTCAGGATCGAAGACCAGCAATCAATAAATGAGATCTCATGAAACTGAAAAGTTTCTGTAAGGCAAAAGACACTGTCATTTGAACAAAAGGACAACCTACAAATTGGGAAAAGTTCTTTACTAACCCCACATCTGACAGAGGGCTAATATCCAAAATTTACAAAGAGCTCAAGAAATTAAATGCCAAGAAACCAAATAATCCAATCAAAAAATGGGAACAGAATTCACAAAGGAGGCATCCCTAATGGCTGAGAGAGCCTTGAAGAAATGCTCAGCATCCTTATCATCAGAGAAATGCAACTCAAGAGGACTCTGAGATTCCATCTCACACCTGTCAGAATGACTAAGATCAAAAGATCAAATGCCAGCACATGCTGGCAAGGTTGTGGAGAAAGGGGAACCCTCCTCCATTGCTGGTGGGAGTACAGCCTTGTTCAATCACTATGGAAATCAGTCTGATGATATCTTGGAAAACTTGGAATAGCTCTGCCTCAAGACCCAGCCATGACACTTCTGGGTATACATCCAAATGACTCCTCACCAAATCACAAGGAAGCCACTTCATCTATGTTCATAGCAGCCTTATTTGTAATAGCTAGAAACTTGAAACAACCCAGATGTAACTTCCTTCTTAATTTCTTCCAAAATCTTCTCACACACTATTAATTCAAACTTAGAAATATTATATCTGGATCAGAGTACATGGTGAAAAGCTGACTCCACTGTATCTTCTGTATTACAACAAGTTGTACACACAACCTGCTGATCTGTAGCCAAAAACTATTAAAGGTAAATCCTCTATCCCCTATATCTATTAGAGCGATGAGAGGATAGATATACTTCCTGAACACAGACTTATATCCTCCAAATTCTCCCCCATTCCCTTTGTTAGACTCCATCTCAAAACAGCAGCATATTTATACCCATCTCACCCTTTTGTACTGTTTCTTAGCTTCTATGCTTCCATTCTCTCTACTATACAAAGAAGACACCCACCAATCACCATTGAGAAAAATCTTTCACAAATTGAAAGATTTGATGGTATCCTCAGGTACTATACTCACTTTTGATTAATCTTGGGTGTTGAAAAATAGTTTTTTTCTAGGCACATTCAAATTTGTTTTAAACTCACAATTTTATGACAATTATGGGTTTAATGTTTTCTCTCATATCATTAATTAATATTAGCATCAGTTGCTATCTAACAAGGACAGAACTTTCAAGTCAATAACTCTTTGCTCTTTTATGTCTCTGCTGCAGGTACACTTTACTCCAGTATATATTTGTATCATCTTCAATGCATATAGAAGTATATAACATAATGAATACTGAGAAAATTAACTAGTTAATAGTTCTGAAAATCTGACCAGCAGCAACAGCCTATGTCTTAGATTAGAAACCCTACTTACTGAGAGCAAGTGAGTTATCTGCTTAGCACTGCCTTTCTTCCCTCCTCCTGTCAAAGTAAATCAGCCATCTCCAATTTATAAGGCATGGTGGGATTCAAGGGTAAATATCATAAAACAGATTGTCAAGAACACTGTTAATTTAGGCAAAATGATTTATTTCAACTTTTAACAACCAACTGGGCTTATGAGGCAGGAAATCAAATACAGATTTGTTGAAAGGTTGAGCTATTAATATTGAGTGGTGTAGCCTGAAGACCAGCAGAGAAAGTGTTGTGAAGATAGCTGTGTAGATTTCAGGACAGCCAGCCAGACTGCTATCCAAAGTACAACCCATATATCTCTGAAATAATTTGCATATATGGTGCCAGTAAATTCAGATTCTTACAAGATTCTCCTTACAAGAAAATTAAATGATCCACCTTCCACCAAATATGCTATGCTTTACACTGTAAATTAAACCAGCATTTTCAGCAAGTGGAGACCTATTTCTGTTAGCAATTCTTCAACCTGTATGTGAAACAAGATATACCATGTACAAACCACTCTAGATGCACATAAAATCAGCAGAGTATGTAAAGTTGATCCACAAAGTAAAATTCTAGTATTATCTAGGTTTCCAAGACTTGGAGATGCCTTACTTGAAGCAACATATTCTTATTATCACAACATGAAAAGAAAGAGAAAACATAAATTACAGAAGCCACGCATTTTAAATTCCCATAAAACAACTCTGCAGAGTGTCTTTTAAATTACTGTTCATTTAACATATCACATGTCTTTTTGTGTTAATATAAAGTGAGCTTGTGAGATGGCTCAGTGGGTAAAGTGAGTGACATGCCCTAACCTGATTACCTGAGCTCAAACCCAGAACACATGGTAGAAGATATACCTCCTTTAAGTTGTCTTCTCACTTATACACAAAAACCATACACACATACACACCTTCACATGTACACATGCTCACACATACACACACATAATTGAGAGAGAATAAATGAACACCAAACAATCAAAATATTAAAATGAGAGAAAATACAGAAAGTAGTATAAAGAAACAAATCAAATATTTATAGACAATCAGCTTATTATGTAAGTTTTAAAATCTGAAAGCTCTAAAATCAAAAACTGTACAGTTGTTATTTTGGTTTTCATTTAGACTTGGGCAGCATTTTTGTTGCCTCTGTTTTGTTGTTTTACTTGTTTTGCTAATTGACAAAACTGATTAAAATTTTATAAGTTTGATGCAAATAGGTTTTTCAGAAGTCACCCGTGTTCATCTTTTGTAGGTTCGGTAGAAAAACAAGCTTTTAATAAGTTAAAAAAAAAACCTGGTATTTGCAAGGCAAGTTCTTCTAGGGCACCATAATTGATCTTGTTCAAGGCCAGCAATCACAAGCATATTTATAGGGCTATTGGGCAATATAGACTGACTATCGCTGGTTTTATTGGGATTGAGGGAACATTTTTGCAATAAGATCAAGCTTGTGTTACACTAGATTTAAAAAAAATGTACAGGCTTTGAACCAGTGAAGTGTATTAGATTTGCTCTTCCAAGGACACTTCTACTTCACCATGTGTCTCAAGTAGGGCTGACTGACCAGCATTTTAAAACAGATATAAACATCATTCATACATGGAGAAGAAAATTTGCTGACAGATAGGAATACCTAGCTATTTGCAATATTTCAAAGCCTGAGAGAAGTCATAGTTAAATGGTTGTCAATAAGAAACAAATGTTTTTTTTCCTCAAGTCTCTGGTGTGAAACTTTGGATGCAGCCATTAGTGTTTTGGTGCTATGAAAACATGAGATTCTGTTTGGGTGGAATAATGTAGAGATAAAATAAGGAGAGTGGCAATATATAAGTATACATACTGCTGTGTGTTTTTGTATTTTTATTCTGGAGTTCTATTAAGAGAAAATGTTGGGTGCTCTAGGAAAAGAAACACTGTTCAAGTCATTATTTTTAGAAGCTGGATATAGAGTTAACAATGTGTCAAATATAGACAGAATGCATTGAAGGAGAGTCTGTCTTAGTTTTTTGTTTTATTTTGTTTGGTTTTCCTGTGTGTGTGTGTGTGTGTGTGTGTGTGTGTGTGTGTGTGTGTGTGTGTGTGTGT
>CAJQZJ010033103.1:0-22268 GCA_907164525.1 Lophiomys imhausi | reverse complement strand
TGTGTGTGTGTGTGTGTGTGTGTGTGTGTGTGTGTGTGTGTGTGTGTTTTCCTATTGCTGTGATAAAATGCTATGACAAAAGAACTGCTGTGGTTTGAATAAGAATGGCCTCCATAGGCACATATATTTAAATTCTTTGGAGGTGACACTATTTGAAAGGATTGAGGGGTGTAGCTTTGTTAGGGTAAGTGTGGCCTTGATGGAGGAATTGTGTCACTAGATATGTGCTTCCAGGTTTCAGAACCCAAAGCCAGTCCCACAGGATCTCTCTCATTCTGCTGCCTGCAAAGCCAGATGTAGAACTTTTCTTCTCCAGTTCTGTCTACCTGTGCACCACCATGCTTCCTGACATGCTGATAATGTGATAAGGCTCTAAATCTCTGAAACTGTAAACAAGCCCTGATTAAATGTTTTTTTTTTTTCTCTCTTACAAGAATTGCCATGGTCCAGGTGTTTCTCCACAGTAATGGATAATGGACTAAGAACTCGAAGAAGTAAGGGTTTACTTTCACACAGTTCAAGTTATAGTACATTACTTACATCATGGTAGGGAAGCAACAGACAAGGGGCTTAAGGGAAATGGCCCCTTTACATAGAAAATAAGAAGAAAGCAATGAATGCATGCATGATAGTTCTCAGCCAGCATTTTCTAATCATATATAGTCCAGCATCTCCTGCATAGAGAATGATGCTACCCCCTTTGGCTTGTCTTTGTATCTTAATCAAAACAATTAAGATAATCCTTGTGGACACATTTCCAGAGGTTTCCTTTAAGTTAAATTTCTTTTTTGCATGTAAATAAAGAGGCCTGCTTCCTAGAGGACAAGTTGGTGATTAGTATTAACTATGCTCCAATAGTCCATTTATTCAAAAATGCTTATTATATAAAATGACAACAGAGATGACTAACATAGGTCCATGGGGGCTTACAGAGACTGAAGCCCCAACCAAAAAATAAATAAAATAAAATACAAAAAGCATGTATGGAATGGACCTAGCCCACGCACACATATGCAGCTGATTGGCATCTCAGTCATGTGAATATCCTAACAAGCAGAGAGGGGATTGTCTTTTGACAAGGACTCTGTTGCCAGTTTGTGGATCACTTTCCCCTAGAGGATCTGCAATGCTGGTCTCAATAGAAGTTGCTCTTAGGCCTTATCTGACTTGATGAGCTGGAGTTGGTTTGTATGGGGACAGGGTGTCTCAACTTTTCTGAGGAGAAGGGAAGGGTGAAAAGAGAGTATGTGACTGGGAAGAGAGGAGGGAGGGAGCCACACTCAGATTGTAAAATGAATTAATAAATTAAAAAAAATTTTGAGAATTTCATTAATGCATATAGCATCTTTTGTTCAAACCTACCCCCATAGCATCCTTTAAGTTTCTTTTCTTGCCAACATCACTGACCATTTGTCTTCCCAAAGTCACGTGATATGTGTCTGAAAAATCTCTGAGTCCACATAGTATTTTCTATATGTACATTATTAGAGGATCATCTATTGGAGCATGGGTAGCCTCCATATTTCATATCCTTGAAGAAAAAGGTTGCCATCCCTACAAGTCAAACAGCTAATATTTCTTCATTTATCAGTGAAATTTCATGATGTCCTTCATCATACTCCCTGCTAAAAATTTGTCCAACTTTAGTTGGAACAGATCTCATTCATACTATGGGGTCATATGTGCAACTACCCTGTTGTGTCCAAAACCTCTGGTAGGATGTAGTCACCCAATGCCTCCAGCTTTAACAATCTTTTGAGCCTCTTCTGAAATGAACCCTAAGCTTTGGGAAGAAGTGTAGTATGATACAGATGCCTAATTTATGACCAAGCACTCCAGTTGTTTTTTTTTCTCAGAATATTGACCAAATGTGGGTCTCTGTGTTCATCACTATGTAAACTGTATGTGAAAGTTTTTCTGATAGACATTAAAAGATGCAATAATCTATGAGTACAATGATAAGCCATTAGGAATAAGCTGAATATATCCATTTAGCAGATTAAGAGTAGTTTCACTGGGTGCTATGATCTCTCTTGCAACCATTTGTTAGCTTTATAGGAGTGCCAAGCTTGGGTTCATTTTTGTTTGTTTGTTTTGGATTTTTATTTGTTTGTTTGTTTTTGGTTTCTTTTTGAGATAGAGTTTCTCTATTTGACAGAGCCCTGACTGTCCTGGACTCCCTTTGTAGACCAGGATGGCCGTTACCTCTAAGAGATCCACCTGGCTCTGCTTCCCACGTGCTGGGATTAAAGGCATGCACCACCACACATGGCTTTGGGTCCAGTCTTGTGGAATGGATTTTTAAAACAATTATGGAGTGTTTGCTTACTCTGATAACATTTGTAGCACTATTGCACTAGAAGGGATATCTTACCAGGTTAGTTGCTGCTGTAGCTTCTAGGCTTCAACTAAAAACCAATGTGCATTGCAAACTTTCCTTTACTCTTCTCTATTTTCACTACTCTCAGGAGTATGAATCCATGAGCCATATGTAAAAATGAAAATATATTTAGGGTGAAAATATACACTTTTCAAAGTATACACTTTGAAAATGTGATTGAAAGAGATAATGAACATTTTAAAGATCATGAAATGTATGATACCCTCTTTATTTCCTTTTGTGCCCCGCAAAAAATGCCTTTTGAATATCAGCTAACAATAAAATAAGTGAAACAAAAATTATCAAAGGAGAGAGAATTTGGAAGTGAAGATCCAGGAATGGATACAATAGAATGGTACGCATTCGTATACTATCAGTAAGAAGTAGTGAGATGTTATATTTTCTTACACTTAATGTTTTGAGTTTAAAGCTGTTTTTCTAGAAATTAAGTTACAGTTCATTAGTTTCACATGGAATGGAAAATAATATAATATACAGAGAAACTTGGACAACTCTGGAAAAGGGGACATTTATTACTACCCATAGTTTTTGTTAGGGTATAAGCCAATAATGTGATGAACTATAAAGAGACCAGCATGAAATGCTTAATCATTTGATGGTTGAAATTCAGTCAGTTGCAATTCAATTGGTTCAATATTAACATAAAACCTTCTTAGAAGGCTTTACAAATACTTGATTCTCAGAATCTCTCTGTAATATACCATTCTTGTTATCTGTTACTTTCTAAAAATAAGTATACTTGAGTAAAGACATCAGTGCATCAGTGAAGTTTATGAAACAAACTATATACATGGTAAATATGATAATTAAAGTACTTATATTACCTATTAATATACTGAGGGAATGAGTATCAGGAAAAAATTTTGGGAAGGATGGAAATAAAAAAAATAATTGAAACTGAAAATCCTACTAAGCATAGTGATTTAAAAAAATAGATAGAGCATGAGAGTAGATGCTGTTGAAGCAATAATTAGTGCCTTACAAGAGAAGAAAGAAAAATGTCAAAATGAAATGTTTGTATTCAGAATCACAGACACTATAACTAAATATAGCATATCAATAATTGTGTTATCTTAAGGAAAATCAGGGATGGAAGAGGGAATGAGAAAGAAGAAAAGTTTTTTAAAAGTATGCAAAATATCTACAGTATTTCAAGATAACCAATATAAATTATACATGAAAAATTCTTAGAGTAGCCAACGTAGGATCCTATTCTTTGGATTTGTGGGTTGTGGGTTATTTTGTACTAAATACCTAAAATCCAGTTATAAGTGAGTACATGCCATGTATATATTTCTGGGTCTGTGTTAGCTCACTCAGGATGAGCCTTTCTAGTTCCATCCACTTGGCAGAAAATTGCATGATTTCCTTGTTTCTGATAGCTGAATAGTATTCCATTGTGCAAATGTACCATAGTTTTTTGTTTGTTTGTTTGGTTGGTTTTTGTTTTTCTTTTTGTTTTTTTCAATCAATTTTTGGATTGAAGGACATTGGGCTACCATGCTGGGGGCACCAGTGCAAAGGGAAGTTCTTAGCCCTCATTTGACTGATGAACTGGGAAGGCTTGATAGGTGTGGGACTCCCCTCATCCTCGGAGAGGAGAAAGAGAGGAAAGAGAGTGGGAGGTTGGGACCAGGGGTGGAGGAGGGGGCTGTAAGCAAGATGAAACTTTAATAAATAAATAAATGTAAAAAAACAGTAAACTTCCTAGGCCCCTAGGTGCTTGCAGAGATTGAAACACTAACAAACAAAGCATATATGGACTAGACTTAGGCTCCCTACACACATATAGATGATAGACAATTTGGTCTTCATGCAGATACCTTAGCAACTGTGACAGGAGGGCTGTCCCTGACATGAATTCTGTTCCCTGTTAGTAGAACACCCTATCGTAGCAGGGTTGCCATGTTGGGCCCTAGCACAAGAGGAAGTTCTTAACTCTCATGTGACTGATGAACTGAGTGGGACTGATATGTGGGGGACTCACTCATCCTAGGAGAAGACAAGGAGGGAGAGGGTGGGAGAGTGGAACCAAGGGGGATGAGGGAAGGGGTTGTGATCGAGATATTACTTGAATAAATAAACAAATAATTTTTTAAAAGTAAGGACACCATGGCTTATCATGCTGAAAACATAGTAAAAGATGAATGAAATAAAATGAAACTCTATTCAAATATAAAACATAATTTGCTTTCACAGTAATTGAAGAAAAGCTTGTAAAACATTGACAGACTTAATATCCCATATCAGCTCTCAGTTACTTGATAGACTATAAAATTCAATTCATTTTTTTTATATTTATTTATTACTTCAGGTTACATCTCAATCATAGTACTCTCTTTCCACCCCTCCCAGTCCCAACCTTTACCCCCATCCCTTCCATCCGACTCCTCTGGAGTGGAGTGTCCCTACATAATAGTCCCCAGCCCCAGTTCAGCAGTCATATGAGGGCCAAGAGCCTCCTCATACACTGGAGGCCTACAAGGCAGCACCACTAGGACAAAGTGTCTCATTGACAAGAAACAAAATCTATGTTCCTGTTCCCTTTCGTGAATTGGCTGTAGTATAGTTATCCTGTAATATATGGCTAAAATCCTATTATAAGTGAATAGATGCCATGCACATCCTTCTGAGCCTGGGGTAGCTCACTCAGTATGAGCTTCTATAGTTCCATACATTTGGCTGAAAATTGTATGATTTCATTGTTCTGATGACTGTGTAGTATTCCATTGTGTAGATGTACCACAGTTTTTTTTTTTATTATTCATTCCTCGGTTGAGGGATATCTGTTTTTTTTTTCAGTTTCTAGCTATTACAAATAAGGCTGCTATGAGAATACATGAGGACATGTCCTTGTGGTTTGGTGAGAAATCTTTGGATGTTCCTTCACACCACATAATAATTGAAATTCCAAATGTACAGAACAGTTCATATTTTATATGATTGAAAGAAAATAATTTAGAATTTAATACTCGAAGAAAATGTGTTTTAAGATAAATAAGAAGTGCAAAATTTCAAGGAAAAAGAAATACTGTACTTTCAGAAGATCTTTGGAAAAGGAACTAAACAAGAAATACTTTTCCAATACAAGGGAAATAAAATAGACTCTTAGATATAAGAGATGTGGGGCAAGCAGTATAAATATGTAGGTACTTCTAACACATGCTTGTTGAAGAAAATTCCCATGAAAACAAAACGAAATATTAATTAATGTAATCAGTTTTACATAACAATCTCAAAAATGTATAAAATTAGAAGTGTAAGGCATACATAAACTTGAAAATGTTAGAAAACTTTTGAAATGTTGGTCAAAGAGCAAAATAGAAAACTGTACTACCAACTCCCATTTGGAGAGGCGCCTGGTAAGATCGACCCCAACTCACAACAGGCAGAATCAGAGGCCACATGGCGATTGCCCACTAGCCTACTGGGCTCCCCACACCTGAGGAAGATCTTATAACTACTTAGGAAACTTTGAGGGATAGTGCAAGTCTTAGCAAGGAAGAAATAGGGCGCTCGGTAGGTGGTCCGCAGCCGCTCCAGCCGCAGAGGATTCAAGAGAGCGGGAAGCTGGCGGGCAGAGCAGTCAGGGTGGGAAGCAGGCACAGGTGGGCAGGAGGTGCCGGGGATCTGCGCACCCACGGCAGAGCAGTTGGGGAGGGAGGCCAGCACAGGCAGCGGGAGGGGCAGAATCCCCCCACACCCACAGCAGAGCAGTTGGGGAGGGAGACTGGCACAGGCGGCGGGCAGGGCCAGGGATCCGCACACCCACGGCAGAGCAGCTAGGGAGGGAGGCCCACACAGGTGGCAGGAGGGGCCGGGGCCCCACACACCCGGGGCTGAGCAGACAGGGAGGGAAGCCTGCACAGGTGGGCGGGGCTGAGGAGCCAGGCTGTGGCAAGAAGCCTAGTGAGAAACCAGAAGTCAGGGGACCATAGCTGTATTCTGGAAAATCAGACATATTAGGTGTGGAACCAGGCCCTGACAGCCTCCGTGACGACAAACAAAGCCCACAGAATCTGTGCCTGGGCAAAAAGGTACATACCATCAGAACCATTAGAGGCTGATAACTCAGTGTGCAACATAAAGAAGTCTGAATTGGGAGCAGTGAAACAATCCCAGACCATTACTCACTACCTGGGAATAGGCTGCACCAGCTCACAGTGCTTCAGGCTATTAAAACCACAGTGACCCTGAGATCCCCCTGTAAGCAAAAACAGAAAGCCGAGCAACATGTCCCCTTCACCAAAGCATCCCCTGTGGATCCAAGCACAGAAAACGACAAGAACAGACAGCTAAACGCATCCATATGGCCAAAGATCCAATAAAAAATAGAAATCAAGGAAATATGATTCCAACAAAGCAGAATTATCCTAGCTCATCCAATTCGGATGACCTCACACAACAGAAACACATGAAGACAATGACAATTCTGCATTGTGGAAAGTGATAGAGTCCCTTCAAGAAGAACTTAAATCTATGAAGGAATTCAAAGAAGCCACAATTTTACAAGTCAAAACAACGAACAACACCATTAAAGAACTCCAAGACAAGGTGACAGAGCTTGAACAGGAAAAGGACAAAGCAATGAAAGATTTTCAGACAAAAACAAGCAAGCTGGAGAAGGAAATGTACAAAACGAACAATACCATACAAGACATGAAAATGGAAATAGAAACAATAAAGAAAACACAGTCAGAGTTAAAAGAGGAAGTGGAGAATCAAGAGATGAGAACAGGAACTACGGAAGTGAGTATCAAAAATAGGATGCAAGAGATGGAAGACAGGATCTCAGGCATGGAAGATTCAGTGAAAGAAATCAGTACAACATCCAAAGAAAATGAGAAGGCTAAAAAATCTCTCACCCACAACAACCAAGAAATCAAGGACTCAAGCAAAAGATGGAACCTAAGAATTACAGGTATAGAGACAAGAGAAGACACCTGACTCCAAGGTCCAGGAAATGTCTTCTACAAAATCATAGAAGAAAACTTCCCAAACCTGAAAAAAGAGATGCCAATAAAAATCCAAGAGGCTTACAGAACACTGAGAAGATTAGATCAGAAAAGAAACTCCTCTCGCCACATAATAATTGAAACACCAAATGTACAGAACAAAGAAAGAATATTAAAAGCTGTAAGAGAAAAAGGTCAAGTCACATACAATGGCAGATCCATCAGAATTACACCTGACTTCTCCTCAAAAACTTTAAAAGCTAGAAGGGCCTAGACAGATATCCTACAAGTCCTGAGAGATAATAGGTGCCCAGCCAGACTACTATACCCAGCAAAACTCTCTATCAACATAGAAGGAGAAAACAAGATATTCCATGACAAAATCAAATTTAAACAATATCTACCCACAAACCCAGCCCTACAGAAAATCCTAGAAGGAAAATCCCAATCCAGAGAAGAAAACTCCACCCAAGAAAACAAAGGGAATAGAAAACCCATCAGCAACTAAACCAAAAGAGGAACAGGACCATTACCTATACCAAACTAATGGGAAATAACAACCCCAGGTCACTAATAGCCATCAACATCAATGGACTCAACTCCACAATAAAAAGACACAGGTTTACAGAGTGGATCTGCAAGCAAGACCCGTCCTTTTGCTGCATACAAGAAACACATCTCACTACCAAATATAGACACTACCTCAGAGTAAAGGGTTGGGAAAAGGTTTTCCAAGCAAATGGACCCAAGAAGCAAGCTGGAGTAGCCATCCTAATATCAAACAAAACAGACTTCCAACTGAAGTTAATGAAAAAAGACAAAGAAGGGCATTATATACTCATTAAAGGGAATATTCATCAAGAGGAAATCTCAATACTGAACATCTATGCCCCAAATACAAAGGCACCTACTTTCGTATAAGAAACAATTCTAAATCGCAGGTCGGTCGATCACAACACATTAGTAGTGGGAGACTTCAACACCCCACTCACAACAATGGACAGATCATCAAGACTGAGGCCAAACAGATAAACATTGAGTCTAACAGAGATCATGAAACAAATGGACCTAACAGATATATACAGAACGTTTCACCCAAACACAAAGGAATACACCTTTTTCTCAGCACCCCACGGAACCTTCTCCAAAATCGACCACAGATTTGGACACAAAGATAGTCTCAATAAATACAAGAAAAGTGAAATAACACCTTGTATCATATCAGAACACCATGGAATAAAGCTGGTCTTCAACAGCAAAAGAATCAACAGAAAGCCTACACACATAGAAATTGAACAGCTCCTTACTGGAGGATCACTGGGTCAGGGAAGAAATAAAGAAGGAAATCAAAGACTTCTTAAAATCCAACGACAATGAAGACACAACATACCCAAACCTATGGGATACAATGAAAGCTGTACTACGAGGAAAGTTCATAGCACTAAGTGCTTTCAAAAAGAAAATTGTGACAGCTCATATTAGTGAATTAACAGCTAAGCTGGGTGAACTCGAAAAAAAAAAAGAAGCAAACACTCCCAGGAAGAACAGAAGGCAGGAAATCATCAAACTTAGGACTGAAATCAACAACTTAGAATCAAAAAGAACTATGCAAAGAATCAATGAAACCAAGAGTTGGTTTTTCGAGAAAATCAACAAAATAGACAGACCCCTAGCCAAATTAACTAAAAGGCAAAGGGAAAGAACCCAAATCAACAAAATCAAAAATGAAAAGGGAGAAATAACAACAGACATTGAGGAGATCCAGAAAATATTCGGGTTCTACTTTAAAAATCTATATTCCACCAAATTTGAAAACCTAAGCGAAATGGACAATTTCCTCGATAAATTCCACCTACCAAAACTAAATCAAAATCAGATTAACAGCTTAAACAGCCCAATAACCCCCAAGGAAATAGAAACAGTCATTAATAATCTCCCAACCAAAAAAGCCCAGGGCCAGGTGGCTTTAGCACAGAATTCTACCGGACCTTCAAAGAGGAACTAACACCATTACTCTTCACACTCTTCCACCACATAGAAACAGAAAGAACACTGCCAAACTCATTCTCTGAGGCCACTGTCATTCTGATTCCTAAACCACACAAAGACCCAACAAAGAAAGAGAACTTCAGACCAATCTCCCTGATGAACATAGATGCAAAAATACTTAATAAAATACTAGCAAACCAAATTCAAGAACACATCAAAAGTATCATACATCATGATTAAGTAGGCTTCATCCCAGGGATGCAGGGATGGTTCAACATACGAAAGTCTATCAACATCATTCACCATATAAACAAGATGAAAGAAAAAAAAAACCACATGATAATCTCGCTAGATGCAGAAAAAGCATTTTAAAAAATCCAACACCCCTTCATGCTAAAAGTTCTAGAGTGAACGGGCATACAAGGACCATACCTAGAAATAGTAAAGGCAATATACAGCAGGCCAGTGGCCAACATCAATTTAATGGAGAGAAGCTTGAAGCATTTCCTCTAAACTCAGGGACAAGACAAGGATGTCCACTTTCACCTTATCTCTTCAATATAGTACTTGAAGTCCTTGCTAGACCAATAAGACAACTAAAGGAGATCAAAGGGATAAACATTGAAATTGAAGAAGTAAAATTATCCCTATTCACAGATGATATGCTAGTATACATAAGTGACCCCAAAAACTCCACCAAAGAACTCTTACAGCTGATAAACAATTTCAGCAAGGTGGCTGGATACAAAACTAATTCAAAAAAAAATCAGAAGCCCTTCTTTATACAACAAACAAATATACCGAGAAAGAAATAAGGGAAACAACCCCCTTCACAATAGCCACAAACAATATAAAATACTTGGGGGTTACTCTAACCAAGCAAGTGAAGGACCTATACAACAAGAACTTCAAGCCCCTGAAGAAAGAAATGGAAGAGGCCTTTAGAAGATGGAAAGATCTCCCATGCTCATGGATAGGTAAGATCAACATAATAAAAATGGCTATCCTAACAAAAGCAATATACAGATTCAATGCAATTCCTATCAAAATACCAACACAATTCTTTATAGACCTGGAAAAAGCTATTCTCAACTTCATATGGAACAACAAAAAGCCCAGAATAGCTAAATCAATCCTGTACAATAAAAAAGCATCTGGAGGTATCACCATCCCAGATTTCAAGCTGTACTACAGAGCAACAGTAATAAAAACAGCATGGAACTGGTATAGAAACAGACCAGTCGATCAATGGAATCGAATTGAAGACCCAAACATGGACCCACACACCTATGGCCAACCATTCTTTGACAAAGAAGCCAAAACCACACAATGGAAGAAGGACAGCATCTTCAACAAATGGTGCTGGTCCAACTGGATGTCCACTTGCAAAAGAATGAAATTAGACCCATACCTATCACCTTGTACAAAACTTAAATCCAAGTGGATCAAAGACCTTAACATAAGGCCGGCCACACTAAAGATACTAGAAGAAAAATAGGAGAAACCCTCGAACTCATTGGCACAGGTGACAACTTCCGGAACAGAACACCAGCAGCTCAGGACCTGAGATCAACAATCAATAAATGGGACCTCATGAAACTGAAAAGCTTCTAAAAGGAAAAAGACACTGTCATTCGAACAAAACGGCAACCAACAGACTGGGAGAAAATCTTCACCAACCACACATCTGATAGAGGGCTATTATCTAAAATCTACAAGGAACTCAAGAAACTAAATGCCACGAAACCAAATAATCCAATCAAAAAATGGGAGATGGAGCTAAATAGAGAATTCACAAAGGAGGAATCCCTAATGGCCGAGAGACACCTGAAGAAAAGCTAAACATCCTTAATCATCAGAGAAATGCAACTCAAGACGACCCTGAGATTCCATCTCACAGCTGTCAGAATGGCTAAGATAAAGTGCTCAAATGATAGCACATGCTGGCGAGGGTGTGGAGAAAGGGGAACTCTACTCCATTGCTGGTGGGAGTGCAGGCTTGTGCAACCACTATGGAGGTATGTCTGGTGATATCTTAGAAAGCTTGGAATAACCTTGCCTCAGGACCCAGCCATACCACTTCTGGGTATACACCCAAAGGACCTCTCACGGAGACATAGGGAAGTCTCCTCATCTATGTTCATAGTAGCCTTATTTGTTTTAGCTAGAAATTGGAAACAACCCAGATGTCCCTCACCTGAAGAATGGATTAAAAAATTGTGGTACATCTATACAAAGGAATATTACTCAGCTATCAGAAACAATGAAATCATGCAATTTGCAACCAAATGGATGGATCTAGAGAAGCTCATCCTGAGTGAGCTAACCCAGACTCAGAAGGATGCACATGGCATCTATTCACTTATAGTAGGATTTTAGCTATATCGTGCAGGATATCTGTACTACAACCAACACACCAAAAGGATTATGGACATAAACATTTTTTTTCTTTTTCTTTTTCCTCTCTTTTTTGTTGTTATTCTTTGTTTTTGTGAGTTTGTGTGTTTGTTGGTCTTTTTTTAGTATTCTCTCAGTAGCAAGGAGACACCTTTCACTGGCAGTAGTGCCTCGTAGGCCCCCGGTGAATGAAGAGGCTCTTGGCCCTCATATGACTCCTGATCTGTGGTAAGAGACTGTTATGCATGGACTCTCCACCCCATAGGAACAAGACGGAAGTGTCAGGGGGTAGAGCATGGGAGGGTGGGGCTGGGAAGTGGGGAAAAGGGGACAATATGATAAGGATGTACCCTGAAGCAACAAACACATAAATTTATTAATTAAAAAAAATCAGGTAACAATGCTAAAACACTGTAAATAAAATAAAGGTTACAGCCTTTCAACCTGGTTTTATAAACCTCCAAGTGTCGAAAAAACGTAGAACTAAGGTAAAATACATGAGAATTGTGGTGTTAACCCATGACTTTAACTTCAGCAGAGATGGGAGGAGCACCATAGAGTTAGTGGTCTTATAAATTCTAGAGTTACATGGAACAGGGTGGTGAGGGTGCACACCTTTATTCCCATCATTCAAGAAGAGTACACCATTAATCCCAACACACTAGAGACAGAACAGGCAGATCTCAGAGCTCAAGGTCAACCTGATACAAAACAAACTCTAAATAGATAAAAACTTCGATCCAGGAGTGGTGGAACACATCTTTAATCCCTTCAGATGGGAACCACAGGTCTCTGACCCCAATAATTAGAATGCAGAGACACACACATAGGATTTGGAAAGATCTAAGTTTAAAAGCGACTTACAAAAGGCCTACTCAATACAAACAAATTGTCCTTTGAGATCTCAAAATGTATACACTAAAGCTGGTTTAGCTCCAAAATAACAAAATAATTTCTTCTTTAAACCAGATTGAAAGATAATACTTTATATATTTATATATTTATATATTGTCAAAAAACCAAATTTGCTTCAGGAGAAATATTACCTACCCCCCCATAAAAAAAGAGGGTGATTGTCCCTGAGTGAGGATTAGGGCAGGGCTCTGTTCTTATCTTTCCTGGAGAATCAAAGCATCCATTCAAGGAACCCAGCGACAATTGGACAACGGAAACCTCAGCTGAAAACAGAATCTGACACCAAAAGAAGACGAGTGACCCAGTTGATTCAGCCTGACAGACTCCCTCAATAGCTGTCTCCATCAAAAGCCTACAACCACAACCACTCAGTATCAATAAGACATTTCAGCTCTACACAATGCCCCAACCAGAACCTCAGTAAAGCCTGGAAGTTCAGTGTCTGCCTACAAACTCCTTAGGACATCTAAACAGCTGAGAACAGAAGGACTGAACATAAAAGAATTGTATTAACATTTTAAACCATTTTTCTATTTTGGTTTGGGCCCCAAACAGGTTTACTACGACCCAAATCAGCAGGAAGTCATTTTAAGAGAGGGACGTCCCATACCCAGAGGGTGGGGAGGGTGTTTCTCCGCCCCCCCCCCCTTTTTGGTTATTTGAAGGATAATTGAATACTCTGTTATTAAGGGGAAGAGATTACAAGCTGTTAAATGGTCCTGTTTAATGGGTTTTGGAGGTTAGACTCAGGGACTTCCTACTTTTCCTTTTCTGTATCCTTCTTTCTCTCCTATGTAGGAGTGCATGGACTTGAGAAAAATGAGACATAGACATAGCACAGGAAGGACTAAGAAGAAGGGAAAGATTATTGAATATGCCCTTATACCTCTGTATATTGATACAAAATTAGTAGTATATTTGGCTAAAGTGGTATTGACCATTGTTTATTGTGCAAAAATAAGATCGTATTGGACTACATCGGTATTGATCTTTGTATATTGATACAAAATTAAGAATATAGTTTGCCACAATGGTATTGACCCTTGTGTATGGATGTAATATTAAGATTGTATTGGGCTACATAGGCATTGATCTTTGTATATTGATACAAAATTAAGAGTATATTTAGCCACAATTGAATAGATCTTTGTATATTGATACAAAATTAAAGGTAACGCTTCCTAATGGTATCGTACCTAGAGATACTTAAGAATAAAATGTGAAGCTCTGGCCTCTTGATACCAACCGTCTTAAACTGTTTAGGATAGTTAAGAAAAACAAACTCCTAGTCATGCAAACATGTCATTTTGTTAGCTACAATGACAGTCTATCACAGATATTCTCTAAGCTACTCAGTAATCAAGTTGTTAAGAGACAAGCAACATTTGCTTATCTAAATACAAGAGATGGATAGAACATCTTCAAAATCCCCGGAGATCTGCAGAGTATGGCATTCAAAGATATTGTCTTAAATTAAGATTTTTTTTTGATATCGAGACATATCAGCTCCTGACAGCACTCCCTATTCTACTCCAAGTAGAAGATAAGCATCGAAGAATCTCCAGTGTGAGATGCTGATTTAGTGGCAAGCCTATCTCTTGGCATGAAAAAACTCCTTGCTTCAACTGCAGACAGACTACTGTCCAAAAAGGACAAAACATGGTATCAGGGAAGTCGACAGCCTAGCTCTGCCAAGACAGGTTAGATAAGTCCTTCATAACTCCTTCTCTACAATAAATGTCTGTCAGAGAAACAGGACCAAAAGGCTGAAGACTGATGCTGGAATGTGTGGAGAGAAAAGGGGAAACTGTCCAAGCAGTCACTGGTTTGTCATTTCTTAGTATTGAAAGCTTCAGGCCCTGTACTTCCTATATAATCAGATATATTTATCCCTCTCAGGTCTCTGAGGTGGTTGAAGCATAGACAGCTGGAGTCTCATAGTTAAATTTTGAGTTGTTTAGGAATCAAGAGGGCGTTCTAGATCTAAGAAGATGGTTATAATAGTGATGCAAGTTAGTATGAAAGCTAAGTCAGTTATAGAACTTTAAATTCATGGAGATGGTTAGATGGTAGAATGTTAAAGTCAGGGGCCAAATATGTATTAACTGGACATTGTGAAGTTATACTGGGCCAATTAACTCTCATAAATGTGGCATATTTATTTCTGTTGTTTTGTATAGTATTTATTGTTATTAGAGAAGGAACCATTTGTTGGACTGAAAGGGGAAGCTGTTGGGAGGAAGAGGGTGGAAGTGTGGGACAGGAAGGGGGAATAGGGAAGGGTTTGTGACTGAGATGTAACTTTAAGAAAAAAAATGTATTTAATAAAAAAAAAGAAAAGAACGCTGTACTACCCTTAAATAACAGAACTAAATGCTATTCACAAAAAATCATTAAACTAAAAACATATTCAAGGGATATGTAAAAATAAAATAATGCAATGGAACAGACTATAAGAAACAAAATAAAAATACACGTAGTAAAACAGAACAAAATTACCACATCAAAGTAATACATTCTTAAATGTAAATGTATCAGAAATGCAGTCTGAACAGTTGTATAAAGTACAACATTAAAACAGAAGATTTCACACTAAGTCAAATATTTCTATTCATAAGAAACAGATTTTCAATATAAAAATAAACCTGAAGCTCTAATGGTTCATCACTGAAAAGTCCTGTCATTTCTGCATTCAAAATTGATTAATCTACAAAACTGTAAGACAAACCTTAAGGGAAGAAATACCGCTAGAAAAAATTATAAAATGTGGGCTAGTATAAAATTTATAAGACATTTGAAAAAAAACCTGTATAACTTTAAGAGAAATGGTAAATTGGTTTTCTATATTAGTAACATAGAAGATGCAATAATGTATCTCCTACTACTATTAGAAGATACATTTATATAATATCACCAACAGGACTTCCTAAATGTGTGTTGAAAAGGATGGACATGCCAAAGTGGATGAGGAAAATCCCAGGAGGCATCAAATCTACAGAAAAACTATTGGCAATATAGGCGACCAGAAGAAGTGGTTTTCCCAGGGAAAAACACAGCAATTGGCTGCCCAGTACCAGTCAGCCCAAAACACATGTACAGGTACCATTTATTTACCGAAGAGAACATATTTTTGAACATTAGATTTGAATTTGAAGGAGTGTATGGAGGGTGTGGAGGGAGGAAAGGGAAGGGAGAAATGTAATTATGTTATAATCTCAAAAACAAATCTAAAAAAATTAATAATGCAAACACATTTCAGAAGCACTTAGCTCTCTTATGACTGCTGAACTGAAGGGATCTGTTATGTAGGGCACCCCACACCAGAGGAGTAGGATAGGTGGAAGAAGGGGGAGAGCAAGCATAGGAGGGTGGGAGGTTGGGACTGGGTGGGGTGGACGGAGGGGACTGTGATACAGATATAAATTGAAGTAATAAATAAACATTTTTTTAAAAAAAGGAAAAACAAAACAAAAAAACCAAATTGTTCTACAGTGTTGTTATGACAAAGATGATCTGAACAGATACTAATTTTGAAACAAGATTACTCGTCATAGTAAACATTACATCATTTCTAGGGTTTTGCCTTTAGTATATTGTACTGCCCCTTTTGACATAAACCAAATTTCAATATCAATATAATACTGATAAAAAGCCATAGCAAATAAAGTATGTGGACAGTATATGTAAGAAGCAGCTTATCAACTCTATGGATAGTTGGTTTATGTCAACGGTGGCAGCATAATATACTAAAGTCATAACCCTAGAAACAATATAATGCTCACTATGACAAGAAATAGTAAATAGAAATCACCATTCTTTGTTTTCATGAGAGAATACATTTGAAAAAAATCTTTGGATGTGATTAGTGGCTAGGGTCATTTACCTGGAACTAAAACTGGTATGTATCAAACTCAGAACCATTGGGAACTGGTAACATTTTCCCTTGTGATCCAGAGAGTAAAGTATCTAGACAGTGGTTGCAGAGAATAGATTATAGGAAGATAACTGTGAAGTCCTTTTATGATAAGTGATAAAAACCATGTTTTAGAGTGTGAATTACTATTATATTGTTAGAACTTAGTTTACTTTTACAACTACAATCTTTGAAAATAATGAAGATACTTAAGTCTGTATGTGCAATAAGAGATTTTACCTAATTTTGAAAGACATAAAGGACACAAAATCTTTTGATGATTCTTCATTGTTAGTATTGAGAATAACTTAGAATCTAAAGCAAAAATGACATGTTTATCATCACAAATCAAATGCAAATATACTCTTATTATCAATATTCACTACTTGGATGTGTTAGTGTATGTGGTCACTATTAAAAATTAATCTACAGTGTGATAATTAAATGTGATAAAACCTAGCTAGTATTTGAGCTGCCATATAGTTAAATGTTTTCTTCAATCTGTGATGTGTTTATTTATTTATTTAGTTAGTGAGTTAGTTATTTAGTTAGTTAATTAGTTAGTTAGTTAGGTTAGCAAAGATACAACATTAATATTTCCCAGAGGATTGGGGCCTTACTTAAAGGGGACAAGTAAATCAAAATTACATAAAATTATTTTATCTAAGCACTTTAAGAAAATAAAATAGCCATTTCATTTTTTTCCAAAATACTCTCAAATTACTCTCAATGCTGAATGTATTTTTACTTGGTTAGAAAATATTGCATGTTTTTGAATCAGTAAGTATTTTAACATTTAAGTACAAAAATAATATAAAAACAAAAAACCAAACCACAACAAGAAAAACATGCCAGATGACTTGCAGTGAATGCTGACCATTTAAATCAATTTTGTCAATAAAATATAAAATGAAATGGGGTAGGATATAGAGACACGGTTGGATGGATCTATTTGTTTTACAACTACTATAATTCAGACTAAAGGCATTACCAGTAATCCCCTGTTACACTGGTTGTACTGGTTGTAGGGTCATTCATTTTATGGTCAGACCTTATAAAAATGCAAAACTCACTCAGCAGGAGCAGACCTCTGGAACAAGAGTGTCATCAGCAGGAAACTGAGTACTGGGAAGAGTGTTTGATTCAATACAGGATTTGAGGTTGAAAACACAGTTACCCACTCAAGAAGCTGCTGATGCATAATAAGTGCACTTCCCTATGATCTCTATCTGTCGCTATCTTCCTCTGCCCTGGCTCTCTTTATATCTCTTTGATGATTTCCCTTGGTTCCAACCCTTGTCTTATCTCTTATCCTCTCAAAAAAGACTGAAATTGGCAGGCTTACTGGGGAAGACATAATCTACCTTAGGTTGTCCTCTAAAAGCTACAAAATTCCAGGCTTTAAATTGTATACAGAAAAGCAATCAAACACATCAACTGGAAATCACCCTCCCTGTGAGTGAATAGACCTTTGCAAACAGCATGTTCCACTTACTTGACCAGCAAGGGCTATGAAAATAGACCTGATGCTAAGATAGCCTGTTGTGCATCCCCTGAAAGGATGCTGATTTCTATAGAGAGAAATGCTATACTTGTTTAATATGTGTGTATGTGTGTGTGTGTTTTGTATATGCACACTAGTTGTAACAGGCTACCGACCCGTTTTCCAACAACCAATGGAATCCTCATTTTATTATGTTTATTTTTAAGTCTTTTTTATTTAATATTTTTTATTACTTTAGGTTACATCTCCATCACAGTGTCCTCTTTTGACCCTTCCCAGTCCAGCCCTTCCACCCTCTACCCCCTATCCCTTCCATCCCACTCCTCTGGAGTGGAGTGTCCCTATATAACAATCCCCAGCCCCAGTTTAGCAGTCATATGAGGGCCAAGAGCCAACACATACTGGGGGCCTACAAGGCAGCACCACTAGGGGAAAGTCTCTCATTGACAGGAAAAAAAGTCTATGTTCATGTTCCCTTTGGTACATTGATTTTAGTATAGTTATCCTGTACTATATGGCTAAAATTCGATTATAAGTGAATACATGCTATATGCATCCTTCTGAGTCTGGGTTAGCTCACTCTGGATGAGCTTCTCTAGTTCCATCCATTTGGCTGCAAATTGCATGATTTCTTGTTTCTGATAGCTGAGTAATATTCCATTGTGTGTAGATGTACCACAGTTTTTTAATCCATTCCTTGGTTGAGAGACATCTGGGTTGTTTCCAGTTTCTAGCTATTGCAAATAAGGCTGCTATGAACACAGATGAGGAAACTTCCTTGTGATTTGGTGAGGAATCATTTGGATGTATACCCAGAAGTGGTATGGCTGGGTCCTGGCAGAGCTACTCCAAGTTTTCTAAGATATCGCCAGACTGATTTCCATAGTGGTTGCACAAGCCTGTACTCCCACCAGCAGTGGAGGAGATTTCTCCTTTCTCCACACCCTCACCAGCATGTGCTGTCATTTGAGCTTATGATCTTAGCCATTCTGATAGGTGAGAGATGGAATCTCAGAGTCATCTTGAGTTACATTTCTCTGATGATTAAGGATGCTGAGCATTTCTCCAAGTGTCTCTCAGCCATTAGGGATTCCTCCTTTGTAAATTCTCTGTTTAGCTATGTTCCTCATTTTTTTTTTTTTGAATGGATTATTTGGTTTCTTAGCATTTAGTTTCTTGAGCTCTTTGTAAATTTTGGATGTTAGCCCTCTGTCAGACATGGGGTTGGTGAAGATTTTTTCCCAATCTGTAGGCCGCCATTTTGTTCGAATGACAGTGTCTTTTGCCTTACAGAAGCTTTTCAGTTTCATGAGGTCCCATTTATTGATTTCTGGTCTGAGATCCTGAGCTGTTGATGTTCTGTTCAGGAAGTTGTCACCTGTGCTGATGAGTTTGAGGGTTTTCCCTACTTTCTCTCCCAATAGATTTAGTGTCTCCTGAATCCTCATTCTTAAAAGTAGAGAAACAAGCTGAATCTCAGTGTAACTCTCTTTTGTATATTACCAGAGTTTATCAATTCAAATTTTGAAACTTATTAAGAATACCCTATGTTAGTACAATCAGTAGTTTGACTCTAACCTAATATGCATATATATTTTACATAAACATGAGTGTACTCTTCAAACATTGTACACCCAATTGAAGAACCTACATAGTATGTGTCTTTAGTACTTGTGCCAAATAAAACCCATTAAAAATACTATATATTTTCCTTTGTTTAGATGGCATGTTTCATGTCATCTAGCCTAAAATACAAGACTCAACAAGTTTAAACCTGTTATTATTAGGAAGGTAATGGTTGCACAGACACAATGAAAAATACTAGTTGGAGCCAGGGGATCCCTGAAGAAGAGGGTGAGGAAGGATTGCAGATCCCACAGAATTAACTAAACAGGGCTCATAGCACCTCACAGAAACTGAAGCAACAAACACAGACCCTGTATGGGTGTTACCCAGGTCCTCTTCATATACTTTATGGTTGTGTAGTTTTTAGTTGATGTGACTTCCAACAGTGGGAGAGGGGAGTGTCTCTGACTCTTTTTCCTGCACTTGAGACCCTTTTCCTCTTACTGGCTTGCCACATGGAGAAATGATAGTGCTATGAGTGTTTGTGCCCAGTTTTACTGTGTCTTGCTAAGCAATGTTCAGTGGATATCCCTGGGAAGCCTACTCTTTTTTCTTTTCTTCTTTTGAAGGGAAACAGGAGGAATTGATCTAGAGGAGTGTGGAGGTGTGTGGGAGAGACTGGGGGACTGGAAGGAGTGGAGGAAGAGGGAACTGTGACCTTGATTTAATGTATGAGAGATGAAAAAGGCTTCTTTCTTTCCTTCCTTCCTTCCTTCCTTCCTTCCTTCCATCCTTCCTTCCTTCCTTCCTTCCTTCCTTCCTTCCTTCCTTCTTTCTTTCTTTCTTTCTTTCTTTCTTTCCTTCTTTCTTTCCTTTAAAGGATTGCATGAATTATGGAGGTTATAGCACATGACACCAATCAGGAGGCAACGACTAGAAATGACTGAAATATTCAAGGCTAGCACAGCCTCCATAGCTAATTTCATTTTTACGTGATAGAGCTACATAGTATTTTACAAAATCAGCACAAAACAAGGCAATAACAAATAAAAATAAAGTGAAATACACTTCAATGAAAGAATTTATTCAAAAGAATAGTAATAATCATTGTGTTGCTTTGCCTATAAATGTTTACTGTAAAATAAAATATAACATAATTTTAATGAACTATGGCATCAGTATGTTTATGTCTTCACTGTAAGATTCAGAAATATTTTATGTCCATGAAACACTCTAACAACTATCACACTTCAAAATAAATATGCTCGCTAGTAAGCCTGGCTAATCACTATCACACTGTCATCTGTTATACTTTTGTTGTGGTTATACTTAACACTATATAAGTTGAACTAGAATAATTAAAATTCAATTTTGCTGTTCAGTCACCACTATGTGTGTTTTTGTGGCTTTCC
This sequence comes from Lophiomys imhausi, assembly GCA_907164525.1. Classification (NCBI taxonomy): domain Eukaryota; kingdom Metazoa; phylum Chordata; class Mammalia; order Rodentia; family Muridae; genus Lophiomys; species Lophiomys imhausi. The sequence goes on along the minus strand of CAJQZJ010033103.1, from coordinate 1,216 downwards.
ACATTGTTACCTAAGATCAGCATTCTCATATCTCTCTATAAGAGTATATTGTAACTGGATGATGTGCTTGTTATACACACAAGGAGGCCTGTGTTCCCAATCCCTGCTATCCAAAAAAAAAAAGAAAAGAAAAAAAGAAAAGCTGAACATGGCTGTACTGAAAATAAATGATAAATTCTATTCAAATCAAAGCAGTCTTTAACACACAGTTCTGCAGAAAAGGAATTGGCATAAGGAAAAAGCAAAAATGTCCTTTGTGCTGATTTGACCTCCAATTTGGAGACATCAAGACTGTCTGCCCACTCTTGGGATCCTAGGATACAAAGACTAATCCACTGAGCAGTTTGGTACCTGAGACTGTCCCTACTTTACTGATCTTGGGGTCAGTTATGCCACATGTAAGGTCCTAACTCTCAGAGTCTTGAGCAGTCTGCACTTCACAGGAGCCTGAGAGACTAGTCCTCCCACTTGTTTGCAACTCCTATAAATGCTAAGAGCATCTACTATTTACAATGGATTGTAACAACTGTTTCTTTAAAAAAAAATATATATATATATATATATATGTATGTATATACTTATGTTTACTTTACAACCTTACTGAAACCCCAATCTTCCAGTCCCAGTCCCACTCTCATACTCCCTCCCCCATTTCCCTTTCACTTCTCCTCAGAAAAGAGGATGCCCCAATGGATACAAACCCACCCTGGTATATCAAGTTGGAGCAGGACTAAGCACATCCTCTACCACTGAGGCCACATGAGGCAGCCCAACTATGGTAAAGGGATCCCAAGGCATGCAACAGAGTCAGAGACAGTCGCATCTCTAATTGTTAGAGACCCGCATAACGAATAAGCTGCACATGTGCTACATATGTATAGGAGTCCTAGGTTCAGCCCATGCATGCTCTTTGGTTGGTGGTTTAGTCTCTGTGAGTCCCTGTAGGATTCTTCCAGCAGGGTATATGGAATGTGAAGAGGCTACCTTTTGAAGCAAGGCAGAACTTCTATTGGAGGGAGAGACACCAACCCATCCACAAAACCTTCAACCCAAAATTTATTCTGCCTCCAAGAAATGAAAGGGTAAAGATATAGCAGAATGCCCAACCAATGACTGCCTGAACATGAGATCCAACCAGGGGAGAGAGTCGACCTCTAACATTATTAAGGGTATTCTGCCAAACAATAGGGGGAGATCAGGGCATCTTGTGGAAAAA
>CAJQZJ010033098.1:1932534-1985708 GCA_907164525.1 Lophiomys imhausi | reverse complement strand
GCTATGTAGACCTGGCCAGTCTTGAACTCAGAAACCCACTGCCTCTGCCTCCCAAGTGCTGGGATGAAAGGCATGTACTATGACTTCTGGCTTTAAAAAAAAATTTTTTTTAATTTAGGGTGCTGCAGATTGAGCCAAGGCCTTACATGTGCTAAGCAAACGTTCTCTCACTAAACTACACCCTATCTCTTGAGGTTTAATGCTCTTGTTTTATTTTATGTAACATATTACATCTTCCTTTGCCTTTTCGTTCCACGGATATTAGGGTCTGGTAAGTCAGTGACGGAGTTGACGGGTAAGTCTCGGCCACCTAAGACAGGGCAGTCCCGAGTGGGGAGGCTGACCCAGAGACGGGTAAGAGTTTGAGCACCGCCCTCCTACAGGCTCAGGCCCACCGTGAGATCCCCAGATAGGGGATTACGAAACCTTTCCAGGGACTTCTACCAACTTTAGAAAAAATAAAAAAGGAGGAACTGTAGAGAGCTGCGACGTGCCGCGCCTTAAAGATGGCGCTGGTCTCCGCCTTCCACCAGCCCGACGGTGAGCGCTCTCGGTGGTAAACAAGTCCATATTTGGCAAAGACTGCTGATCTGGCTTGCTTCCGCATACGTGGGCCTCTAAGATTGCACTACGTGGCTTTACTTGATTGGCTGTTCATTTAGTATTTAGCCTGTGGGTTGGGTCTGCCCGGGCATTCGGAAGACTGTTTTCAAGGGACCTGAATAAACTGCTTGAGAAGAGCTTTTGCGAGTTGCGTCGTTCTTGCCGGTCGAGAGGGACGCGACAAATATATATATTTTTTTCTGTTTCTAGAATGTTTTCTTTAAATTTCCTTGTAGAAATGAGTCTCCTCACCATCTTTCTCATTGATTTACAAATGAAGTGGTTTCTTGTTTATTGATAATACAAATCTAGACATGCATGTAGTAGATATGTATGTCCTAAAACAGGTAAGGACAATTATGCATAGCCCTCTATATTTATATTTATGATTGTTAGGATTATTTCAATCCTCAATCTAGACCTTTTGGCATTTCTTTTCTTTCCTTTTTTGATTCACTAATGTTTTGTTTTTGATGTTAAATAGTTATTATATTTATAAAATTTGGAATATGATTCATATTTAGTGATTATTCATTTCCAAGTCTTTTGGTTGAGAATTCACTGCCATGTTTTATGTGTGAAGTAATTCTATATTTGGTATCTCCTATAATATGCACTTTATTTTCTACATGTCATTAATTTTTATTTAGTACTTATAATTCCAAATAATATTTTATTTCTCTCAGTAAAGTATAAGTAAATGAAATTTAAGGATGGTATTTTTCATTAAAGTTTAGGCTTACTGGCAATCCTTAGCTCTGTAAAGCAGTTGAAATCTTGATCTTATCTTTCTGTAGTATGCTACCCACAATTTTGAATATAATTCACAATAAATATTTTTGCCCTGAACTCCTGAATTTCTCCATAGTTCTGTTTTGAAAGTTATGCTTTATGATTTGTTTATGAATTATAAATTGTTTATTTTGAGATAAGGTCTGACCCTGTACCCAGGCTATCCTAACTCACTACATTGGCCATACTAACTTAAACTTCATTGTCCCTTTCTGCCTTACTTCGAAAGCATTATGATTGCAGGTATGAGCCACCACTCCTGGTGTGTTATGTGTGTTTATGAGCAGTTTGCTGTATTTATTGCTTTTGCAAATACTTCTCATTTGAGTTTATGCTTTGTTCTTTTCTCCTTGTTCTAATCTTTGTAAAGATTACTTACTTAAATTTCATTGTTTACATTATTACAATAAATATTTTGAAAGCAAAGAGTTAAGAATATGAATTGTCAGCTGAGTGTGGTGGCACACAACTTTAATCTCAGCACTTAGGAGGCAGAGGCAGGCCTGTGTGTGTGTGTGTGTGTGTGTGTGTGTGTGTGTGTGCGAGTGTGTATTCCATTGTGTTGCTTCTGTACTACTTCTCAAACGGGCCTTACCTTTAGTTGTTTCTCCCTGTATTCTCTTCCTCATCCCCCTCTGTCATCATCTTCTCCACATGATTCTCCCACTCCAGCAAACCCCCTTCAACTATCCAGAACTATCTATTTTATTTCCCTTTCCTAGGGAGATCTTTCTGTCTCCTCCAAGTCTCATTCTCTGTACCTGTCCTTTGTGGTTCTTAGGATTGTAGCTTGCCTATTATTGGCTTAATAGCTAACATGCATATATAAACAAATACATACCATATATGCCTTTCTGGCTCTGGGATATCTCACTCAGGATGATTTTTTTTCTACTTGCACTCTATTTACCTGAAAATTTCATGAGTTAACTTTTAAATGGCAGAGTAATACTCCATTGTGTAAATGTACCACATTTACTTTACTCATTCTTCTGTTTAGGGCTGTCTTGGTTTTTTCCAATTTCTGGCTAAAATTATTATAGTGGCAATGAATGTGACTGAACAATTTTCTCTCTGGTAGGATGACTTCATCAAGTGCCCTTTGGATATATGATATATGCCAAGAGTGGCATAGACGGATTTTGAAGTAAATCTATTTTCATCTTCCTGAGGAATAACCACACTGATTTCCATAGTGCTTTAACAAGTTAGCAGTCCTCCCAAAAAGAGAACACATTCCCTTAGTCTACATCCACAACAGCATGAGCTATGATTGATTAACAGTGAATGACTGATGTCCACCAGCCCCTGTATCATGCTTCAAGGTCATTGCAGATTATGAGGCAAGAGTATGAGAGTAAAAGGCTCAGCACATATGGCAATTATTTAATTATTTTCTCTCCTTAATCCATGACTGGGTAACTCAGCCATTAAAAAAAAAAAAAAAAGCCTTAGCTAATTGCCTTTAGCCTACTAAAAAGAAAAATTCCTTCCATGTACCTTTCAATTTCTCATCAATCCCCCATTGCCCAATAGAATCTGGTGGCCTCATCTTCATAGTATTGAAGATTTTCACATCATGCAACATTTGTAAAATAGAAAGTTTACAAATTCAATAAATTCTACAAATTCAATAAAACTAAAAATATACAACTTAAGAAAACCTTTACAAAATAAATGTGAGGCCCTGAGGATATGCAATTAGAGTAATTTCTAAGACAGTCACTAGACAAATAGACAGCTCACGGTCAGGGTTTAATGATAAAACTTAGACTCAAAGCTCAGTGGGTGTGCAGAAGGATATCCTGTTGCAAGGGTGCCTAATGTTGTGATGAGAAGAAAGTCATGTTCCTTTAGTAATGTAGATTAAGTGTGATTGAGTAGAAGGACCCAGGACTGCATGGAACTCACTCAATAAGGAGAGACACACAGATGACCCAGGTAGAAGGACAAGCAGTGTTCTGTGAATGATTTAAAATCATGTATAAGTCTGGGCAGATGGCACAGTGAGTAAAGTCCCTTGTCACCAAGCCTGATGACCTGATTTCAATACCTTGGCTCAATATGGTATTTGCAGAGAACCAGCTACATGTCAACATTTGCATATGAACACCACATAGACACACACAGACACACACCACCACACTAGACAATAAAAGAGAAAGTGATAGAGAAATAAATAAGGTTAATAAATTAAAAACATAAAATTAAATTAAATAAAGCATAGCATCATGGCTCACTAACAAATGATATGTAGCAATTTTGTGTGAACATTAAACTTTGTGTTTATATACATTCCAAATCATTTCCAATAAATGATAGCTTCTTATAGCTCTTAAAAAACAAAATTATATATATATATATATATATATATATAGGTACTGTATAAATTACATCTGTATATGTTATGTTGATGATGACAGGGAGTTTCCTCATGCATCATTTACAGTATATAATTAGTTTTCTATAATTTTGGAAGAGATAAAAGAAGCATGTATTAATAATTATGAAAATCAAGTGGTAGGGAAAAGATATGTTTTATGGATACACTACTACCATCTCCAATAATAGAAGGCAGCACCACATGAAGCTGCATCCTAAGGTCTTTTAGGCAATCAAGATTCTCAGGTCTGCAAGACTCTGAGTTGTGTCCTTGTGAAACAGGAAGGGTATTTTTGCCTACTTTCAGAAACGTACAAAATCCTGGACTGTTCACAATGGCTGTGAATGATTAAAAAGACTGTGCTAAAAATGAATTCTCCAGTTCATTTACTGACATAAGAAAAGTAAACAGAAGCAAAATCCAAAGTTATACAAGTTCCTAGGAAAAAATAGCGGATGGTATTTGATACCTGGTTGAGATTAACATACAAAATTGGCAACCACTATCTCTTAGGACTAACCTGGCAAAATACTGTAGGTCAGTGTTCAACAAAACCACTCTTAGTTAGTCTGACATTCCTGTAGTACAATTGAAAGCTAAAAATGAGAATAAATGTACAAACAATGTTTAGATGGTTAGTAGAATTTATTCAATCAACATGTCAAAGTTTTGTTATTTATTTCTATTTAAACTTTCCTTTTAGAGTAGAATTTGTGCAGATGCATACATCAGGCCTTTGATTCCTTGGGTTTGAAATTGTTTTCTCTAAAAATGTTTAGATTAAAATATCTAGTAGATTTATTTACCTCTGATCCTCAGCTATCCTTTGTCTAATATAGACATTTTATGAGCTCCCTCTAATGCTGCTAGGAACTCATCATATGTACAATAGCTGTAAGTGGGAGTTATGTTGAAGAGGCTAAGCATTTAAATGCAACACTTGTATCAGTAACACAACAGAAGGCAAGCCCTTCTCCTCAATAGGAATCTTAGGTTCTAATCTCATGACTGTTTCTATGGAAAAAGCAGAGAAATTACATGGGTGGCATCACAAATATATTGTGAAGGGATACTGGCAAAATACATCCTAACACATCAAGCCAGCCCATGTTTCCCCAGCCCATGCCAGAGGGGAAATCTACAAATTAAAGTCCTTTTGCAGTGACTTTTCATACTCTTTTATGCCTTAGAATGCTTCTTAAAATCTAATTTCCAAATGCCCCTATGTCAAGTATTTTACATCATTTTTATGAGATAATTATTAAAAGTGTATTTATTACATCTTTTTAAACAAAACCAATAGGACACTGACTTTGAACACAGAAAATACAAGAAGACTATGTTGAAGCAAGAAGTATAACTCCAAACTGACAGTGCCATTTCTCATCATATTGCAAACACACAGAGAGGTGTGATTCTTTCTATACTCTATTTTACGAGAGGACTAGCATATTAATAACAGATAATACTACATTAAATAAAATCATTATTAATATATTCCCATATTTCTACTTCTTTAACAACTTTGGTAACAAGAATACATAATATAAAATTTTTACCCCTAACTATCTGTTAACAATCTTTCTTTTCATCAATAATGCTGTCTATGAGATCTAGGCTTAAATGGCATGTTTCCCAAACAAGGTCTTAAGAGTCTGTTTTTTAAGTGTTAAATGTTTTAAATACATTAATAGAAGAGAAAACAAAGCAACAAAAATCTCTACTGTGCAATAGTAGCAGATAAACCTGACTCCATATGCTTTAGGTTTTATCTTTAAAAGCATTATACAGTAAAAAAAAAATTCACTTGACAATGTATTCTGATTCTTCATTTTATTTCTAGGCAAGCAGTAACTGTTTTCATCATCTTCCTGATAGCAATAATAAGCCACAGCTTCTACATCCTTGCCTTGTACTATAAGGAATCACTTACAACAGCAGCCTGTTCAGTTGAGGAGGTAAGCCACTGCAGGCTTTGGGGAGAGTGGCCAATAATCAGCAGGTTTATTGCATCTGCCAGCAGGTAAATTATTTTAGAACTTTAGCCTGCTGGGATTTTGTTCTCTGAAGAGTCTGTTTGTGTTTTGACTTTGCCACATCTTTTGTACTAGTGAATTTCACATTAGCACACACCAGCTAGAAATTCTGACACCTAGATCAGAGGGAGTTAATTACTCACCGGTAGGGGTCATTACCGGTAAGTGAGCTTGCACTTAACACTGGAGAAATAAGAATTGACAGCTGTAATTATGTGGTTGCAAGGAAACCAATCTTGGGAGTGTATTTTCAGAATGTGGACTTTCATGCATTTATTTATTATATGAAAGTTAGTTGACTTAAGGAAAATCATCTTCAAATGCAACAAAGTGGCAAATTAAGCTGTTAACACTGGAGAATAATGTAGAAAAAGAATAATTGACTGAATGTTTTTTCTGACTCATATAATTTCTTAAGCAATATTGAGCCTGGCTCCATCATAGTGTTTTCTAATTGTAATTCCTGATAGTTGCAATTAGTTGTGATTTGCTTTGTACTGGGCACTGCAGTGTGGTATATAATGAATCTAATTCTTTTAAAACTCATCCAGGGCATTACCCTTTCTACAGTTTAGTACTAGAAAAAAATTACTGTGCCGTTGTGTAAGTAACTTGCCAGTAGTATGGTTAATTAACATTGAACTTGTCCTAAATATATGGTGATCTAAAACATTCAGTAATTTTAAACACTCCCACATAATCACAGCATTGCATCTGCATTTGGTAATAACAAGTGTGTAACTGTCTTTAAAACAATATAAGATGAATTTTTGAGAATTAAAACTGATAAACAACTAAATCAAATCATGACATATTCATTGAAAGAAGAAAAATAAACTAGAAACAGAGTTTGACCAAAAAGTTAATCATGGTTATCAAACTATAAGCTTCTTTGTATATCTTTTTGTGCTAGTCATAACTATCTCTTTGTTCTTCTGCTGTTAATTTTTTAAAATTATATCAGTAATCCAAGTGCACAGGACCTAGCACATCATGTTAGGAAAAATGAAGAATAACATTGGGACCACTATCAGTGGTAAATTTTGCACTAAGCAGGAGTTACTCTAAACAAATTGGCAAATCACTGTAACGTATTTTTATCCAAAACCTATATCTGTATGATCATGGCCAAGGGAATGAAACTAGGCTGCACATTTTTGGTTGGTTCTGATTGAGAAATGAGAAAGCCTTAATGATATTTGAAAAATTGCCAAATGTCTAGTGAAGAAGCAAGAGTAACAATCCCAAAATCCCATGGGGAAGTTCCAGGGCTTATTTACTCTTATGTTTTATTCCACATTTAATAAGTAAGCATATAGATTATAGGACAAAAGAAGGATAGTACAAACTCAGTTTTAAATAGTTAATCTGGACATTGTGTAGACCTATGAGTTCTGGAGATAAGAGCAGCAACTTATCACTCACAGTAAAAGAGTGGAGTGGTCCCCAGAATTTTGTTGTTGGAGATAGAGATGAGTACAGGAATTAAGATACATGTAAAGAGGATCAACAAAATGTACATATACAGACAATGGAAACAGAAGCAGAGACCCACAGCCAAACATTAGGCAAAAAATCATGGAGTCTTGAGGAAGAGTTAGGGGAAGGTGTGAGGGAGTAGAGGGATCAAGGACACCACAAGAAGACCCACATGGCCAATTAACTAGAACACAAGGGCGCTCATAGAGACTGAACTACCAACCAAAGAACATGCATGGACCAGTACTAGGCACACCATACATATGAACCTGATGGGTTGCTTTGTCCTCAAGTGGATCCCCTAACAATTGGAGCGGGGAATATCTCTGACTTGGACATAGTGGCCAACCTCTGGATCCCATTTTCTTAGCAGAGTTGTTTGTCTTGCCTCAGTGGAAGGGGAAACACTTATTCCTGATGTGATTTGATATGCCAGAGTGGATTGGTACCAGGGGGCTTGTGGGAGGGGGTTATGGGGTAAGAGGGACTGAGAGGGTGGAGAGGGATGGCGATTGGAATGTAAAATAAACAAATTATTCTTTTTTTTAAAAAAAGAGGTGCAGATTTTATTTTTATGCATATGCCTTCTTCGATAGGACAGTTTTGGTAGAAGAGCTGAAAATATTAGAGAACATATATGTTGGAAGGGAGAATTAAATGGAAAATAAACTGTCTGCCTATTGAGTATTACCTTCCCACAATAAACAAATTAAAAGAGATTTAACTTGAGTTTGGAAAGAAATATATAGAACCATGAAGATAACACTTCTCACAACATGGATAAAATCTTGGCTCCAGCTACAATTTCCAATAGGATTTGAATAGTTAGCAGCAGTAGGAGGTCTTGTACCTGTGTTTATTATGGTATTTACCCAAATCCTGTTAGCTAATGACACTTTGCTAAGAGACACTGAGAAATTGCATCAGCAAAAATCATTGAACATATATTAGTGCTTCTTCCTCAAGATATTATATATAGTACTTGGGATAAATGAGTCAGAGCTGAAGTTGTATTTAAATCATTCTGTAAAGAAACCAGAGTATTAACTTTTAAACATTAAATTAATATATATTATCACTTGAAAGAATATTTGCTGAGCAAGCATCAAAGGACTGTTGTTGATAGCTAGTGTCAGTTAGTGACTCCACAAATTCTAGAAACACCTGGAAAATGGGGCCACTGAGTATAAGCCAGTGGGGTTTACTTCATTGTATGAACAGAGATGGAGAGCCCTATCCATTGTAAATTGTACCATTCATCATCAGTGATATTGAAATACATAGTATATATATATATATATATATATATATATATATATATGAGATAGTAGCACATATTCATGCACTCTTTTCTTCTTAAATGTAGATGACATTTGCCAGCCACTAAAAGCTCCAGAAGTCTTGACTTCTCCACTATGACAGAAAGTATCTTGAACTGAACTGTGAACTAAAATAAATCCTCTCTCTCAGGATTTTCTTCAGAGTATTTTGTCACAGGAACTATTAAGCCATAAGGATCATCATTCAGGAGATTTATAGATGAGTAGGATATGGCAAAAAATAAATAATAATTAGAGTACTTTCCCCATTGAGAGAAAATAGAATTGTTCCTCCAAAAGAAAATGGTCTTGTGGTTCAATGAATGTAAATGCAATCACTTTCCAATGTTAAAATTCACTAAAGCTATTGAGTGAGCAATCAAAAGATCTCTATGAACTTTACATTCAATGATAATTGACATATGGACCAATCGCCTAGATACAGTTCACTTGGTTTATACTGCACTAGTGTTAAGACTACAGACTATCCTAAAAACTGTTTAAAATGTTTACCCTATATTTAGTACTTTAAAAATCACTATAAATATAAAAATACTATTTATGAGATATAGTGATTGAGGTAATGAAATTGAATCATTTGCTATACCAGTTTATATGTTAAATGGAGTCTTTAAAAATACTAAAAGCAATTCTTTAAAATAAAAGTTGATTTCTAAATTAAATTAACAAAAAGATATAAATCACATGGCATCTACAGTCCCCTTATCTTTTTCAAACTCAAGGAAATGGTCATTTATATGTAGTATAAAACAAGACTCATGTTAATTTACTCATAAGTAGTAGTAAAAAGAAAAAAAATGTGCCTTCTCAGTAGAATAATTTCCTTACAAAACCAAAAGAATCTAATTCCCTTTTCTTTGTGATTCTACCAGATATCAACACTGGAGTGATTTTTTTTTTAATGTAAGAAAATATACTCCCTTGCAAGTTTCAATGATTGTGGTGGTTTAATTGAGAATGACCACTAGGCTAATGTCTTTGAATACTTTGTCTTCAGTTGTAGAACTGTTTGGGAAGGATTAAAGGCTATGGCCTTGTTGAAGAATGTTTGTAACTAGAGGTTGCCTTTGAGGTTTCAAAATATACTTTCTCTCTCTCTCTCTCTCTCTTTCTCTCTTTCTCTTTCTGATTCTCAAGATATAAGCTTTCTGCTACTACTCCAGCATCATGCCTGCCTTTCGAATACACTGCGATGGTCATGGACTCTAATATTTTGAAACTATAAGCCCTTCAAAAACAGTTTCTTTTATATGTTGCTTTGATTTTCATTATGGGTTATCACATTAGTGTAACAATAATTAAGATACTGTCTTTTGAAATTTTCTTGGAGTGGGAAAATAACTTATGCCAGTTAAGCATTTTCTCTCTTTTTAAAAACATTTATTTATTACTTCAAGTTATATCTCCATCACAGCCCCCTCGCTCCACCCTTCTCAGTCCCACCCACCAACTCTGTACCTTCTTTCCCACTTATCCCACTCCTTCTCTGGGGTGGGGTGCCCCATGTCTCAGCCCCACTAAGTACATCAGAATATCAATATTGTTGTCAGACAATGGGTGATAATAAAATAGAGACTTTGCTTAAATTAGTATTTGTCTTTCATTTAAAGTGTTCTTTATTTCATTTAAAATTATCCTCTGGGGATTGTGTGATTAAAATATGGAGTACTTAAAAAGAATATGTATAAGAAATTATATGTAGGAAAGAGAATGTTTAACAGTAAAATTTTGGGTGACATGAAAACAATTAATGTTCTTAGTAACCACCTAACCTCTAGGGAAAAATATTTCAAAGCATAGGGATTCAGAGGAAGTGAAATTTAAAACCAAAAACTGATTAATAAAGAATAGATAGTCTTGAGAACATTGAACTTGGCGAGATACAAGGGAACAAACACCATTTTCTTGATTTTTGTCACATTTTCTTCACTTCAATGCTTATAATTAGTTTGATTTAAAAGCAAATGAGAAAAATGCAATTGTGTGGAAAACATGAGATACAGTGTAACAAATTATATCTTAATGAGAAAACAGATGAGGTAGAATTCAGAAAATCTGTCTCAAAAAAACCATAAAGAATAAAAAAAAAAAAAGAGAGATTATGTTAGTCAATGTAAGGACCCAGAGCTAGGCTGAGGAAGGAACATGCAAGCTGCATGCCTCCAACTACCAACACTTAAGAAAAGCTAGCATAAAATAGCACAAAGATAATTCAATGAATTAAATTTATATCTTGATCCCAAAACTTGAGAGATAAAAACAAAACAGGTTCGTGTGTGTTCAAGGCCAATCTAATCTACAGTGCTCTATAGAGCAAATCAAGGCAGCCCAAGCTACAAAAAGAAACTCTGTCTCAATAAGGATAGATATATCCACATAGAAATGAAATCTCCAAAGAAAGGACAAAAGAAAAAATGTAAATGCATACCTTTGATCCCAAAACATGGTTGACAAAGGCAGAGACAGATAGGTTCTTTTGAGTTTGAGACCAACCTAAACTATAAAGAGCCCAAGCTACACAGAATAAACCTGTCTCAATCAATTAATAGATTTATGTCAACTGTTGAGGAGAATACTTAAACTCCATATAATCTTATGCTGAATTTTCAACTTAAAATTGATTACATATAGCCATATATATGTAATAACCATTACAGAAAAGAAAAAAGTCTTCCATCCAAACTGACAGAAATCAGATTTGACTGGAAAAGCCTCCTACAGATCTTGGCTACAAACAAAAGAATAAACAGGTAACTTATATTTGTTGGGAATAACTCAACTGGCTAAAACATATATATATATATATATATATATATATATCCAATAAATCTTGTTAAAAATATAAAAGCCACATGATTTAGTATTGCATGTCATCCGTTCATATGGCATGAATGGAGACACACAAATGTCTTTGCCTTTCTTCTGTTCAAACAAGGAACAGAAAATCTTCCTTAACTGATTTGTGCATCCTGCACATTCAAGGCATTTTTGTAATTACAGAAGTATATGTTACTTGTGAGAAATTATATATTTTCAGAACAAAGGGATCAGATATCAAAGAAGACAAGTAGCCCAGATGATGCAGCCTCACAGATTGCCTCAATAACTGTTTACTCAAAAATTTGCATCCAGAACAACTTCAAAACAGCTTGCTAAAATGATCAAGCCTCACAGAGTGTTCCAATCAGGACTTCAACAAAGCCCTGAACTTTCCCATCCAAAGCCCAGTTTGCGACTACAAACTGCTCAAGACATTCAAATTGCTGAAAACATAGAGACTTACTTTTTAGACCAGGGTGGCCTTGAACTTATAGAGATCTACCTGCCTCTACCTCCTGAGTGCTGGGATTGAAGCTGTGGGCCACCACACTCGGCAAACCTGCTTTCTCAACAGACTATATACAGTCCAAAAATGGACCAGAGCTTAAATGCAGGTAAGTCGATGGCCTGATTCTGCAGAGACAGAGTGACCAAATTCTTCTTATTTCCTGCTGCACAATTTTGTCTGTGAGAAATGCTTGACCAGAAGCCTAAGATGATGCTCCAAAGGTATTGAGAGATATTTGGGAATGTCTAGGCAGCAAACTGTCATTTTTCTTTTTGGAAGCTGCTCTCCTATGCTTCCTGCTCACTCAAATAATAACTGTATTTCTTCTTATTCTTTGATGGGCTTGAAGACATAAAAGACATAAAATTTCAATTGAACTTTAATTGTTTAGGAGGTCATTTACAATCTAAATCAAATATTTAAGTATATATAAGATATGATAGAAAATATTTAGGTTCAGAACTTTAGACACACCAAGATAGATGACTTTTTTTCTTCTACAAAATTACCTGATTCAAATAAGCTAAACATTATTAGTATAACTTTTATATATGTTTTCTGGATTGTTTCATATTTGTTCTTACTGTTTTTACTCTGAGTTAAAAAATAGCCTTTTTATTAGACAAAAGGAGGGAATTGATGGGGTAATATTATGCATTCTAAATTTTAATCTGCTTCAGTAATTTAGCTTCAGTAATCCTTTGAGATACTTTAGTCATGTTTGACTAGAGTACAAAGGTCCAGTTGTACAGGAAATATTGGTATATGTGGAGTGACATCAGCATATTTAAGATAATTTTTCAAAATTTATATAAAACATAAGTTATGTAAATATATATGTACTGTCTATGAAACTGGTAATGTTATTTGGCAACAAAATGGAGGATAATGTCCTGGCTAGATTTATGTCATCTTTACACAAGCTAAAGTCATCTGAAAGGATGGAATCTCAATTGAAAATAGTGCCTCTGAAAGATCCAGTGGTAGTGTACTTTCTTTTATTTATTATAATGTTTATTTATTACATCAAGTTACATCTCCATGATTTTCTTAATTGATGTTATGTTTAGATTAATGGAAGAGGTTCTAGCCAACTGCCAGTGGTGCCATCCCTGGACTGTGGGTCCTTAGTTCTATATAGAAGCAGGCTAAGCAAGCCTTGATGAGCAAGTCAGGAAGCATCACTCTTACATGGCCTCTGCATTAGCTCCTGCCTCCAAGTTCGAGCCCTGCTTGAGTCCCTGTTCTGACTTCCTTTGACGAACAGTGTAAGTGTAATGGAAGTGTAAGTCTAATAAACCCTTTCTTCCCCAAGTTGCTTTTGTAATGGTGTTTCACTCTAACTAAGACAAATAGCCAAAGGACATCTGTTTGAAGCAAAGTAAATGCTATGGAATTGTGGGATATGCACAGTTTAACTTATTTAGTTTTTTTTTAATTGAATGTGATAAAATTATTCTTTGTCTTAAAGACAAACAAGGAAGCAAAAAAAATAACTTATTACCACATAGAAGACTAATGTTGACAGTCAGTTTTAACTTTTGAGGAAACCTTTCTGAGAATTAAAAAATGGATTAAAAAAACAATTTGATACAGAAAAACTAAATTCCCATTTTACTAGGTAGATACTTCTACTTATTTTTGTTTGTTTATTTGTTGCTTCAAGTTAAATCTCCATCACCATTCCCTCATTCCACCCCTCGAGGTTCCACCCTCAATCATCTCCTCCCTCTCCCACCCTTCCCACTCCTCCAATGTGGAGTGTCTTTACATATCAGTACCTCTCAGCTCAACAGTCATATGAGGGCTAAGAGCTTCCTCTTGCACTGGGGGCCAACATGGTGTCACCCCTAGGGCAAATTGTCCCATTAATAGGTAAAAAGGCCATGTTCCTGATCCCTTTGTTGTATTGGTTGTAGGATAGCTATCCTGTACTATATGGCTAAAATTCAATTATAAGTGAGTAGATGCCATGTGCTCATCTGAAAGAAAATCTAATAAGACATGAGGACAGGCCACTTCATGGCTGAGAATTTTAAAGATTGTATAAGTTTCTGTCTGATCCTACTCACTTAGCCTTTTCCCTGACAATAATTCACATGGTACATTTCTGAGTCTGGGTTAGCTCACTAAGGATGAGCTTCTCTAGTTTCATCCATTTGACTGCAAATTTTATGATTTCCTTGTTTCTTATAGCTGAATAGCATTCCATTATGTAAATGTACCACAATTTTCTTTTATCCATTCATCTGTTGAGGGACATCTGGGTTGTTTGCATTTTCTAGCTATTAGAAATAGGGCTGCTATGAACATAGATGAGGCTATGTTCTTGTGGTTTGGTGAGGAATTGTTTGGGTGGACACCCAGAAGTAGTATGATTGGGTTTTGAGGTAGGGCTATTCCAAGTTTTCTAAGATATCACCAGACTAAAATCCATAGTGGTTGTACACGCTTCCATTCCCACCAGCAATGGAGGAGTGTTCCCTTTCTTCACAACCTCGCCAGCATGTGGTGTCATTTGAGTTTTTGATCTTAGTCATTCTGACAGGTGTGAGACGGAATCTCAGAGTCGTCTTGAGTTTTATTTCTCTGATGTTTAAGGATGTCCAACATTTCTTCAGATGTCTCACTGCCATTAGAGATTCCTCCTTTGTGAATTCTCGGTTTAGCTCTGTTTTCCATTTTTTCATTGTAGTATTTGGTTTCTTGGTATTTAATTTCTTGAGTTCTTAATATTAATGTTAAGTATCTCAAATGTTAGTTATATGTACTGAAATCAATTATGGATTTAATGTTACTACTTTAATGTTCCACTATGAATTCTATTGGTGACTGAAGATAATACATAATAATCTATGACACAAGATAGAAAATGATAATGGACCTACTTTAGGCTTTCTTTGGAATAAAGAAAAGTTTTTAAAACACCTTCACTATCAATTATTCCTTATAATGTCTGTTTCTTCCTTACAATAGAAATTGCAATTCTCCCCATCATAATATATTGTTCCTGTGATTCACAGCAACTTGTTAAAATGATGTATTCCAGCCCCCACTGACTTTGAAATCTTTATGGTATACATAGACCAAAAAGAAGATCTAAAAAGACATGAGGACAGGCCATTTCATGGCTGAGAATTTTAAAGATTGTGTTAGTTTCTGTTTGATCCTAATCAGTTGGCCTTTTCCCTGCAATAATTCACATAGTGCATTCTTTCAAATTGAGTCTTTCAATGAAGAGGAGTGAGTCAGATGTGCTGTGTGACCTCAGCCCACTAGAGTCCCAATAAAGTCAAATCCATCCAAGGTTAGTAGAGTTCAGCTTGGTACAGGAAGAGACTTGCAGAATTATAGCTAAGAAAATGTTTTGTAGGAAAAAGTCATAGAACTGGGGGCCTTTTATGAAATACTGATGTACTATAACTAGGTATTACTCCCTGGCTTTACCTTTGCCTAGAAATCACATATGCATTATATATCCACATTATGAAGTGTTCATATAATTGTGTGTGTTTGTGTGTGTTTACATGCACATATTTTGAACTCATAGGCAAATACAGAACAAGGTATAACCTGGATTGTCAAAAATGTTCAACTTTACAATGGAAATACATATACAAAAATGGATATCAAATTTTTTGAATTTTAATATTTTACTGGGCTAGCAATATGCAATTATCATGCTTTTATGGGAGGGTGGGTGACAGCTAGTTGTGATTATCATCACAGATATCGAGTATTGTGCAATGAGATCCCAGCTTGAGGAATCTGATAACTACTTGGTATTCTTATAGAAACTAGGGTGAATGTGCTCTTTCCTTCACCTCTTCATAGCCTCCTGTTTTCTGATATATTGGCTCTCCACCTGAACCTATCTATATTTTGATTGTCGTTCATCATCTCTATAGTTGCTGCTTTTCATAATCTCTTACCATCATCACCTTAATAACATTTCAGCTATGACTGAAAATCCTACTGCAGGCTTCACACCCACCCACAATGCTTGGCTTATAAGAATCAAGAGATCACTCAGAACTGGTTTAATATTGCAACATCATGTAGCTTTATCTGAGTGTTTGTTAGATGAATTAAGAAGTGAGCTGACTTACCTACCCTGCTTGGCAGAGTTAGGCTGTCGACTTCCCTGCTACATAATCCCTGCTCTACAACAAATGTCTGTCATAGAAACAGGACCCAAAGGCTGAAGACTGATGCAGGAATGTATGGAGAGAAAATGGGAACTGTCCAGGCAGTCATTGGTATGTCCTTTCTTAGTTTTGGAAGCTGCAGGCCCTGCACTTCCTATATAAGCAGATATATTTATCCCTCTCAGGTCTCTGACGTGGTTGAAGAATAGACAGCTAGAGTCTCATAGTTAAATTTTGAGTTGTTTAGGAATCAAGAGGGTGTTATAGATCTAAGAAGATACTCTTAAAAGTGTGTTGCAAATTAGTATGAATGTTGAGTCAGATATAGACATTTAAACTCATAGAGATGGTTAGATAGTAGAATGTTAAAGTCAGGGGCCAAATATGTATAAACTGGACATTGGGAAGGTATACTGGGCCATTTAACTCTCATAAATGTGGCATATTTATATCTGTTGTTTTGTATAATACTTACTGTTATAAGAGAAGGAACCATCTGTTGGACTGAAAGGGGAAACTTCTGGGGGGAAGAGGGTGGAAGGGCGGGATAGGAAGGGGGAATAGGGAGGGGTTTGTGACTGAGATGTAACTTGAAGAAAAAAAAATAAAGTATTTAAAAAATAAATAAATAAATAAATAAAGAAGTGAGCCGAATGCAGCAATAAAACGACTATACTCACAGACCAGTGTTTTGTACAGAGGAAAGATCATCAGAGAAGCTTATTCCTGTAGTGGATGGGAACAAAGACAGATTTAGAAGCCTTTTTGCACTCAGTCCTAACTGGTATATCTCCATTAAATCCCTCCCTTTGAGGCTCAGAGAACCCTGAGGAAAAGGAGATGGAAATATAAATTGCAAGATCTAGAGTGAGTGGAGGACACCAAGGAAACACAGCCTTGTAAGTGTAAAAGGATGGACACACATATGAGCTCACAGATACTGTGTCAGCATGTCACTTGGTGGAATATAAAAATGTCAACCAGAGCATAATCACCCCAGTCACTGGAAGAATTTCAGGGAGTTGCCAAATTCTCTTGGCTGAGGATTTCATTATCCAGTACTTGGTAGCTGTAACACCAATCACAACTAGGAGTCAAGGGTCTCTACACCTATGTTTGAGAGCAAGTGCAATGGTCACCATCTGCTGCTGCAAATATTTGCTTCTTCTATGAGAAGAACCATGCCTCTGGCATGACAGTCTAGACTCTAATCTCTAATTTCCCTTGTTTATGATATTGTATTTAATTACAACATTTCACCCTTTTCTTTCTGCCCTCCAAACCCTCTCATATCTTCCCTTGCTCTCCTTTTAGCTCATTCAATTATAAGCCTCTACCTTTCAGTTCTTAGAGCTGTACCTTCCATGTCTAACCTGTGTACCCATGACATTCAACATATAGGACTACCAACCCTAATGAATAACCTACCTGCTCATGATTTCCATCTGGATAATGTAAAAGAATCCCAGTCACATAAACTCACATACACTTACTAGATGATAGATAGAAAGATAAATAGATAGATAGATAGATAGATAGATAGATAGATAGATGATAGATAGATAGATGATACACAGGTGATTTTTAAGATGTGGTAAACAGAGAGATTTTTTTCATATCTATATAAATACCAAATTCCTCCTCTAGTACATACTAAGGTTAATTTTAAAAATATATAGTAAATATGAAATGTTAGATTAGTTCATTTGATAGTTCAAAGCCTTTTAAAAATAGATTAATAAGTATTTTTAGATGGTGTTTCACTACCCAGGTTAGACTTTAGCTCCCTATATTTGAGAATTACTTTGAACTCCTGTTCCTCTTGTCTATTGCTTAAATTCTTGAATTGCATGTGTGTGTGACTATTCTTGTGCATTTTCAGTTAACACTAAAACCTATTTTTATTTATCAATGTTTAATCTTAAGTTTTTAAAAATATTATTGCCCCAAATGTATTTTTCAATCCTCATAACTCCAGAATCAATCAATGTTATTGCCATATAAATTCTCAATGTCTACCAAATGTTGACAATCTACATTGGACAATGTTGATTACTTGATACTCCTATTAATATGACATATCTACAAGAAAACAACCACAATGCTCTATTTTCTTGAAAAGTTTAGGCTTTTTTCCGACCATAGGGAGCTGAAAAATTACCATGGAACAAAATGCCATTTTGGCTCCTTAACTTACTAAAGCAGAATCACACTGTAGTTATTATTCTTCATCTTCTAAAACTTTTCAAAAAAGGTTGTTGTGAATTCTAAATTCACAAAATAAATCTGACTAGCCCTGCTTTTATAGAAAATTTACTTTTTGTTTAGTCCACAATTAGATGGTGTTCCTCAACTTGAGCTTTATTGGATAACAATAAGAAAGTATTCCTACTGAGCACCATGAAGTCTAACTCTTGAGTCGCCCAGTTTTCTAGCATAAGAGTGACTGGAATAGATTAAAGGAAAACTTCAGACTTTAAGAATGCCTCACAATTGCTTCTTTCTGACCTGAAGACAGTGATATATGATTCCTTAGATGAAAGAAATTTTTCTGTTCTCTCTGCTCACGAATTGGATATTTTTTATTTGAAAATATGAGTGGTTAATGTTAGACTTCCAGGACTTTGACACCTTGTTGGAGATTAGTGATAGTCAAAACTTCAGATAGTTTTCTCTATACTTCCAATAACCTAAGTTTTCTAAATTGTTATACATATTTATAAATATGAAGTAAATTGGTCCTGATACAGTAGAAAAATTGAAAATAATAATTTATTTTAATAATCATAGTTAAGTCATTGATAAAACACCTATGAAATTAGGACATCATAAATACCATCAATAACAATTTATTATTACTTTAAAACAACATATATATTAAAAATATATGCACACAGATTTCAGGACTACTACTACTTAGTATTGAATAAGACAAAACAAATGTGAAGGAAATGCTGAAAGCATGGAAAAATACAGAGTGCTATGTATGTAGCTAATGAATTCTCTTTAGACTAATCATAGATCTTGGCATTCTTTGGTCTTGAAGCCTTAATCAGCCCTATATTCCATTTTGTCATTTCACATTCATTGATTCACAACATCATTTTTATTTCTTCTAATGTACTAGTATATTTAACTTGATTTGACTAGTAAGATTACACACTTATGAGAGTATTGATGTTTTTAATCTCAGCACTTGGGATTAAAACAGGAGAATTTCTGAGTTTGAGGTCAACCTGCTCTGCAAAGTGAGTTCTAGGACAGCCAGGGCTACACAGAGAAAGCATGTATCCAAAAAAGAAAAGTCAACCAAATAAATAAATGTTTTGCCTATAGAATACACACAACATTATGAGAAGATAATTATAAACACTTGTTTTCTTGCTCCGAAATGGGAAAAGATCTTTTCCTTTAAGACATGAGTAAAACTGCTATGATCTATATAAAATTTATGATTTTATATAAGCCTGGCATGTTACCTTGGAAATGACAGATTTATTATTTTATTTTAGTTTTGAGATTATAATACAATCACAAAGTGTTTCCCTTACCTTTCCTTTTTCCATGTTTTCCCATATAGTCCTCTCCACTCTCCTTCAAATTCATGGCCTCTTTTCAACAACTGTTATTGCTGGGGCTTACAGGCAACTGTGCTAGCTCTATGTTCAGTGTATGCAGAGGTAGGAGAGGGCATTGGTGTATGCTTTATTATCTTCTGCTTTAATCCTTTGAGACACTATCTCTCACTGAACCTTGCACTAGCTAATTTACTTTAAATTAGATGTAGAAAATGGGGTGGTGGGGAATCATCCATTCCGATGGTACTTTAAGCTTTTATATCCACTATGGAAATCACCATGGCAGTTCCTCAGAAAGATAGGAATCAGTCTCAGTCCAGAGCTAACTATAATACTCTTGGAACCAAAGACTGAATAGTTCAGAGACTTATGGTAAAACAAAACATTCCTGGTATAGAGAAAAGTAATCTAAAAATAACCTTTTATTTGTTTATTTATTAATTCAAGTTACATTTCAATCACAGCCCTCTCCCTCCACACCTTCCTATTCCACTATACTAATAGATTAGTGCCTTATTCAGTCATCATAGGAGAATCTTCCTCATGTAGCAGATGTGAACAAATACAGAGACACACAGTAAAAGACCTTGAAACACATTACTCTATATGTGAAGTCTCCATCAAGCCTGATCCTCATTGCTCAGAGAATTCCATGGAAGAGGAAGGGCAAAGAGTATGAGAGCCAGAGGGAATGGAGGACACTTGGAGTAAAAGATCCTCTTATAAACTGGGCAAAGGTCATATCAACTCACAGAAACTGAAGCAGCAAGCACTTGGGTCTGCACCAAGTCCTCTGCACATATATTATGGCTTCCAATTTAGTGTTCTTTGTGGGACTCCTGAGAGTCTGAAAGAGTAAGTCTCAGATTCCAGTGACTGCTCTTAGGACCCTTTTGTTGATTTTCCGTCTAACTTTGGTGTGATGTCTTTTGTTTTTATCTTATTATATTTTATATGGTTATTCCTTATTTTTTACCTTTTAGAAGCCTGTTCTTTTCTAATGAGATACACAAAAGGAATGGATCCAGATGGAAACAGAGATGAAGAAGAGCTGTGAGGGGTAGAAGCAAGGGAAACTGTAATCCAGATATATTGTATGAAATAGACTGTCCTCTGAGAGGCTTCACCCAGCAAATGATCAAAACAGATGCTGTGAGTCACAGCCAAAGACTGGACAGAAACCTGGGGTTTTTATGGAAGATATTGGGGACACAGGAAGGGAATAAGAACTACACAACAAGACCAACAGAGGTATCTAACCCAGACCCATGGGAGCTCACGGAGACTGAACCAACAACCAAAGCATGTCTGGACTAAACCCAGGACTCCTACAGTCATGGAGCTGAGTGACAGTTTGTCTTTATGTGGGCCCCCTACCAATTAGAGTGGAGGATGTACTCAGTTGCCTATAGTTGGATAACTTTCCCTTACCTGGGATGCATTGACTGGCTCCAGTGGAAGAGGATCCAGTTAGTTCCTATATAACATGAAGTAATGGGGCCGGTTGGTGAGGGAAGTCCCTTCTCTGAGAAGAAGGTGAAGAGAGAATGGGCTGAGAGGTGGGGGAGTAGCATTGGGAGATATAGAGGGAGAGAGCTATGAATTGGTTGATACATTGAATAAATAAACAAATTAATTTTAAAAATCTGTTTTTAATAGAGGGACAAAATAAAAGAAAATAAAAAGATTATAAATATGACTTTTTAAGAGGTGCCACATTTGTAAACTGTCACATACTCTCCTGAATAGGGAAACTATTGTTTAAACCTATGATTAAAAGACTGTGTGACAAGAATAAATGTTTGTTCATCACTTCTCTAAGCACACAGATTATTAATAATGAGATAATTAGGCACTGTCTCATCCAATTGCTTTCATGCATAATTAATTAAAAAGTAAATTTAATATAAACAAAATATGTGACTATATTGATAACAAAAGCACAAAAATATTTTGTGTTTAGACGTCTTATTTCCCTACACAAATTTAAAATTCTGTTTATACATACTTTCTTTGACTCTCTATAAAGTGGAAGAATAACCATTTTCTTAGTGAAAAATTATGTGAAGATATTAGAAATGTCAATAGCGTGATTTGATAACTTAATGAATATAAGTTCTAAATGAGTCATAAAGCCTATACCAAAGGCATAATTATTTGTTTCACCTTAATTAAGTTATAGAAATAAACACTATATTTAAAAAGACACACTTGCATCTACTTTCATTTTTTTCACAAATGAGTTTAGCTTAAGTTCAAGTCATAAATGTTCAAGTGGAATCCCCATCATTCCTCTGATAGTGATGGTAAATTAAATTCGTATTAAACAAATACTAAGTCAACGTATGTAGTTAGTGACTCCAACAATGAAATCATATTAGGCTCTATCCTTGGGTAGAATCATTAGTTTTTTTAAAGCAATGTCAAACAAGATGTACTGGCATATTCCTGCAAATACAACTCTGAGGAGGTGTAGACAAGAAGATCGTTAGTTCAAGGTTAAACTCTTTCTCAGAAATATTGCCACTACAATATATTTCTATTTCAGTTTCTCCGTCCCCTTTTCTCTGAGCCCCTTCCCACCTCCCCTCCTCTCCAGATCCACTCCTTTTCTGTCTCTCATTAGTAAAGGAAGGCTTCTAGGATATAAAACCAAACATGACAAAATAAAATATAGTAAGGTTTTTAAATTTATTTATTTTTTAATTCACATCAAGACCTGACAAGGCTACCCAGCAGAAGGGAAAGAACCTAAGAACAGGCACAAGAATTAGACCCCTACTTGTTCACAAGATATGCTGAATGAGAAAAGATTCTATTTTCAATAAATGAAAGAAAATTTAAAAAGCAAATATTCAAAAGGATTTTTAAATAAAATTTTAAATTACAAAATATTACAACTATAACTGATATTAACAGTACAAATTTTAAAGGAAAACTTCATGTTGGTTTTCATTAATGTGCCTGAAAACACATTGTAATTTCATAAATGCAGATACAGTCTCCTGGGCTGGGGAGCAGGAGAGCTGTCCTTGTGCCTCATTTGGACAAAGTGGGAGAAATGGGTTGGTGGGGCAACAACCAACTCAGTCACTACTATCCAGGCCCAGATTCATGACTTTGGGTTTGTCTACCCCAGTATCTACCCCACCTATAAACTTCTGGGGCATGTAAAGGAATCAGTCAGGCAGAACTAAAACTGCAGGAACTTCATGACACAGGACAACAACAGGATATCTTAGCGGAGCACTGGTGAGGTCCAGTATTGATAGTGTGGCAGAAGACAGAGGCCTGGAACAGGACCCATGACTCATTGTAATGACCATTTGTAAGTGAAGCTGTTTGGATGAAAGGGTATAAACCGTTGGACACATATGACACACTACAACTTCTAGTGAGATATTTGTTTGTTTGTTTGTCATATTTTGTTCTGTTTGTTTTCTTTAGTGGGCAAGGTTACAAGGGTGGATATGAAGGGGCAGGGAAATGAGTGGGATTGGGGTGCATGGTGTGAAATTCACAAAAAAAATCAATACAGAAAATTTAAAAATAGACATTTAAGTGAGTCTTCTTGTTAGTACATATACTTTCTTCATGTAAAAAAGAAACATTTAAATAACCATGGTGAATGTGTTACAGACACAGGCTCATCATATTAGAATGGGGAGAGGCCTTATCACTTTATCTTTCAGTTTTATCAAAAAGAAAAAAATATTAAATTACTTAATGATGTTGTAAATGCCATATAATTTAGAGTATGTCAAGAAATTAAAACATTGGATTGCACATAGTAAATACTTTATAATGTTAGATAATATGATCAGTGTACCTAAAAAAATGCACCAGATAATTGTTTTCAAAATCTTTCATAATGTATGTACTTTGGAAGTGTGGATTCATAGATTTGTAATAAATTATGCTATACTTAGTATAATATTATTTATACATTGCATATAGTCCTTTATTTTTGGAAACATTTAATTCACTGAAATAAAGATCTGTATGTTGTAGCACTGCTTATCAAAATTATTAAAGTAATTTTAAATAGTTTTTATTTTTTCCATATTTGATTGCCAACCCTAGTAAATTTAGAGTGTACTGCTGGCTTCACAAGTATTCTTTCTTATATATGCTGGTTATACACTTCTGTTTTTCAGAGTGGGACTAAGTACAATAATGGGGAGTTAGTTCTATCCAATAATCATGCCATGAATAATTAATTATTATGACTGCTCATTATTCACTATTACAATATGCAAACAAACTGTTACAAAGACATTGATGTATGGCACCATGAGGCTGTCAGCAGTGTTGAGCAAAGGTTTGTATGTTGAAACAGGTATTGAAATTAAACACTAATATGGTTAAGGAAAGAAAAATGTTTTAGAAATTTCAATACTGTGAACAAGGTACAAGGTCAGAGACATTTAAGATCTTGATATCTGTAGAAAAAGAACATCACCATGAAGACCAGATTTGAGAGTAATTAATGTTCTAAGAAGTTTGAACACTATGAAATGAGGAAACATATGTGTAATAGTATGAATAGGGCATAACTGAAATACACATTGAGTTTTAATCTTTGTCTTTTTTCATTAATTAATTAATTTATTTATTTTACATGGCAATCACAATCCCCCTCCCTGCTCTCCTCCCATTCCCATCCTCCACTCACTTTCCAGTACCCATCCCCTTACCTGGTACCAACCCACTCTGGCATATCAAATCTTATCAGGACTAAGTGCCTCCTCTTCCACTGAGGCAAGACAAGGCAGTTCTGCTAGGAAAATGGTACCAGATGGAGAGAACAGAGTCCAAATCAGAGATAGTGTCCCTACTCCAATTGTTAGAGGACCAACTTGAGGACTAAGCAACCCATAAGTTTCATACTTGTAGTGGGTCTAGGGCCAGTCCGTGCATGTTCTTTGGTTGGTAGTTCAGTCTCTATGACCCCCTTCCACACCCTATCTGAGTTAATTGTCTATTTGGGTCTTCTTGTGGAGTCCTTGACCCTCCTAGCTCCCTTAAACCTTACCCTAACTCTTCCATAAGAATTCCCGAGTTTCACCAAATGTTTGGTTGTTGGTCTCTGCATCTATTTCCATTATCTTCCATATAAAGCCTCTCAGATTGCAGTTAAATTAGGTTTTTGTCCAGTTCCCTCTCTCCAGCCACTTCCGATATTTATTTTATTTCCCCCTCTTAGAGGAATTCAATCATCACTTCAGACTTCCTTGTTGCTTAGTTTCTTTGGGCCTGCGGATTGTAGCATGGTTATCCTGTACTTTATGGCTGATATTTGCTTATGAATAAGTACATATACAACATGTGGCTTTCTGGGTCGGCCTTAACTCACTCAGGATGATCTTTTCTAGTTCCATCCATTTGTCTGCAAATTTCATGATGCCCTTGTTTCTAATAGCTGAATAGTATCCCGTTATGTAAATATAGCACAGTTTCCTTTGTCTTTTATGAAGTATTGCTGAGAATATGACTGAATTTAACTAGCATTCAGTTAAGTCCAGATATGGCCTATTAAAAACTTCCCAGATAACCTTAAAATAATTGTATTGCTAGTTAGTATTTTGAAGTAAAATGTTAAAAATTATATAACTCGATATGCTAAGTAAGTGATAAGTAGTACAACTTTGTATTCAGGACTTGATTTTCAAAGCATTTTCATATATAATTGCAATTTTGAATGAGATAGCATATTCAATTCCATCATATGTTTTACTGAGTAAGTATGACTCATCAAGGGATTAATCAGTTCTAATAAAAGAGAGATATTTTTCTCTATTTTCTTTAATGCTGCATAACAAATTTTTAATCATAAGGAAGAAATAAAATATTTACATTCTTCACAGAGCATAGTATTAAGCAAAAGATTATCTAAGATTTAATGCAACTAAAAGTTCTGAAAATTATTCTCTCTTGACTCTTTAGCAGGCATTTGTAGCTCCTTAAAATGTTACTGGTCTAACCATATTTCACTTTATAGAATCTGTAGATTTAATATAAAATATGCATTGTTCCAAGTTACATGTAATTTTGAATTGTTATGATTTTTCTGACAAAAATTATTGTCAGAAAAATGACAATACAAATGACAGATAAGTACTTTGTGTTATTATGGTGCTGTCAAAATATATCTTACAAATAATTATACCTTAGAATTCATTTTTATATAATTTTAAAAATTGTTATAAAATATAGGTAAATATTAGATAAATGTTTTATTGAACCTGTGACAGTATGGTAGCATACTGTTATAGCATAACCAGATACTTTTTCATTTAAATATGTTGTATTCAGCATTTCTCTAGAACATACTTATTATCTTAGAGTTTAGGTTACTCTATCCTTACTATCTTTTAAGGATGACTTTTTTTTCTCCCTATTGTTCTTGTTTATTTTATTTTTTGCTTTCTTGTTTCATTTTAATTCCACCACTCCATGTTATGGTCATATTTATCAGCAAAGGTTTCATTTTTCTTGACATTTTCTGGATCTTTTCACTCTATGCTACATTCTCTCTTGCAAATGTCACCAAATCTAAAAACCGCGATATTCTAAAGAAATTATTAAGGTCACTAGGAAGGTGGTGAGCTTGGTGCATTCTTCAATTTGCTGCCTGCAGCACATGCCAGTATTTGCTAGGGTGCTCAGTTTCCTATGCATACATTATAGCTTTCCATCTTCTTTGGGTAGTTCACAATAGTTTTCTCACTCACCACTCTTTCATGTAATCCACTTTGCTTCTGGGTGGTAGCCCAGTGTAGTCAATATATCTATGTACACATTGCCAAGCAGCAAAACCATTTTGTATTCAGTTTCATTTCCCAGATGTTATTAATTTCAAGATACAGATGGAAAACTTCCTTGCTTTGCAACAGCATGAGAAACTCTTTTAAGGAGTAGCAACTCTTCTTTTGAAAGCTTATGTTCTTTTCATAGAGTTGACAATAAAAATTGGTTCTCAAAATTCTCTACATGATTTTCTTTCATTGCTGTGACTTTAACTTGGGTCTATGTTTCTATGTGTGTCCTACTTCTTTCAATATTAAATGATTCTGATTCTATGTAACTGATCCTATTTTGATTTTCCTTCATAATGAAACATAAGAAATGAGGCATAGAAGTACCAGGGTAATGAGGTGAATGTTAGTTTGGGACTTCAATGGGCAGGGAAATAATAAGAGCATCCTCTGTACCCCAGATTATATTTTAAAGTGCTCATAATTATGCCCTTCCAACTAAATAGCCCATTTATTAAAAGAGATGCACTCTCACAGTTTATTAAATGTTTGGTCCTATGTCAAAATTATTATTCCTTTCCACTTTAAACAAATTATTTATTTTTAACAGATTCCGTTATTTAGCAAGGAGATAGGAAACACATTTGAATAGGATGGCTTGAAGAGCAGAAAAGTGATTAGCACCAATATGGTGAGGGTATCAAATGCATTTTAAACAACAAAGTTAGTGACAAGGACTAGATATATGAGGTAAGCAGTTGACACTTTGAATCTCAAAATAAGAAAATAGTTATCCTGAGAGGAACACAAGGTATATCATTCATTCAATTCACTAAGTGATGATGGAGTCAGATGACAATTTTAAAAAAGCCTTCTATATTTTTGAGTTAATATTCCTCTGCCTTAAGCTTTATTATTTTTATGTTCAGAGATAAGAAACTCAGATTTAAAAAGTAAAATTATCAGTATAGAAGAGATTATATCTGGCTGCCCATGTTAAGACAATACATTTTATATCTAAAAATTTAGTTTCTTTCATAGACTTTTGGGGACTCAGGAAAAAAAATCTCTTGGCTCTGTTGTAACAATCTACATTCCAGATATATTTGGTATTTGTTGTAGGAAAGATACACTCTGTAATTAGTAAGAAAGGCAAGCACAAAATTGATGGCTGCTTCTCAAATAGGGTATATACAAAACTAATTTCATAACTACCTTCAGGAAATTGAAGGTATAAATTGGGCTCATTTATAAGTACCATAGACAGGGGAGGTCCAGAGGGAAATGGTGCCTTCTGGACATGATATCTACACTGCATTCAGAAACTCACAGCAACTAGTTCAGTGCACAGGCTTGTACAAGATCAAGCCAATCAACACTGTAGCATGGGTGGAGGGGTCACCCCCTCCCCCTATTCTAACTAGAGGTATTATTGGATTAGAAAATTTAAATAGATGCTCTATGTGAAATATGTAGCCACAACACTGTTTAATCTGTTTTTACTGAAGATACTAGCTATCAAATCACTCATCTGGATCTACACTGGATCAACCAGACATTCAACTCTAAACTTCCCTGCCCCTCCCTATTGCTTTGTTCAATTCCCTAACTACAGCAGGCACTTACAAGGCACTCCAGTTAAGGATGCAGGTAGGCAAACCAAAGATCTTCACCACTGGAATAGGAAACTCACAGGTAAGCCTCCCAAACAGGTTGCTAAATTAGAAGAGAGAATATTGAGCATTGAAGGTACAATAGAAGAAATGAATACCTTGGTCAAATATAATGTTAAATCTAAAAATCTCCTGGAACAAACACTCCAGGAACTCTGGTGAACTAGAAGACCAAGCCTAAGAATTATAGAAACAGTAGAAAGTGAAGAACCCCAGGTCAAAGGCAGAAAAAATATTTTCAGCAAAATCATAGATGAAAATCACTGTAACATGAGCAATGAGATGCCTATCAAGGTTCAAGGAGCATAAAAAACAGCAAAATATACTAGAGCATGAAAGAAATTCTCTGTGGCACATAATAATAAAAACACTAAATGAACAGAACAAAGAGAACACTAAAGAAAAGAAAAACCTAGTAACAGATAAAGGCAGACCTATTAGAAAAACACCTAACTTTTCAATGGAGACTCTAATAGTCAGAAGGGACTGGACAGATCTTCTAAAAACTTTAAGATCACAGGTTTCAACCCATAGTACCATACCTAGCACAACTTCTATTCGCAATACGTAGAGAAAATAAGATATTTTACTGTAAAACCAAATCTAAGTAATCTCTATTTTTGTTCTAGGAACAAATCCAGCCCTGACAAAGTTACTAAAAACAGGTAGCCTCCATGGGACCAAATGATTCCTAGAAGATATTTAAGTTACAAGCCAAATGATGACTGTCCCAGTGGTAATTCTGGATGAAATAGAGCAATACCTTTTAGTAAGAATTAAAACTACAGACAACTGCTAATAACCATTTCTTTTGACATTTTTCCATTTCAACATACATACTTCAACAAAAATGTATATTTTAAGTACTCTATGGGCCCATTTTATGACATATTATTTTAATTATAAAATATTTGTGCATTATCTCTGAAAACCTAAGTCTTTGGACCTGAAGTCAAAAATGACTCAAAATTCATGATTATTCTCTCAGTGAAACAACAAAAAATTCCTAAAAGAATAAAAAAAAAAAGGAAGAGCAAGAACTTTTATCATTCAGGCATTTAATTAGAACTTCAGAAATAGATTAATTGCAATTAAAAAAGTAATAAAATATAGTTCGGTATTTTATAGGGATCTAAATTAGCATGGTTAATGAAGTTACTTTACTTTCTGCTTTGTCAGTAAACTTACCCCTTTCTCACATTCTTAAAATTGAAAAATAAATGATTTCTAACACTAAATCAATTTTTCTTTTAACCTCCTTCAAGGTCCATTAAAGCAACTTTGTTTGTAATAACAATCATCTAAAATGAACTTTTTACTCTTATTTACTCATTTCCTTTTCTACCAATGATGTTTTTGCACCATTATTTTATCCACCACTTCCTTCTGCTGTTAAAACATGTAGAATGGTTGCAGTTAGCTCATTTTACTGTCTAGATAAATACTAAAATAAAATTAGCTTGAATACTAAAATGCATAGATACCTAACTGATTTCATAGATAATTTTTTTCACCAGTAACTATATAATAAGGTGTCCTTGTTTTTGCATGATTCCAACAATATTTTATTAGTTACCTCCTATGCCTTGTTACCAGTACATGGCACACTTTGTTTATAAACTCAATAATTCACATTTTATGCAGATGAATTAGGAGCAGGGAGGAAGATGAAAAACTAATGGGGCAGAAAAGACAGGAGCTCCTAACACTCTCATCCCTGGCAGCTTAGAAACGGGTTTGTGGTTTCTTCTGGCTGAAAAGAGAATTACAACACAACGGAGAAAAGATCTGGTGAAGCTTGCCTACAGACACATTTCCTTTATTGAGAATTCCCTTATACAAAACTTTAAAAAAAAGAACTGAACCGTGCTTTAGGTAATATGTGAATGACATTTTAGATATCAGTCACAAAGTCAGATGTATACCTATTATTATGATATTTGATTCTCCCTGTGTGTTTCTTTGTTTTCATTCTCCCCATCCCCACTCCATCCCTGTCATATTTTCATTTAAGTGTACATGATATCTTTCTCTTTAATTGATTAGCCCAAAATTATGACATTCTTATATTTTCTACACTTAGGTCAAGATACCAGACCTGACTGATAGGAATTCCTTAGATTGCATCTCCAACTACATCTAGCAAGCAGACTGTATCTCCAATTACCTCCAGCAAGCAGACTGTGAAAGGGAAGGTGAGGATTGAAAAACTAAAAACCCTTCCCTCAGAACTCAAGGAAGCCCTGCAGAAGAGGAGGGAAAAGGGGGTGAAAAGGCAGAAGGAATGGAAGACACCAGGAGAACAAGGTCTTCTTTATCAACTGAGCAAAGCTCACATGAACTCACAGAAGCCGAAGCACCAGGGCTGCACATGTCTGTAACACTTCCTCTGAATACATATTCTAGCTTTCAGCTTAGTATTTTTATGGGCCTCCTGAGTATGTGAGCAAGTGGATCTCTGACTCTTGTGTTTTCTCTTTGGCTTTTATCCTTCTGTGGATTTGCCTTGTCCAAATTTGATGTGATGTTTTTTTTTTAATATTTTATTTTTTTTTCATCAAGTTACATCTCAGTCACAAACCCCTCCCTAGTCCCCCTTCATATCCCGCCCTTCCACCCTCTTCCCCCCAGAAGTTTCCCCTTTCAGTCCAACAGATGGTTCCTTCTCTTATAACAGTAAGTATTATACAAAACAACAGATATAAATATGCCACATTTATGAGAGTTAAATGGCCCAGTATACCTTCCCAATGTCCAGTTTATACATATTTGGCCCCTGACTTTAACATTCTACTATCTAACCATATCCTTGAGTTTAAAGGTCTATATGTGACTCAACATTCATACTAACTTGCAACACAATTTTAAGAGTATCTTCTTAGATCTATAACACCCTCTTGATTCCTAAACAACTCAAAATTTAACTATGAAACTCTAACTGTCTATTCTTCAACCACCTCAGAGACCTGAGAGGGATAAATATATTTGCTTATATAGGAAGTGCAGGGCCTGCAGCTTCCAAAACTAAGAAAGGACATACCAATGACTGCCTGGACAGTTCCCATTTTCTCTCCATACATTCCTGCATCAGTCTTCAGCCTTTGGGTCCTGTTTCTATGACAGACATTTGTTGAAGAGCAGGGATTATGAAGGACTTACCTACCCTGTCTTGGCAGAGTTAGGCTGTCGACTTCCCTGCTACCAAGTTTTGTCCTTTTTGGACATCAGTCTGTCTGCAGTTGGTGCAAGGGGTTTTTTCATGCCAAGAGATAGGCTTGCCACTAATTCAACCATCTTACAGTGGAGGTTCTTCGATGCTTATCTTCTACTTGGAGTAGAATAGGGGGTGCTGTCAGGCGCTGATATGTCTCGATATCAAAAAAATCTTGATTTAAGATAACATCTTTGAATGCCATATTCTGCAGATCTCTTGGGGTTTTTGAAGATGCCCTATCCATCTCTTGTATTTAGATAAGCAAATGTTGCTTGTCTCTTAGCAACTTGATTACTGGGTAGTTTAGAGAATATCTGTGATAGACTGTCATAGTAGCTAACAAAGTGACATGTTTGCATGACTAGGAGTTTGTTTTACTTAACTATCCTAGACCGTTTTAGACGGTTGGTATCAAGAGGTCAGAGCTTCACATTTTATTTTGGCTAAAGTGGTATTGACCATTGTTTATTGTGCAAAAATAAGATTGTATTGGATTACATCAGTATTGATCTTTGTATATTTATACAAAATTAAGATTATAGTTGTCCACAATGGTATTGACCCTTGCATATGGACGTAATATTAAGATTGTATTGGGCTACATAGGCATTGATCTTTGTATATTGATACATAATTAAGAGTATATTTAACCACAATTGAATAGATCTTTGTATATTGATACAAATTTAAAGGTAACGCTTCCTAATGGTATCATACCTAGAGATACTTAAAAATAAAATGATGTGATGTTTTTTGTTTTGTTTTGCGTTATTACATTTTATTACTTACATCTCCACATGGTGTCCTCTTTCCACCCCTCCCAGTCCCGCCCTCCCACCCTCTATCCCCTATCCCTTCCATCCCACCCCTCTGGAGTGGAGTGTCCCTACATAACAGTCCTCTGCCCCAGATCTGCAGTCATATGAGGACCAAGAGCCTCCTCATACACTGGGGGCCTACAAAGCAGCACCACTAGGGCAAAGTTTCTCATTGATAGGAAACAAAGTCTATGTTCCTGTTCTGTTTGGTGCATTGGTTGTAGTATAGTTATCCTGTACTATATGACTAAAATCTGATTATAAGTGAATACATGCTATGTGTGTCCTTCTGAGTCTGGGTTAGCTCACTCAGGATTAGCTTCTCTACTTCCATCCATTTGGCTGCAAATTTCATGATTTCGTTGTTTCTGATAACTGAGTAGTATTCCATTGTGTAGATGTACCACAGTTTTTAATCCACTCTTCAGTTGAGGGACATCTGGGTTGTTTCCAGTTTCTAGCTATGACAAATAAGGCTGCTATGAACATAGAGAGGAAACTTCCTTGTGTTTTGGTGAGGAATCATTTGGATGTATACCCAGAAGTGGTGTGGCTGGGTCCTGAGGCAGAGCTATTCCAAGTGTTCTAAGATATCGCCAGACTGACCTCCATAGTGGTTGCACAAGCCTGCACTCCCACCAGCAATGGAGGAGAGTTCCCGTTACTTCACCCTCGCCAGCATGTGATGTCACTTGAGATTTTGATCTTAACCACTATGACAGGTGTAACATGGAATCTCCTATTCCTCTTGAGTTGCATTTCTCTGATGATTAAGGTTGCTGAGCATTTCTTAAAGTGTCTCTCAGCCATTAGGGATTCCTCCTTTGTGAATTCTCTGTTTAGCTCTGTTCCCCATTTTTTGATTGGATTATTTGGTTTCCTGGCATTTAGTTTCTTGAGTTCTTTGTAGATTTTGGATATTAGCCCTCTGTCAGATGTGGGGTTGGTGAATATTTTTTCCCAATTTGTAGGTTGCCATTTTGTTCAAATGACAGTATCTTTTGCCTTACAGAAGCTTTCAGTTTCATGAGGTCCCATTTATTGATTGTTGGTCTTAGATCCTGAGCTGTTGGTGTTCTGTTCAGGAAGTTGTTACCTGTGCTGGTAAGATCGAGGGTTTTCCCCAATTTCTCTTCTAATAGATTTAGTGTGTCTGGCCTTATGTTAAGTTCTTTGATCCACTTGGATTTAAGTTTTGTGAAAGGTGACAAGTATGGTTCTAATTTCATTCTTTTACATGCTGGTCCAGTTGGACCAGCAGCATTTGTTGAAGATTTTGTCCTTTTTCCATTGTACGGTTTTGGTATCTTTGTCAAAATTAAGTGACCATAGGTATGTTGGTTCATTTCTGGGTCTTCAATTCAATTCCATTGATCCAATGGTATTTTTCTATGCCATTACCATGCTGTTTTTATTGCTATTGCTCTGTAGTACAGTGTTGGGGTAGTGTTAAGCATTCTAAATGTTAATTAATTGGTCCTGTTTGCTGTCTGTTACTCATATTGACTCTTATTGGTTAAATAAAATGCCGAGGCCTGAGATTGGGCAAAGACAGAGAAATGTGGAACGTCCTAGGATTAGAACAGGAAGCCTGCACTTTAGACAGAGGATTCAACGTTCCAGCCAGCGGCAGGAAGAAGAATGCATTCCAGCCAGGAGCAGGAAGAGGCACACACCATGGGTTAGAGAAAAGAACCTCAATCCACATGGCCAGGAACATCGGCATATCGTGGAGAATGGCAGTCCAAGGGGATGTTTGTATATATGGGGTCATATTTGGGTAAAAGAATTATGAGCTAGCTTAGATGGGCTAGGATTGCACAATTCAGGCCAAGGCTTGTTAGAAATCCACATGGTGTCTGTGTGCTCATTTAAAATGGTGGAATAAGGATTAAAGGCTGCCGAACAAATTAACAATAATCTAAATATAGGTTCAATAGCTTAATTAGCCATTTTTTTTTTTTTACAGTACAGCTTGAAATCATGGATGGTGATACCTCCAGATGTTTTTGTTTATTATTTTGTTTTGTTTTTTGTTTTCTTTATTATACAGGATTGATTTAGCTATTCTGCGTTTTTTTGTTATTCCATATGAAGTGGAGAATTGCTTTTTCCAGGTCTATAAAGAATTGTGGTATTTTGATAGAAATTGCATTGAATCTGTATATTGCTTTTGGCAGGATGGCCATTTTTATTATGTTGACACTACCTATCCATGATATGGGAGATCTTTCCATCTTCTGATATCTTCTTCAATTTCTTTCTTCAAGGACTTGAAGTTGTTATCATAGAAATCTTTCACTTGCTTGGTTAGTGTTACCCCCAGGTATTTTGTATTGTTTGTGGCTATTGTGAAGGTGTTGTTTCCCCAATTTCTTTCGCAGTCCATTTATTTTTTGTATAAAGAAGGGTCCTGATTTTTTTAATTAATTTTGTATCCAGCCACCTTGCTGAAGGTGTTTATCAGCTGTAACAGTTCTCTGGTGGAATTTTTGTTGTCGCTTATGTGTACTATCATATCTTATGCAAATAGGGATAATTTGACTTCTTCGTTTCCAATGTTTATCCCCTTGATCTCCTTTAGTTGTCTTATTGCTCTAGGAAGAACTTCAAGTACTTTATTGAAGAGATACGGTGAAAGTGGACATCCTTGTCTTGTCTCTGAGTTTAGAGGAAATGCTTCAAGTTTCTCTCCATTTAATTTGATATTGGCTACTGGCTTGCTGTATATCACCTTTATTATTTCTAGGTATGGTCCTTGTATGTCCATTCTCTCCAGGACTTTTAACATGAAGAGGTTTTGCTTTTTGTCAAAAGCTTTTTCAGTATCTAGCAAGATGATCATATGATTTTTTTTCTTTCAATTTGTTTACATGGTGAATTATGTTGATGGATTTTGGTATGTTGTACCATACCTACATTCCTGGGATGAAGCCTACTTTATCATGATGTATGATACTTTTGATTTGTTCTTGATTCAGTTTGCCAGTTAAGTATTTTTGCATCTATGTTCATGAGGGAGATTGGTCTGAAGTTCTCTTTCTTTGTTGAGTCTTTGTGTGGTTTAAGGATCAGGGTGACTGTGGCCTCAAAGAATGAGTTTGGCAGTGTTCCTTCTGATTCTATTTTGTGGAAGAGTTTGAAGAGTATTGATATTAGCTCTTCTTTGAAGGTCTGATAGAATTCTATGCTGAGACCATCTGGCCCTGGGCTTTTTTGTTTTTGGTTGGGAGATTTTTTAATGACTGTTTCTATTTCCTTAGGGGTTATAGGGCTGTTTAATATGTTAACCTGATCTTGATTTAACTTATGAAGGTGGAATCTATCAAGAATATTGTCCATTTCGCTTAGGTTTTCAAATTTGGTGGAGTATAGATTTTTAAAGTAGGACCTAAAGTTCTCTGGATTTCCTCAATGTCTGTTGTAATTTCTCCATTTCCATTTCTGAGTTTGTTGATTTGGGTTTTTTTCCCTCTACCTTTTTGTTAATTTGACTAAGGTTTTGTCTCCTTTGTTGATTTTCTCAAAGAACCAACTCTTGCTTTCAGTAAGTCTTTGTATCGTTCTTTTTGTTTCCAAGTTGTTGATTTCAGCCCTAAATTTAATGATTTCCTGCCTTCTGCTCCTCTTGGGAGTGTTTGCTTTTTCTTCTTCTTCTTCTTCTTCTTCTTCTTCTTCTTCTTCTTCTTCTTCTCCTCCTCCTTCTTCTTCTTCTTCTTCTTTTTTCCAGTTCTTCCAGTTCAGCTGTTAATTCACTGATATGAGCTGTCACAATTTTCTTTTTGAAGGTATTTAGTTCTTTGAACGTTTCTCTTAGCACAGCTTTCAATGTGTCCCATAGGTTTGGGTATGTTGTACCTTCAATTTCGTTGGATTTTAAGAAGTCTTTGCTTTCCTTCTTTATTTCTTCCCTGACCCAGTAGTCATCCAGTAGAGAGTTGTTCAGTTTCCGTGAGTGTGTAGGCTTTCTGTTATTTCTGTTGTTGAAGTCCAGCTTTATTTCATGGTAGTCTGTTAAGATACAAGGGGTTATTTCAATTGTCTTTTATCTGTTGAGGCTTGCTTTGTGTCTGACTATATGGTCGATTTTGGAGAAGGTTCCATGTGGTGCTGAGAAGAAGGTGTATTCTTTTGTGTTTGGGTGAAACATTCTGTAGATATCTATTAGGGCCATTTGGTTCATGACCTCTGCTAGACTCATTATTTCTCTGTTTGTTTTCTGTCTCAATGACCTGTCCATTGTTGTGAGTGGGGTATTGAAGTTACCCCCTACTAATGTTGGGGATCGATGTGTGATTTAAGCTTTAAAAGAGTTTATTTTACAAATGTAGGTGCCCTTGTATTTGAGGCATAGATATTCAATAATGACATGTCCTCTTGATGAATATTTCCTTTAACGAGTATGTAATGCCCTTCTCTATCTTTTTTGATTAACCCTAGTTGAAAGTCTATTTTATTTGATATTAAGATGGGTACTCCAGCTTGCTTCCTGGGTCCATTTGCTTGGAAAACCTTTTTCCAGCCCTTTACTCTGAGGTAGGATCTATCTTTGTTAATGTGATGCATTTCTTGTATGCAACAAAATGATGGGTCTTGTTTATGGGTCCATTCGTGAGCCTGTGTCTTTTTATTGTGGAGTTGAGTTTGTTGATGTTGTTGGATATTAATGACCAAAGGTTGTTATTTCCTATTATTTTGGTGTAGGTGATGGTTGTGTGTTTCTTTTGGTTTAGCTGCAGTGAAGTTTTTTGTTTCCTCTGTTTTCTGGGGTGTAGCTATCTTCTCTGGGTTGGAATTTTCCTTCTAAAATCTTCTGTAGGGCTTGATTTGTGGGTAGAGACTGTTTAAATCTGATTTTGTCATGGAATATCTTGTTTTCTTCATCTATGTTGATAGAGAGTTTTGCTGGGTATAGTAGTCTGGCTGGGCATCTATGTTCTCTCAGGGCTTGTAGGACGTCTGCCCTGGCCCTTCTGGCTTTTAAAGTTTCTGAGGAGAAATCAGGTATAATTCTGATGGTTCTTCCATTATATGTTACTTGACCTTTTTCTCTTACAGCTTTTAATATTTGTTCTTTGATCCGTACATTTGGAGTTTCAATAATTATGTGGCGAGAGAAGTTTCTTTTCTGATCTAATCTGTTTGGTGTTCTGTAAGCCTCTTGGAATTTTATTGGCATCCCTTTCTTTAAGTTTGGAAAGTTTTCTTCTAAGATTTTTTTTTGAAGATGTTTCCTGGACCTTGGAGTCAGGAGTCTTCTTTTTCCTCTATGCCTATAATTTTTAGGTTCCATCTTTTCATTGAGTCTTTGATTTCTTGGATGTTATGTGTGAGAACTTTTTTAGTTTTCTCATTTTCTTCAGTTGTTGTACTGATTTCTTCCATCAAATCTTCCATGCCTGAGATTCTGTCTTCCATCTCTTGTATCCTATTTTTGATACTCATGTCTGTACTTCCTGTTCTCTTCCCTTGATTTTCAACCTCCAGGACTAACTCTGATTGTGTTTTCTTTATTGCTTCTACTTCCAATTTCATGTCTTGAACCACTTTATTCATTTTATACATTTCATGTTCCAATTTGCTTGTCTTTGTCTGCAAATCTTTCAGTTCTTTCAAATCTTTCATTGCCTTGTTGCTTTCCTGTTCATGTTGGGCTGTGTTGGCCTTGAGGTCTGTAATGTTATTCTCCAATGCTTTTATTTGTAAAATTGATGATTCTTTGTATTCTTTCAGTGTATTCGTTTGTTCTTGAAAGGACTCCATAATTTTCCTAATTATAGATTTGTCATCATTTTCATGTGTTTCAGCTGTGGTGGGCTGTTCAGGGCTTGTTGTGTTAACCTCGCTGAATTTCGTTGGAGTCATATTTCCCTGATTTTTGTTAGTTTTGTTCTGTCGCTGACCATTAGCCATCTGGCTACCCTAATCTGATTGTCTCTGATGTCTTCTGGACCATCTAAATAGCACTGCCAGTCCTCCTTAGGGTGTTGCAATGACCATGTGAATATTGGGTGCTCAGGTAGCTGGGAGGTACCTCTATCTGGCAGTTGCGGCTACCTCCCAAGACCCTGCAGTAATCAGATCTGTGGGAGACTGTACAGGTGCAGGAAGAGCAGCCCTCTGCCCTGTCTGAGCGCAATGTTCTTAAAGTGATTGTATATCCAATAGAGGGACCTTTATGTCCAACACCTTTCTGGGTAGGCCCAGTTATGCTTGTGCCTCCCTGCCAGCCAATGTGTGGCTTTTGCCCGCTTCTGCAGCAGGGTCAGTGCTGGCCTCTGCTCTGGGTCCTGTGCCTATGCCTCATGCCAGTGGCCTCTGCTCTGGACCCCGAGTCTGTGTCTCTTGCCAATAGCCTCTGCTTTGGGTTCTGAGACTGTGCCTCAAGCCTTTGACCTCTGCTTTGAGCCTGAGTCTGTCCACTTAGTGGGTTTTTGAGTGACTCTTGCCCACTTCTGGGGCTTGCTCCTCGGCCTGGGTTCTGTGCTACACCATGTCTGGGGTCCCTGTTGCGCTGCTACTTGTGGTCTGGGTTCTGTGCCCTGATGCCTGTGTCCTGGCTGGGTTCTGCACTCTGTGCCCAGAGTCCCTGTTGGGCTGTGCCGGTGGCCTGGGAAGGTCTGTTTACCTGAGTGTCTGAGGACCCCACGAGGGACCCCCACTAATCCTTGGGTTTGTCGGATGTGACCCTGGGGGTTCACGTTTCTCAGGATGTTGCCCAGCTTGTTTATATTTCTGTGATGTTGTAGCTATTACCCTCCCACCAGTTCAAAATGTGTCCTTGCCAACTGTTGCCATCCTGGATCCTCCTGCCTGTTCTTTTCTAATGAGAGACAGAAAGGAGGTGGATCTGAATATGAGGTGAGGTGGGTAGGTGCTGGGAAGAATAGAGAGAGAGGAAACTGTAATCAGGATATATTGTATAAGAAAATAATCTATTTTCCATAAAAGGGAAAAATAAAAACATTAAGATTCATATAGAATGAAGACTCCTCACTATAATGACATATCTAATAACACTCCCTTGAATATTAGAGTTCTATTTTATAGTAAAAAACATAATGGAACGAAAAGGCCATGAATCTTAATAATGGTTGTAAATATGGTTACAATGACTATTTCAAAATTATATTCATCATTACTGAGTAAACAACAAAATATATGTGCAACAACAATATTATTATAGAAAATACATCTAACCAATGTAGTTTAAGACAGAGATATATTCCATTGTAAATATAAAATATTCTATGTAAGATAATAGGAAGTATTTTCAAATCATTGATGTGAAGAGTATCATTCAAGGGGCACAGCTATAGATGAGGCATAAATATGATCACTGAGATTCCAAACCATTTAAAACTATGAGGTAACAGATTTCAGCTAATAAAGAGTGTA
Source organism: Lophiomys imhausi (assembly GCA_907164525.1). Taxonomy (NCBI): domain Eukaryota; kingdom Metazoa; phylum Chordata; class Mammalia; order Rodentia; family Muridae; genus Lophiomys; species Lophiomys imhausi. The sequence continues at coordinate 1,946,160 of CAJQZJ010033098.1, read as the reverse complement.
AACATTTCCTGTGAGCTTCCTAAAAGAGCCAGAGTGGCTAAGTCACTCTGACCAAGTACCAACAGAAAGGATTCTTGAAAGGAAGCAAACACCAAATAATCACAAGGATTTTGGTTGTTACTGATTATAAAATAAGTTACTAAAGTATTGTTAATTGTTAAATTGTGGATTATTTGTATATTCTGCATGACTGATACTTGAAGAGTTGAATAATACTTGTATTAGAACCAGAGGGAAAGTCAGTGGAGTAATCAGTTGACACACAATGACACTCTGAGCCAGATGACAGTAGCCCAATAGAGAGTAGAGAAAAATTTGTAATATGATCTGAAGGTAGAGGAGAACATATTTGCCAATGAAAAAATTAAAGAAAACACGGAAATCAACATGACTCGTGATTTTGGTTTAAGCAGAAGGGATCAGTTCATTTAGTTTTACTACACATTACACTGGTACAAAAGAGAGATGGGGTTGTTGGAAAATAACACAAACAGATGCATGAAGTCACTGGACATATTTAGAAAAGGGAATATTTTGGAGAGTTTCGATGACAAAATGGATGTTTCTAATAGCACAGTAGAAGAACATGGAATGAGGGAGAAAGGTGGTAGATGGTGTTAGATTAGATAATGCACAGGCCGACTGTAAGTTTAAGAAAAAGCTAAAAAATGATGAATGGTCTGATAGGGCCAGACATAGGTACTGACTGATGAAATAGTTCTGAATCTTCCTCCTACGTTTCTCTCCAAATTACCCATGGTATAAAACTATTTCCCGGCATGCCTTTCAGAATAATTGTGCTAAAAATATTTTGTGTAAGAAGATTAACATATTGTAATGTTATTAGCAATGCTGTTTTTTATAAATGCTGGTAATATTAATTTCCCATTTTCTATAGCAATTATTTATAGAACAGCACAAAATTTTTCTAACACTGTATCAGAGGATTAATTTAGCCAAGTGTTTGAGAAATAAAGCAATGAAGTTATATAAACTGAAGCTCTTTAATATAATCTGAACTTTTGTATTTTATATTTGATTATTTTCCATATAGTACTCAATTAGTTAATTTAGTATAATATTTTAACTTAAAAGGATGAGATGTAAATTTAGTTATAACTTTCTAGGAAATTGAGAAACAAAGAAATGAAAACTAAGGAAATCAGAAAATTTGATAAAAACTTAAATTTGGCACTAATGATAAAATAGAGGAATTCATACCTTAAAATATACTTACTGAATATCTCATGTTAGCACATATGCAACCATCGTTCATGAAAGTCCAGTGTGATAATTACTCATAGTATGCTTCTCATATTTACTACCAGAGTCAGAAGAGTTGATGTTACTTCTTAAGTCATAAATGACAATGTTTACTATTCTGGTGTATTCTTGTTTGTAGAAAAGACTGGCAACATCGGGAAGAACTAGCTTTGGAGGGGTGAGAATCAAACGAGAAGACTGTGATATTAGGGAGGAAGTAGAGTGAAATAATATAAAGTAATGCTTTGCAGAATGGCACCATGACTAAAACCATTTGATTAAGAGAGAAACATAAAATAATTATATGTAAGTGAATCCTACTGAACATGAGAATTTTTCTCCACAAACTGCATTTATTCATGAACAGATAGAAAAAAACTAAGACAGGAAAACAAAATTCTGCCTCTTTCTCCATATGTGGCTATGTTGTGGAAGAAAAAATAAGATTTTTATTTTACAAGAAAGAACAACCACCCTGATATTTATTTAAACCATCAGAAATTTGTATGTTGTGGTTTGAGTGAGTTATTTCCCCAATCTTCTCTCACATCTGAACAGTCAATGGTGCTGTCTAGAGAGGTGTGTCACACCTTTCTGGATGAATTCTAGTTGGCTTTCTCTGCTTTGTTTTCCAGTTCAAGATGTGAATTCTCAGCTTCCTCTTCTGGCCACAATGCCTGTTGTTTATTGCCATTCATTCCCACTAAGATATACTCTTCGTCCATTAGAACGGTAAGTTCAAATGAGGTCCTTCTTCTATAAGCTGCTTTGGTCATGCATGGGATTTTAGCTCAAGAACAGCATGAAACTGATACCCTTTGTATGTTTCATTGTTCTCCGTCCATAAAGCTAAATGTGTGCTTTCATTTCCTTAGAAATGTAAGTTGTGGCTACTTGGTACTCTGTTTCTGGAGAATATTGAAAAAGACAAAAACTCTGCCTTTAGAATACATTATTAAGACTTCATTATGCTACAGTTGAATAAGAATGAATGTTACAGTTGGACAGGAGCATGTATCTATTATGTACTGATAGCTTGGTGGGGTTGTATTTAGTCTACTGTTAAAGAATGACAGTTCTGGCCATTAGAAGCAAATGAAGAGTAGAGATTTGATAATTGTCTACATGTCTGAAAAATAACAGTGTTACAGTCAGTTTTAAAAGAGGTAATGGTGATAATTCACATTTGCTTCTAATGACACTCTCTGAGTCCTTGTCATCCTGATCAATTTTTGAGAAATATTTTTGTATTTTGCTCCCCTCTTGGGGGATATTCTCAGAGTTTACTATTCTTTCTTTCTTTTTTTTTTCTTTTTCTTTTTTTCCCATCCAAAAAAATATTTATTTAAGAAAACCAAAATCATTTCACTTCTTGAGCAAAGTAATGGTCTTTCCTTGAGGATTTTAGCCATTTTGATACTGTATTACAGATATAAATTTTTTATCTCAGAATCATTTCACAACTTATCTGAGAACAGAGCTCTCTGTCAGAGCACACATCCATGGTTTGTGCATGTAATCATATACTATTGAATGGTAACACTAATTTCTGAGACTGAAATTGAGAAAGTATCATTATTTAAAGGTTTTCAGACTATTTGAAGGAGTGAGTATCCTTCTCCTAACTGCTTCTTTTGAAAGTTCATCCTAGTCTAGAATTTAAGATTATATGTGAGCTTCAAGCCTTTTTTTTTTTTTTAAACCACTGTTCCTGCGAATGGAGACACTCTTGAGAAAGAATTGTGGAGGTCAGCAGAGCATTCATGATTTTGGTAGACTGCCCCTCCTTTGGTCTATGTGCTGTCTACTAACAAGCTATTTGCTATTTAACAAACTAACCCTAAATGGGAAGCTATAATTAGTATTAGTAATAGATTTCCTCAATGAAACTATTAGTGTAGTATCAGTCTAATCATTTACACCCTGTTTATTTCAGAAATTTCTTAAAAAGCTCCACAAGCCCCCATATGTCTCTATATGTCTCCTAATTGAATACTGTGTATTATCATGATGCTGCAAACTGTTTCTTGACTTCTTAGAGACTCCTGTGACCCAACCATTTTTCATAGGGCTTCAGTTTGGTGGGTAGCCTTTCACATCCCTGTGGCTTCTGCTTTCTCTGCCTTAGTCTCATATGTATATGGAAATTCTCTTTGTGTTTTTCATTCTTCCATTGTTTTCCTTCTTCAAGCTCAGCTTCTGTGTCTTTATGACAGGGCAGAATTTTCATTCTTCTTGTTAGTTCTTGTTGTAAACCCCCTGCCAGTGTGCTTTCATGTAATGCATGGTCTATAAACATTCATCTGTTATTTTCCTCAGTCCTTCCCACTGTGAGAATATATATCATTTGTATACATGACCTTTCAAACCCCTCTGCTGCACAGCCCAGTGGATTATTTTCTTCCAATGACATTTTCTTCTGAGCTGCCTTAGGGACCCATTTCTACTGGTAACAACTGTTAGTGGAAAGGAGTAGTATTTGAAACAAGCACCAACATGCACTTCTCAGTGCTAGTCTTTGACTTGAACTTCTAGTTTTCTATTTAATTCTAGTCCACTGGCCTTTTTCCAAAAGCTTTGTGTAGGTAGGGGAATCAACTTCATTAGAATTTCTTGGTATTCGAGATATACAAATTCTTTTCTCTCTTCCTTTTTCATTCCATGATATTGTGATTGGGTCCCATAAATATTACCACTATACATTTTGGTTAAAGTATCTGCTGACCTGCTTCATTTCCTTTCCATCATACTCATTCAATGTACTAGACACAAGTATTCCTTTTCAATGTCCAAACTCCTTACATCTAAGGCCAACCTGAGCTCTATGATTCTTTAAATTAAACAAATTTTTAAAAATCTTAAGTAGATAATATAATTGCAATATTTCTCCCTTTCCTTTCCTCTCTCTAAGCTCTCCTGTATACCCTTCCCAGTTCTCCTTCAAATTCATAGCGTCCTTTTTTATCAAATGTTACTGTGCACATATATAAATATGTATGTAGATATATATTTCTAAATATAACCTATTCAGTTCATGTAATGCCAGAATCTCCCCATTCTTGTTGTAAATGCTATAAAAGCATATTAAATATGTATATAATATGTGAATATATATATATATATACATGAACAACTACAGCGTACCAGGAGAAAACCTATGAACTTCCTGGCTATTCTTAATTTACATATTAATTTAAATTCCAGTGGTTCATTCTATACTTTCTGAACTTTGGATCATTTTATTTCTATAATTTTTCATGATTGCCATTTCACAGTTTCAGTGCCTCTTCCAATGTGTGTACTTTTAGCCCATTCTCTTTTTAAATCATTTGCTTTCTTTTCCTGAGGGTATTGAAGCCACAAAGGTTAAGTTCCCAAGACTAAATTCATAATTTACTCTCAGTTATCATTAATATATTATGTTTCCATCCTTATTTTAACAGTATGATTTTTTTCTGTTCCCCTCCAAGCAAGTTTATAAAGTTCATTTCCATTGTGAATATCTTCTCTTCTGATAAATGAGTTTGTTTGTGAAGCTATGCTCGGTTTCCCATTAGCACAATTTTCTTTATATTGGATCACTCTACAACAACATATGGATATATCTTATGTATTTACGTGAAGTAAAAACAAATCTTGATTACAACTCAATCATTTTCTGCCACTGTTAAAAGAAACATTGCTTTAAAAAAACATTGACAGTTTCAATCCATAGAATCAATTCTAAGCAGCAACATCAAAAATTTCATCTCACTAAAATAATTGTTACCTCAGTCCTAAGTGGGTTTTGTCAGCTAGAATTTTCGTCAGATTTTTATATACCTGCCCATCTTTTCCTCTCTCTGGAAACACGTTTTGAATTTTTGTTAACTTCCGTAGCTTAACAAGCTGCAGGATGGAAAGTTTCATACCTCAGTAGAATATCCAATGTCTTCGTGAGCTCCCTTTCAAGATGGTAGTTCTCATCTTGGAGGACGTTGTGGAACAACACGATGTCATTTCGGAACTTTGGAGCTGATATGTCATTGAGTCTGTCAATAAGCATATGTTCCAACGTGTGTGATTACATTAACAAAATATAGGTTAAAATTTATGCAAACAATTTTACATACCTCAAAATCTACTCAAATTGTTAAAAAGCATTTCAAAATAAAATATTCTTAGAGTTCTAAAAATGACAATCAATGCCAGTTTAGTAACAATGATTAAATTATATAAATTCATTTATATGCATTATATATTCATCTATATTATCTCATTTGTTTTTTACAGTAATACTGAAATGAACATACTTTTCTTGTTTTATACATGAGTAAATCAATAACTGAGAAGTATAATATTTCCTCTCAACTCAGTTTTACTTGAAAAAAATTGAAATTCATTACTCTTATTTAGATTCAAACCAACTCTTCCCTCATTCTCTAGGGATAATATTGGGTATCTAACATATTTAAATAAAACAAACTTTAGAATATGATATACGTAAAACCAGCAAATGCACACTTAGTGACTATTATCTATTCCTACCACTAAAACCCTTCATGTTGTGAATGTCACAGTGATTCTTACAGTCAGCTGTGATAGATGATGCTATTACTATTGCACTCAAATCTTCTGACAAGATCACTGACAATCAATATCCCTTCCAGTGTCTCAGCTATGAAATATGAATGAAAACAAATTGAAAGCAGTTTCATATGTTCAGACCATTATCATGATAATTTGCATGTTTAGAAGTTAAATAGTAAAATAGATACTATTTTCTTCTCATGGTGTTAAGCATTCTAAATGTTAATTGGTCCTGTTTCCTGTCTGTTACGTAATTGACTCTGGTAAAATAAATGCTGAGGCCTGGAGATTGGGCAAAGACAGAAGTAGTCAAGACTAGGGGCATTTAGAGAGAGAAAGAGCATCTTGGGAAGAGGAAGGTTGCTGGAGAGAAGCCAGGAGCAAACAAGGAGGACATGCCATGGTTTAAATTAAAGAAGATCCTTCCATGTGGCCTGGAAGATGGGCTTAGTGTGGAGAATAATAGTCCAAAGAGATGTATTTATATATGGGGTCATATTTGGGTAATAGAATTATGAACTAGCTTAGATGGGCTAGGTTGGCACAACCCAGGCCTAGGTTTGTTAAAATCCACCAGGTCTCTGTGTGTATTCATTTATAATGGAGGGTTAAGGATTAACACTGCCGAACCAATTAAAGATAATATAAATACTGGTTAAACAATTTAATTAGCCATTTTTTTTCTAGAACAATATACCAAAATATTAGACTTTGGGGTACACGTTAAAGTTCTGTTCTGTTTCTGGTTCCAATAAGGTTCCATATCATCTATGTACACTCACAGTTGCTATGAAGTGAGGTAAAGAGTAGTCAGGAGTATATTACAAATGTACGCAGAGAGAACAATAAAATGCATAAAATTTTAAGCAATTTAGTTTCCAGAAAAAGAATTCCAATAAAAACAGTTGTGGCCAGGCCTGGTGCCACACCTTTAATCCCAGCACTTGAGAGGCAGAAGCAGGCAGATCTCTGTGAGTTCAAGGCCAGCCTGGTCTACAAAGTGAGTCCAGGATAGCCAGGGCTACACAGAGAAACCCTGTCTCGAAAAAATAAAAAACAAACAATGTGAAATAAAATGCATTGAGTTTCTATTAATATAAATGTTTCCTCTCTGTGGATGTTCTCAAACTTTTAAATAAAGGATTTGTCCATCTGCCTGTCTCTAACTAATACAGTGGAAACAGTTTTGCCTGACCAAGTGACAGACGCCTGAAGAACCAGTCACTTCAGAAGCAGAGGCAAGAGGATCTGAATGCAGTTCAAGAACTACCCAGCTTACAAACTGAGTTCAAGGCCAGATGGGGAACCTAGTGAGATCCTGTCTTGAAGTAAAAATGTGAAAAAGAATACTCTAGATATAACTCATTAATAAAGCAGTCATTTCTTCTCTCTCTGTCTCTGTTTCTCTCTCTTTCACATATACACATAAACACACACACAAGGCAAAGAGAGAGAATAAAAAGTGAAACAAAATACTGATGTTTATAATGTTTCAACCATCGAGGGATAGCTTTATATATCACTGAGTCCTCAGCACAGTGAAGAATAAGGAAGGATTCCTTCCCAGGCATGTGAATATGATGCGCTCATATCAGCTATTTCTGTCCACTTTGCTTGAGCTTTTCATCTGTGTACAGTCACAGTTGCTATAAAGTGCGGTAAATAGGTTTCAGGAGTATCTCATAAATGAATTCAGAGAGGGTGATAAGAAGCACAAAATTTTTAGTAATTCAGCTTCCTATTTAAAAATCCTGATTGTAGTACTCGAGGCAAACTGCTGTTCATCATGTCATAGGCATACTTCTGGTTCAGAATGCAAATCACATATACAAGTTGTCAGGAAGCACTTTCTATATACAATCCCATCTGCAATTTCAATTACCAGGCATGTTCTTTGTCATTCTTTCCACAATAACTAGCAAGTGGATGATACCTGGTAAACAAACATAAATATTTAATGACTTTGCCTAATTAACATCTCTGGAGTTTTCACAAGTACTAAGAAATGAATGCATAGTTTATGGAAAATTATTAGCAAACATTTGTATAAAATATTAGAGAGGAAAATAATATTTAAATTAACATAAGATTTTAATATACTTATTATCTATACCCATTCATGCTGCTATAATAAATAGGCCTAAACTGGCTAGATTATAAACAACATCAATCCATCTATTATGGTTCTGGAATTGGTAAGTCTAAGACCAAGTCATCAGCACATACGGAATCTGTTATGGCCCAGTTTCTTAGTTCATTTAAGATAGTCACAAATCCCCTTCCTGTGCACTGCATGTATGACGGAATCGTTCTCCAAAGGCCACACCTCCTGGTGCCGTCACTTATGGAATAAGATATTGACTATGCCCTTATACCTTTGTATATTAATACAAAATTAATATTAAATTTGGCTAAATTGGTATTGATCTTGGTATTTTAATGTAAAATTATGATTGTATTGGGCTACATCGGTATTATCTTTGTATATTGATACAAAATTAAGATTTTATTTGGCCACAATGGTATTGACCCTTGTATATTGATGCAAAATTAAGATTGTATTGGGCTACATAGGTATTGATCTTTGTATATTGATACAAAATTAAGATTATATTTGGCCACAATGGTATTGATCTTTGTATATTGATACAAAATTAAGGGTAATGCTTTTTAAAGGTACTGTACCGAGTAATGCTTAAAAATGAAATGTGAAGTTTCAGCCTTTTGTTACCAACTGTCATAAACTGTTTAGGATAATTAAGAAATGCAAACCAATAGTCATTCAATCTTGTCATTTTGTTAGGTACTATGACAGTCTATCACAGCTATTTTCTAAGCTAATCAGAAATCAAGTTGCTAAGAGACAAGCAACATTTGCTTCTCTAAATATAAGATAGATAGGGAATATTCAAAAACCTCAAGAGATCTGCAGAATATGGCATTCAAAGATATTTTCTTAACTTAAGATTTTTTGATTTCGAGACATGTCAGCTCCTGACAGCACCCCCTACTCTACTCCAAGTAGAAGATGAGCATTGAAGAATCTCCAGTGGGAGATGGTTGAATTAGTGGCAAGCCTATCTCTTGGCAAAAAAACAAAACAAAACAAAACAAAAAAAAAAAAAAAAAACCCTTGCTTCAACTGTAGACAGAATGCTGTCTAAAAAGGACAAAACTTGGAAGTAGGTAAGTCGACAGCCTAGCTCTGCCAAGACGGGGTAGGCAAGTCCTTCATAATTCTTGCTTTACAAATCAATATGTGTCAGAGAAATGGGGACAAATGGCTGAAGATTGATGCTGTAATGTATGGAGAGAAAATGGGAACTGTCCAGGCAGCCACCGGTATGCCATTTCTTAGTTTTGGAAGCTGCAGGCCCTGCACTTCCTATTTAATCAGATATATTTATCCCTCCCAGGTCTCTGAGGTTGTTGAAGACTAGATACCTAGAATCTCAAAGATAATTTTTCAGTTGTTTAGGAATCAAGAGGGTGTTCTGAATCTAAAAAGAGGTTTTTAAAATTGTGATGCATATTAGCATGAAAGCTGAGTTAGATATAGAACTTTAAACTCATGGAGATGGCTAGATAGTAGAATGTTAAAGTCAGGTACCAAATACATAAGGACTGGACATTGGGAATGTATGCTAAGCCATATTACTCTCATAATTGTGGCCTATTTATTTCTGTTGTTTTGTATTGTATCTACTGTTATAAGAGAAAGAACCATTTGTTGGACTGAAAGGGGGAGCTATTGGGGGGAAGATATACCTTAAATTAAAAAAAAGGGAAGATGATGGGGGTTGAGGGGGAAGAGGGGGGGAGGGTGGGACTGGAGGGGGGAGTAGAGAGGGGATTGTGATTGAGATGTAACTTGAAGAAATAAAAAATAAATTAAAAAAAATAAGAAAAGAAAGAATTTCCATGTATATGTTGTGGAAAGAAATAAACATTTAGGTCATAGAATACAGCATATATTACAGACAAGCAGAACACGATGACAATAAATCCCTAAAAGAGAAGGAAAGAGAAATAAGAGGGGATTGGAAGGATGGAGGAAAGAAAGGAGAGAAGGAAAGAGCAAACAGATTGGCGAACTATGTTTTACTTGCTACACTTGAAGACCTTAAGACATAAAGCTTAGAAAGCATTCTTATAGTAAATGAATAGTAGAACAGGAAATGCCAGAATAAGAAAACCACTCTTTATAATTATGTCAAAGATGAAAGAAATGTATGCAAAGCAAAGAAAGTATTTAAAAAGTCAACTCATAAAATATTGAAACATGGTAAAAGGTGCATCACCTTCTCACTTAAAGATACACGTGTGCACTGGCAGTTCCTGTCTTGCATGGATGAAACTTCTGCTTAAGAACTAAATGTAATACTTAGTTCCTGAAAGCCCAAGCTGAGGTCCCATGTCTACCACCATCTGATTCAATAATTTAAGACCTTCAGTTTATGAACCATTATTGGAGTCTTCTCATATATGATCAAAAGAATTAATGTGATGGAGATAAAATGAAAGAATTAGAACTCTTTACCCTGTGGTATAAGGAGTTTCAAATATTTTGTCTCATTTTCAATCATGTATGAATGTTAATCTTCAGAAAAATACTTTTAAAAGAGTAAATTACATTAAAAATCTAAGGCATCCTTCAGTTTTGGTTGTTTTTTTGTTATTTTGTTTGTTTTGTTTTTTTACTAAATAAAGTGTATCTTTCAGTCTTTACATACAAGAAGCTATACTAAATCTTGGGCTTAAGAAGAAATTTGTCAATAGTATCTAATCATACTTGGAAAAAATATCAAGATCATTGTCTCACTTCCAGATTCTTAGTTAATTGGTTTCTAAATTTCTCTACTTTCCCTCAATATTTTTTACAATTATATATGATGCTGTAGAAAACAAAAGTCCTCCATAAATTCAAAATTTGCAATTTCATTCCCACCCGTTGTCTCTCCTGTTTTTGGATGGCTGATCCCTCGTCATTTAGAGCTGCAGCTTGACAATTTGACCAGCTTTCATCCACCGACTCTATGAAATACTCTTGCTTTAATGTTTTGTAGTAAAATTATCTTATCTGATAGCTCTCCTTCCCATGTCTTCATGAAAGTATCCTGTATACAGGAGAAGAGAGTATCTCTTTCCTCCTGTGGTAAATTATGAAGATACCTTGCCTTTACTGTCTGTTTTCATGTTCTTACTATCTAGAACAGGGTTTGGTAGATAGCTGATTCTCAACCTATGTATTTGAATAGTCAGAAAAGTGTCCAAGCTAAACCATTAATCTGGTATAGGCTACTACACCATAGATACTCATCGTCTAACTGAGAAATCACAGCTAGTTTCTTGGCCTGGAGTTTTCTTGTTGCTGTTCATTACCATGTGACTCAGCACTAATTAACCACATATAAAGGTGTAAGAAGAGTTAGATTAATAAATTAGATTTAGTGAATATCTAGGGGCTTCTGATATCTAGGGTCTTAATATGGGGCATGAAGATCAACTTGGCTGTTGGCAATTGGCATAGCAGCATATGGACTAAAAAAAAGGTTGATGGCCTGGCGTTGCTTTCAGTTGCGAAACCTTACAAAGTGGACAGAGCCCAGATTAGGCTGATGTCAAGTGAAACAAAGAGAGACTCTATTTAAGAACGAAGTGGGTGGATCCCGAGAGTTCCCAAGCTAGAGATGATGAGAGGGAAGGCAACTTGTATCATATGATGAAGAAAATGTTGGTGAACTGAAAAAAGCTGATCTCAAACAGAGCTGAAAGATCACAGCTATCTCTTCCTGAAGCAGAAAGAAGCTGGTGAGCAGAGAAGGCCTCAGCAAAGCAGCAAAAGGCCAAGGACTAAACCCTGTGGCACAGCTTTTGCCTAGAGGGGTTGGATCAGTTCAAACAGTGGCCTGAATGGAACTGTGGACAGCCTCAAAGACTGAGGCAGAGCGGCTGAATAGCTAATACAAACTGAATAACTTGTCTGCGTATGGACAGCTGAGGCCTTCCAGAGAGAAGTCTCAAACTTCATTTAAAGTGAAGCTGTCATAGCCAATTCACCCTAATGGACCTATGTCTGAGATATTCCTGAAGAAAGACTGTTGACTAAGTGCCTTAAAGGATCTATTTCTGAGGTATTCCTGACAACTGAGGACCTGCTCTAGAAACTGTGTTCCTGATAACTGAGGACCTGCTCCAGATACTATATCCTAAAAGGTTAGGATTAGTTGTGAGATAATAGTTGTTATAGTTATTAATAGGTTTAGTTGTTAAGTAACAGGGGTTATAATCATTCTTCGGGGTAATAGTTAGGTAATTGTTTATATTTGTTATAAGTGGATACAGATCTTAATAAATATATATTGGATAATTAAAAAGATTCATCTTCTTAAGGGTTTCATTACATGGACACCTTTGGATACAGCTCAGTACAAGAATAAATGTAGCATTTTATATGAAGCAAGGCATATTTCCATTGTTCAGAAAAACAGAAATGCTGCCAAACAAATCAAAAAATAAGCCAGCAAATTGATCAGGATCGACATCCCCTCAAGAAATAAAAACAAAACCATAAGTATAAAACTTTAAAGAAAGAAAGAAATGTTTTCCTGAGAACAATCTTAAAGACATCTACAGCTCCAGGTGGGAAAGTGACATTGCAAAGATTCATATCAAAGGTTTATTGATTTTTATGATTCCACACTGTTGTTTCCAGTACTTTCGATACATGCTTTAAAAAGTGAGTAAACAATACCCATGGTTTCTGATAGATATTGGCAGGCAATATGAAAGTCTTCAATAAAAATTATCACCTTATCACCTAAAAAGGTTAGAGAAAACAGTCATTTCTCCAGGCTGAATGAACCAAACATATATTTGATATACTTATGTTTTGTAGAAAAAAGAAAAAATGGGGAAACAATTGTTAAAATATTAGTATTATATCAAATACTAGTATCCAATATTTTATTCCATGTAGAAGACAATATAATCTAAAAATGTTATAGTGTCAAAATGGAAATTTCCTCAATATTTTGCAAATATAGTTTGTTTTTTTATAAAGTGGTTTCAATTTAAACATATGAAGAGGTTAGACATAGTTACTCTGTACTCTAAGAAGTAGCTACTTCTGTACTCTAAGCTACTTCTGTGTACAGAAACAAAACTGAACTAATAAAAAAGTAACTTTCTACAACCCATATTAGACTTGGTATCATAGGGTAGGTGTTACCCTAATACCAGGAAAGATGGTCTCCTCACTGATACCCAAATCTGCATTCTGGGAGCAAACTCCAGGCTATTAAAAACTGAAAGGAATGCTGTCCAATCCTTAATTAATCACTTAACTCCTTGAGAATTAATGTGGACTTGTGACAGAGTAGATATTATGGCCCTATTCTTTAGCAAGTTCTTGTAGACAATATTCAGAAATAATCTACCTCATGTGTCTGTCTGTGGAGAAGGGGCTATCTCTTGGAAACACGTTCAGATCCTTTTCCATGATGAAGACATGTTACCAAGGGAGGAAGCAGTCTTTGGCTGACAATACCAACACTATATGCAAGATAGAGTAAGAAAACTGTGCACTCTAACATGCACCAAGCTTCCTGTCTGCTCAGAGTTACAAAGGGAGCGGAATAGACTGAGAATCCCACTGCTGAAATGAGTTGTAGTATGACATGGGGGAGCTACACTCCTTTAGGGGAGACAGAAACACCTGCAAAGGACATCTTGTAATTGAGGCCACAAAAGTCTGGATGCATTAGTATTGCGGCATCCTCTTTTCTTTCCTTT
>CAJQZJ010033098.1:1906945-1932524 GCA_907164525.1 Lophiomys imhausi | reverse complement strand
TTTCTTTCTTTCTTTCTTTCTTTCTTTCTTTCTTTCTTTCTTTCTTTCTTTCTTTCTTATTGTCCATATCTTATAGTCACATTGGAATAACAGCAGTAGATTACAGCAGACATAACTAAAGATATGGAACTAGAAATCAAAGGTCCAAAGTAAGGAAGAAAATAGAAAACAGTGTTCATAGGTATTTGAAGCCTCTGAAATGCATGAACACACACACACACACACACAAACTCACCAACATTAGGACCTAGCTCCTAGCTAAATTTAGCTTACTATTACTGAGAGAAAAACTGTACTCTTGAATCCATACATACCTTCCTTCTGGAATCAGCATTCATGTTTGTAGATGGGACAGCAGTGCAAGCACTGACATGTCTAGGCAGAGAGAGCTTGACACGTAGAGAATCACTGTTCTCTGATTAGTGAGAGCCTGTTCTTCAGCAGTGCATCCTGGCAAGCACTGTGGGCAGATTATATAGTTTTTCAGTATATGTCTATTTTAAGAGGTTCTTCTACATGCCTCTTCTTCCTCCCTCAAATTCTCACTATAGTTCTTATTGTGTTGCTTTGAAATCTTTAATACTATGGGAGAGCTATTAGCTATTTATTAAGAAGTAAGGCAGATTCATGTTTTATAGACATGAATTTATGGAACATTCATTTAGAGACATCTGTCAAATGGAAAGTTATGTTTGTAATATGCTGTCCTGTCAGGTAGTCAGTCTGGCATAACATCCATGATGCTCTAAGTATAAAATGCAGAGTGAAAAGAAATGTAATAGAATAACCAATCAAAGCTAATCCTCTCGTTGAAATAACTTATTTGTGCTTAGACCTACTTCTGCTGAATCTTTCAAAAACTATGTTCATCTGATGAAATATATATATTTCTTAAAAACCTAAATTTATATTTTAAAGGGACAGGTAACATCCACAAAGAGGATATAATCATTTGACACTGTGATATAACATTTTGATCTGCAAATGAATTGAACCAAGTTAATAGCTATTCTGAAATGCATGGAGCTCATGGGCACAGATTAGACATTCCTGATTCTAGACATTAAAAAAAAACTTTTAAAAATACTTTTTGATTTTATTTCATGTGTGTGGAAGTTTTGTTTGCATGCATGTGTTTGTGTCATTTGAGTTCCTGATAGAACCGTTGGAACTAGGTATGTTCTCTTCGAGGTGACAAATATTCTCAAATGCTGAGCCAGCCCATGGTTCTAGTCTTTGATGGGAAAATATCTTGGGACAGAAACTTACAAACCCATGAGATTCAGAATCTGATAGGCTTTCAAGGGTAATGGAAGATATTTTCCAGAAGTAGAATAATTATCATCAATGGAGTGCACGGAATGAGTCACAATAGACTCTTTGATATATGAACTTTTCAGATAAGAAAGTAGAACAGATATTTTTATACATATTTTCCTTAGACACAACTAAGCTAAGAGTAGCCTAGAATGTCAAAAGTTCAAGGCAAAGGACCAACATAGACCGCTTTGTTTACAATTCAGTGTTTGTCAATCTGTAGTACACAACCTCATTGGGGGTCGCATATCAGATATCCTGCATATCAGATACTTTTACATTATGATTCATAACAGTAGCAAAATTACAGTAATGAAGTAGTAATGCAATAATGGTACGGTTGATGGTCAGCACAATATGAGGAACTCTGTTAAAGGGTGGCAGCATTAAGAAGGTTGAGAACTACTGGTATGAAAGGTGGATTTGGTAATCAGGTAGAAATAAAAGCCCTAGTCTACCAGGGGACAAATTAAAAATGTAGCTTGCAATCTAACAAAACTGTTCTGTAACCCCTGGAATACATTACATTTGCTCCTTTTTCTCTATGGGAACAGACGTTAGCGTAGTTGACACTGCCTCTTTTTGTCTTTTTGTCTACTCCATCCGGTTCATTATCTTTGTACTTCACTCCCAAGTTTACTGCTACATACAGAGCTTCCTAGTTCTGATGACACTGCTGTTCCCCAGATGATGGTGCTAAAGTTTAGAGATTGAACTCTAAATCTTCAGTGGAGAACTTACAGAGGGCCCTCAACTAGAACAGCCAAAATGAAAACCAACATAGAGAAGACAAGGTAACTTAGTAGCTATAAACAGTCTTTGACACCAAGGCAATTCACATGTTAAATGAAGAAGGTTACAAGTGCACATAATTCAATTTATTAAGAATAAATTTCATTCTAAAGCAATTTAAAATGTTTCAATATTTATGTACTGAATTTAGAATTTCTATATCAATCATAATCACTGAGAGATCTTGCACCAGTTTTAAATGTACATATTTAATTAGAATAAAAATAATAACTTTATAAGAATAGTATTTTAATGACAAAAGGAGCCAAAACATCAAAAAGATTCATAAAGTAATAGAGACAAGTAACAAATCAAAATATGTGGGTGATATTTCTATCTAAATGATTTATTAATCTATTTGAATATCATCAATGTAAACAGATACAAAGTTTCATTCATTAGAAAAAAAAAAACAAAAACAAAGTGAAACCATACAAAAGTTACAGGAAAACAGAGAACACAACACATACCATTTGTTGGTATGTGTATCGAATACTATAGTCACTTATTTTCTAATCATAAACTTAACTTCCAAATGTAAGTATTATTTATATCCACATTTTAAAAGAAAGAAGGTTGAACAGAGTAAACAAGAAGCATGTAAGTTACATAGACTTTTTTCCCTGTCAATAAGACACTTTTCCCTAGTGGTACTGCCTTGTAGGCCCCAGTGTATGAGGAGGTTCTTGGCCCTCATATGACTGCTGAACTGGGGCAAGGGACTGTAATGTAGGGACACTCCACTCCAGAAGAGTGGGATGGAAGGGATGGGGTAGAGGGTGTGAGGGTGGGGCTGGGAGGGGCAGAAAGAGGACACTGCGATGGAGATGTAACCTGAAGAAGTAAATAAATATTTAAAAAAAGAAGAAGAAGCATGTAAGTCTGGGGAGGTTGTTTCGTATTAAAGTGTTTGTTACTAGCATGAGGTTCTGTGTCTGGATGACAGAAGGTTGCATTTCTATAACCCCAGTTCTAGGGAGAGGGAGACAGTGAGGTTCTGAGCTGTGATATTGTAATGCCCAGTTCCAGAAACCCCAAGAAGACAAACCAGTAGGACTCCAACTCGATGCAAAAGCAAAGGATCTTTAATTGGAGATTCCAGTCACAGCAAGGGCCATCACATGTTTTCCATGCAGGGAGTCAGTGAATGGGGCAGAGGTTGAAAAGTCTGAGGATTTTAAGGAATCTTAAGGGGAGGGAGTGGGCAATCAGAGAGGCTTAAGTAATGTGCAGAATCACATCTGGTCTTGTAAGATGAGCCCTGAGAGTAACCTTGTTCTCAGGGTGCAAAGGAAACTCCCAGTCAACAGTTTTAAGATTAACATTCCACAAAGCAATCTTTACAGTCCTCTCAGAGGAGGTGTTCAAAATAGTTTGGGGCTATTATCATGTGACCAGGATGTGTAAACATTAAGTTTACTCATCTTCTAGTTCAGAGCCCCTTGTTATGGCTCTGCCCAGATGGCTTCTTGAAGTCTTTGAGGGAGGAGGAACTAGGTCCCCATGCTTACTTTATGACCTTCCTACAGTAGAGGGGGGTGGATAAGAACTAGAATGGGTGAGGATGAGAGACAACAGGGGTTTTGTTCTTTCATTATCTACCAGGATAACTGCATTACTGAGCTCTAGGTTTATCAAAAGACTTGTCTCATAAGTAGAAATAATAATAATAGAAATAAAGACACAGCTTTAACTTGTTACCTCTAATACATGCACACACACACACACACACACACGCACACACCACAGAGAGAGAAAAAGAGAAACACACAGGCACACAATCCAAACAAAATAATAAACAAAGCATATATCATATAATAGGAAAACAGCAAAAGGAGGAGTTAAGTCCAGACATCTGATCAGAGTTATTGGGTCTTAACCACTTACAATAAGTTAGGGAGTTATGATAAGTCACTTATTGACATTTTTAAAGTAATAAAATAATTTACCTTTTTATAATTTATTATTGCTTCAAAACATTAGGCTTAGAGAAAACAAAAAACATATTTTAAGATGAGTTAGCAACAAGCTATAGGTCAAATTTCAAACAGAAATGCTTTCCAGTCAAACACTGCAATTTCTTTTCATATTGTTTGAAATACTGTTGCTTAGAAAAACTGGAGCTGTTTTGTCCTTAACCTGTTTCTTTTCCAGAGAGATAAATGCAAAAATATTGGTATGCTTTTTTTGATATTTATTCATTTTCATTTTTCCTCATTTTAACCGTGATACTATTATGTGGCCTCTCACGACTGTAGGTTAAATAACAAGTTTCAACGCGGATGGAAAATATGCAGTAGATACAATGTCAGCAGCCTCCTAAGGCTTTGCTGAATGAAGGTGAACCTGCCAATCTAACCTGTAATGATTACTTCTATCACCTGCTGTGAAAGCAAGCCTAAGTATGTCTTTAACTCCATTTCCCTACCTAGAAAAACAACGAACCGTGTCCTTTTTTTTCTTTTCTGCATTCTTGAATCCTTATGATTGAATTCAAGAAAAGAGATGATCTGTCTTTGTTAACATCTAAGAAAACAGCAACAATTTCTACTGCTGGAGCCAATCCCAAAGACCAAAGTTCTATCAATTCTTCAACTCCAACTCGCTGTACCTGAGCTCTAAACAGGCATCAACAGTAGATTCTAAGCAGTAGATTCAGCCAGTTGACATAAACAAGTAGCACCAGAAAAATAAATAACAGTATTATGTGCATGTATTTCTAAATTGACTGGTAACGTTACTTATAAGATGAGCATGCTAAATAGATAAAATTGTATAGAAACACAGCAAGGGAAAGCCATTAAATTAATGTGTGATGAGTTTGTAGGAAGGGAAAACTTGAGATATAAAATTAGAATCCTTGGTTTTGTGTTTGTTTGTTTGTTTTTATATTCTATGATTTCTCTTTTAAACTCATTTGCTCCAACCTGTACTTCAGGTTATTCCATGGCTTTACAAAAAATCATAAAGCATATTCAGGATATCATAGATATGTCTTTCGTGTGTGGTTGAATTTTTAAAACTACTTCACATTTAAAAAATATATTTCTTGATACCCATTTATCTTCATGACAAAGAAAATATTCAGAGACTCTTGAGTCTATTGATTTTTAAATGTAAATTGATTATGATATAAGAACTGAGAATTGACATACTTCCTTTAAAACTTTCAAATGTTAACACCTGTTGGTTGATTGCCCCAAGAATAAGGAAGTGAGAAACTTTCATAAAACATATTGTTTGCTGAGTTTTTACTCTGTCTAAAATAATCTCTGAAAATTCATTTTTAATGTAATCTTCAGTTGAGGGACATCTGGGTTGTTTCCAGTTTCTAACTATTACAAATAAGGCTGCTATGAACATAGGTGAGGAAACTTGTAGTACTGCCTTGCAGGCCCCCAGTGTATGAGGAGGCTCTTGGACCTCATATGACTTCTGAACTGGGGTGAGGGACTGTCATGTAGGGACACTCCACTCCAGAGGAGTGGGATAGAAGGGATGGGGGTAGAGGGTGGAAGGGTGGGGCTGGGAAGGGGGGAAAGAGGAAAATATGATGGAGATATAACTGAAGCAACAAATAATTAATGTATTTATTAAAAATATTCATTTTAAAAAATCAATAACTAGAAGAGAAAGTACCCATCAGTGATGTATAAAAAGAACTATTTTTCTTGAGAAAGTTTGATAAAATTAAGATTCTATTTTCATGGTGTCTGAATATCAATATCAATTCCATTCCTTCCCTATGGGCTGTATAATTTCTAAGTGTAAGTATTAATCTGTGGGCTTTTGAATTCTTCATAGACATGTATGTGGCGCACAAACACGTACGCATGCAAAACACTCATACAGATAAAGCAAAATAAATAGATGCAAAATATTAAAAATCAAAAAAATTCTTTTTTAAAATTTATTTATTTATTGCTAGAGGTTACATCTCCATCACAGTGTCCTCTTTTCACCCCTCCCAGTCGCACCCTCCCACCCTCTACCCCTAACCCTTCCATCCCACACCTCTGGGGTGGAGTGTCCCCATATAACAGTCCCCCGCTCCAGTTCAGCAGTCATATGAGGGCCAAGAGCCTCCTCGTACACTGGGGGCCTACAAGGCAGCACCACTAGGGAAAAGTGTCTCATTGACAGGAAAAAAAAAAAAAAAAAAGGTCTATGTCCATGTTCCCTTTAGTGCGTTAGTTGTAGTATAGTTATCCTGTACTATATGGCTAAAATCCGACTAGAGAATAGATGCCATGTACATCTTCTGAGTCTGGGTTAGCTCACTCAGGATGAGCTTCTCTAGTTCCATCCATTTGGCTGCAAATTGCATGATTTTGTTGTTTCCAATAGTTGAGTAGTATTCCATTGTGTAAATGGACCACAGTTTTTTAACCCATTCTTTGGTTGAGGGACATCTGGGTTGCTTCCAGTTTCTAGCTATTACAAATAAGGCTGCTATGAACCTAGATGAGGAAACTTTCTTGTGATTCGGTGAGGAGTCATTTGGATGTATACTGGGTTCTGAGGTATGGCTGGGTCCTGTGGCAGAGCTATTCCAAGTTTTCTAAGATATTGCGAGACTGACCTCTATAGTGGTTGCACAAGCTTGCACTCCCACCAGCAATGGAAGAGGGTTCCCCTTTCTCCACACCCTCGTCAGCATGTGCTGTCATATGAGCTTTTGATCTTAGCCATTCTGACAGGTGTGAGATGGAATCTCAGAGTCGTCTTGAGTTGCATTTCTCTAATGATTAAGGATGTTGAGCATATCTTCAAGTGTCTCGAGAACAGAGCATCAAGACATCAGTGGGAGTGGAGGCCTTGAAGGTAGGAGAAAAAGTGGATTAAGTGGAACACAACATATTAATTCATTTCTGTTTCCAAGCTCAGGTGTTTTTTTTTTTTTTGGTTTTTCGAGACAGGGTTTCTCTGTGTATCCTTGGCTGTCCTGGACTCACTTTGTAGACCAGGCTGGCCTCGAACTCACAAAGATCCGCCTGCCTCTGCCTCCCAAGTGCTGGGATTAAAGGCGTGCGCCACCAACGCCCGGCTTCAAACTCAGGTTTTATTGTGACTGCTGGGAATGGAACATGGATCCTCAGGCATGTATGGCAATAATTTTCAGCAGATCCTTCTCCCTAGCTCCAGCTTTATTATTTTCAGCTTCATACTATACTGCTTTTCAAATCAAAATAATACCTTAAAATATGTATTTAATATTTACTCAGTGGGTTAGGATATTAAAAACCATGCCTAAATAGAAATCAGTTATACTAGATATAATTACTAGGAAGACTGAATAGAAATGTCAGTTGATTAAATCTGGGAGAATAAAAGGCTGCAGAAGAGCTTTTGTTCTAGGAATTGGAATTAAATAGTAGTAGATCTGAGAAGGAGAATGTTGGAGATGAACAGTGATGGTAGAATTCTTCTGTGGGACTTGCCATAGGGTAGTTGGTATATAGTTTCCTATATTTTCAATCTTATGGATATTTTATTACTCATTTCCCATTTCCCTGGGTTCATCATATCTACTCTCAACTGAGTTTCAACAAAGGACTCTCTTCAAAATGACTTATTCACCTGTTGGGGTTTGCTTTAATATGCCTTATAATGTAGTATTATATACAGATATAGAATGACCTGAAGCAGAATGTATACACGCAAAATGAACATGAGTCTTTTCTCCAGAGAAGATATTGCACTCTATATGCTGACTAACCTTATAAGCAGTGTATTTGATTTGGGGATTGCAGGGCATATTACAAAATAAGTCACTTCTAAATCTAATTTCTCACTGTGATTAAGGCAGAAGGATTTTGAAATGTTCAAGAAATAACCACAGTGTCATAGAAGAAGAAAACATTGGGTACCATGGGAAGGTCAAAGGTGACCATGAAATTTCATCAGACTTTCAGTTATCAAAATTGTACCAGTTCATGTAAGCTCTTAGTCATTTACTATAGATGTATAACTCTGAATTATGTAAATATTGCTGTGATATCATGTCCTCCTCATTGTTCCATTGTCCTATATATTCTTATTAATCACTTTACTTATCCAAATTCATTTATTTATTTACTTATGCAAATTGTTTTCCGTATTTATTTACAATACACATTTTTTTCTTTCACAAAATCTCAGAGTTTACAATACAGCAAGGTAACTACTCATTTTTTAAATCTTTTGGTACATATGCAGTACTTAAGACATTCCAATAGAAATAATGCCAGAGCTAAGAATTGAATCTAGGCCCTCTGCAGTAGCAGCAAGTGCTCCTAACTGCTGAGCCATGTCTCCAGCCCTCCAAATATTTTAAGGTTTAATTAATCTTTATAGTTATAACGAAAATGACATCAATAATATACCTCATTTATGTTCTTGGACAATATCTGGGACACAGTTGTCAGCATTTATTCACTTTTTATATCAGATTGGTACATATATAATATAATTTCACGAAATCTTGTTAGCAAATACTAGATGAGTTTTAGAGATGTAGCAACTTAAGATATTAGGTCATAATAAATAAATTAAACTCACATTATGTTTCCTAGTGGTTTCCTGATTAAAGGGACCTTAGGCACATTATCATTACAGAACGTGTCTTATTGCATGTATACAGTACTTAGAGTTATTCCTATAGGAATGAGATAATGTTAGCTAATAAATTGATTTAGTAATACTCTGAAAACTGATTAAATATTTTGCCACACTTTTCATCATTGTACTAGTAAAAAATATGCTACTTTTCCATCTCTTTGAAAAAATGTTATTTTTTGTTTTTCTTTGCAGGGTGTGGGTTTTGGAAGATACTGTAATACAATACCTTTGGCTTATAAATGTAGTACATTAATATTTGTATTAAGTTGAACAAACACATATATAATCTTGTGCGTAATACCATAAAAGCTTTCTTTTACTGCTGTCTACTTGGGTAAAAAATGAAATAAATTGGAAACTTTGGATTTATTTATCAAGAACCATTGTGTTTGTAAACTTGAACTTCCACAAAGTACAGCAGTAGAAAAACTGTAAAGTAGTATGCTTACCAAAATCTCTCTCTCAGAGTTTACTTCTCTTTATCCATATAATTAATTATCTGATTGTTAAAAAATATTAGTTTTTAGTTGGATTTAATTGGGGATTTGTGGCTTATGAGCATAGAAAAAAGTTCAATAAGAAATTTTAAGATATAAATTTTATAATTAAGTGGCTGCTAATTAACTAGCAAGTGCACTAAATACCAATTATATAAATGCTATTAGTGCTCCAACTACAAAATGGACAAGTATATATTCATTAAGTAAATTTCAATGTGAAATAAATCCCTATTTTATTATTAGTTAAATGACTTCGTGTCATATACTTGGGTCTCCAGTTAAAAATACAGCTCCTGCAATTTGGAACTACAACTCTCTATAATAACCAAATATCTGATATGATAAATGTAGTGATATCAATTTTAACAGTTGGTTTGTGGGAGTAATCATTGGGATGAAGTAGTTTATCTCTGATGTTATTCTCCCAATCATTTATTTTATTTTATTTTTTATAAATAAGCTGGTGTCTTCATAACTATTCTTATCTGCCTCCTTTTTTTCCTTCAATGCAGTCATCAAATAGATTATATGTACTGTCATTCCAGTTTTATTAGGTTCATTTTGTGTGACTCTGAAGTTTTCGTTCAAATTCTTTTTATTGAAATCAGCAGGCTGATCATTCCATTTCATTCAACAAGAGAAAGGCCATCATTTTACAGAGTTGGCAGCTTTTCTGCTTCAAAGATTCTGTAATTTAGTTGGCTACTCTAATAGGGTTATATTTCATGTATGCTGAATACACCCTTTATGCCTGTGTTACTCCTTAGAGAACACACAGGCAAAATAAAGTAGTTTATTATATAAGAGATGGCAATTGCATTGACCATTAACCTCAATAACTTTCAAAGGCTATAGAGAAGCTTATAAAACACTTTGTAGTCTAGTTTAACGTGGTACAAGATGTTTGTTCAGGCTGTAGTATTGATATATAAAGGGAAGTCTTATAATCTCTCTCCTATTGAGCAAACCTATCATTTCAGACTCAAGAGTACTTTATCTGTCAGTATAAGAATGGGGGAATCTTTGCCTTGAGTTACTTTGCTAAGGGATTCATACTTGCACATAAAGCTACAGTGTATGTAGAAAATGTTCATTTGTAAAACATAGTGTTATATCAGATTTTCTTAGAGTTCTAATTAAGATGCAAATACATATTATACAAAAGTAAATTGCCTCAGTTAAGTTTTAATGTAAATATATTAAAAATTTACAGATAGATGCATTCTTTATGCAACTCAAAATATTATTTTATTATCATAAAATAAATGTTATTTATACTTGTTCAGCATAAAATAAGAAACTAGCATACAATTTTCCTTAAAGCACTAATGGTTTAATTCCGCCTTTGTAAGCAGAGGCACACATTATATTATAACTGTTTTCCAATAACAATTATATTTATTATATATATTTATATTTTAAATGGCATCATTTCCTATGTATAATACATATGAATATTAACTCAACATTTGCCTTTAGAACTACAATTTATGTGTATCTAAGTCAAAATTAAATGAAAAGTTTACATTTTCCAAGTAAACCATTAAGAAAAGCAAATTAATAAAAATATCATTAAAATGAAGACTTTCAAGAATAAGCTAAAAATACATATGCTGTTTATACAACGTATATGTCACACTTACAAAATCAGGTTATGTTAGAAGAATCAGAAGACACATTAATGATAGGATCTTACTAGCAATATGGATTATTATAATCCTCACTATGCATAGAATCATTTTTATGCTTACCATGATAAGAATCATTTTTAAAAATTCAAAATTTGTTTGTTTGTTTTTTGGTTTTTTGAGACAGGGTTTCTCTGTGTAACAGCCCCAGCTGTCCTGGACTTGCTTTGTAGACCAGGCTGGCCTCGAATTCACGGAGACGCGCCTGCCTCTGCTTCCCAGAGTGAGTCCAGGACAGTCAAGGATACATAGAGAAACCCTGTCCCCAAAAACCTAAAGAAAATAAATAAATAAAATAAAAAATTTAAAATCATACCTTTTAAGTGTTGAACTTAACATGAGCAAAGATATAAAGATATATAAAATGGAATAAAAATAAATAAAACTCCCTTCATACTCTAGTAACATAAATCTTAAATCTAAAATGTTCTCAAAATCAAAATAAGATGTGACATTCAGAAGAGAATTAATTGCATTAAAAAGTGATAAAGTCAAGTTGGCCCCTAAGACATATGCCAATCTTTATCACAAAGGATTTGAAGGATGATTTAGAATAGAATACAAAACTGTAAAACCAAGAAATGTTTCAAGTTGTAATTAGGGAAACACCATAAAGTCTATTTGCTAAAATCATTCTTGTGTATATGAATAGAGTTGCAATATCCATTTAGGAATAAAAAAGGAGCCAACAGCTCTTATGAAATATATGTGTACTAGTACACACATGACAAGATATTTGGCATTTCTCTGAAGTCCAAACACTACAAATCGGCCCTACCAAATATCAGGTCTGTATGTATTTATGTATCATGAATGTTCTAGAAATCTGATTGCATCTTGAGAAGAACATAGTTCGAATCTAGCCTGTCATGAGTTTAACAAAGTATCCTACCAAATATGAGTTTAAATCAATGAAAAAAAAATCAATAGTTATCTATTCATCTAAATTCTTAAAGTATTAAAAATAGAATTATTAGATATAATAACAAACTAAGTGTGATTGAAATGCTTACAGAGACTAAAAATCTAAACAAACAAAAAACCAAACAAAACCAAAACACAAAAAGCACAGATAGACCAGATCTAGGCCCCCCATATACATATATATGATAGAGAACTGTCTTCATACAGATCCTTTAGAAAGTGGATGGAGTGCAGTCTGTCATGGATCCTGTTGCTTGTTAGTGGAACTCCTTACCCTAGCTGGGCTACCATGTCAGGCCCCAGTGAAAGAGGAAGGTCTTAGCTCTCATGTGACTAAAGAAAGAAGTGGGGTTGACATGTGAGGGCCTTCATGCAAGAGTAGATGGAGAGGAGGGAGATAAGTAAGAGGGTGGGAAGGTAGGATTGGGAGGGGTAGAGGGAGGGGGCTGTGATCAAGATGTAACTTGAATAGTTAAATAAATGTTGAAAATTTGAAAAAAAATGCTTAAAATTATAATAAT
Source organism: Lophiomys imhausi (assembly GCA_907164525.1). Lineage (NCBI taxonomy): Eukaryota > Metazoa > Chordata > Mammalia > Rodentia > Muridae > Lophiomys > Lophiomys imhausi. The sequence continues at coordinate 1,920,182 of CAJQZJ010033098.1, read as the reverse complement.
CGAATTAAATCCTAAGAAATAAATCAGACAAAACAAAGAAATGTTAGAAAGCAATCTGCACAAATATATCAGCCTAACAATTACAATGAGAAAACAATAGGTAACAATTATTGGAGAACAACACTAGCTCTGAAAAAAAAAAAACATTTTACTGACTCTCTGCACAAATAAGAGAATCCCACAAAAACCTAACCAGTTTCCCTTACTTTTAGTTTATTTGCTTTAACTACCTGTTTTAGATATCTGGTCATTGAGCTGCATGCTCCTTTTCTGTGGGTAGCATCTCTCCCACGTGGGTTGCAAACTTTGCTTATTTATGTTATGGTTAGAGATATTTCCTCTAGCTTATTTTCCTAAACACTGAAACAAGAACTTAAAAAAAAAAATGAGTTTTAGTAAAGTTAAAAGGAGGCCAGTGAGATGGTTCAGGGGTAAGTTGCCTTGCCACCAAGGATAATAACCAAAGCTGCATGCCAGAACCTTAATGGTAGAAGGAAAGAACCAATGTCCTGAAAATTGTCTGTTATTTCCACAAGCCAAGTGTAGTGGATACATGTACACACACAAACAAACTACACATGCATGTAAATACACATCCATACTCTATACACACAAATAATAGGCGATAAAAAGATAGATGATAGAATGGATATATGGATGATAGGTAGATGAGAGATGAAGTTAGAAAGATGATAGAGAGAGAGAGAGAGAAAAGGATGATAAATGTTAAAGCAATTTAAGCATAAGCTACATCTTTGAAAGGCGAGGTGGACACCTCAAAACAGATAGAAAAACTCTTTGCCCCAAGTGTTAGATTAGCTGTAGCTTTTACTGAAATGATTGTGAAAAATATATTCTGCCCAGGATAAATTGAGTCTTGAATTCAAAAATTGAAAAGGTGTTAGTATGTTCTATTGTTTTGGATCTTATCTTTAAGTATAGTGCAAGGTTTTAATGCATGTTCTATAGCTAAGAGCCTGAATGATATGAGTTATCTAAGCAAATTTACCACTGTGAGGTAACCTTGTAGCATTGGGGCCACTGTAAAACCGTCTGCTGTTGGCTCATGGCTAACGTTGTGCTAAGTTACATGTTTGTCTTTCACTGACTTACCTGTAAGTCGGAAGGTAGCAATGTGATGGATACTTTGAAATCAATCTTTCCCTCCCTCTCTCCCTCTCTCCCCTCCCCCCCTCTCTCTTTCTTTCTTTCACACTTGAATTCTGGCTTTTTCCTGATTCAAAGATCCTTGTTTGGGAAATCATTTTGGTCTATCTCAGACTGGTTGAGAACACTGACTCTGATCCTCATTAGGTTCCCCATAAATAATGTTTTTTGTTATAAAGCGAAAACTCTACCCTTACAGCTGGCTATTGCTGACCTCTTTTGAACCACAGCTCATGTCTCACAAAAACTCTGTGGTCTTGCAATTCATGTGCATAACTCACTCTCTTCAGTTTGCTTCCCATAAGCTTTTCAACAAGACATCCTGTTTTCTTAACCTGGAAGGATATCTAAACAAGACCCTCAGAGTTGTAAACTTAAGGGCAATTCTTCCATCTTCAGAAGACTGACTACATCATGAATAAATTCTTTGTCATTTGAATTTTTTTAATTTAGTTGAATGATACATATACTTTATGATGGGTAAATTTTTTCTGCTTTGATGTCACAAGTAGAAAACATTTATAGAGCTGGTATATTAATAAGGTGTATTAATAATTATTATGTTAATAATTTTAATTATATAAAAATGTTAACCTTATTTTAATATGAGTCATGTAAAACATATTAGAAGCCAACACTACTATAATTTTTAAAATGAGTTTAATTATTCAACATCAATGACATTTCCCAAACATTTTATTACAGAAGACATAGAAAAAAGTCATCACCCTAAAATCTCGAAGGAGACTGGCAAATCCAAAATCACAATGAGGCTGCTTATATATAACAGAAGCTCGTTAGGTTATAAAATGTCAGGAATAATTAAATGATAAATTGAACAATGCCAAGACACCAAATATACATCAACTCTATATTACTAAATCTGAAAACTTTATTTCAAGGGAAAGTTCACCATATGCAAGCTAAAAATTATAACAAATGGCATATATTGACTTAAAGATAAAAAATCAAAATGATCACCCCAATATATCCTTTGAAAATCTTTTGCAAAATGCTTCATGCGTTCATGTTAAAAATTCTTGAGAGAGTAGGACAAGATAGAATGTACCCCCAATATAATAATAAAAACTATATGAGAAACCTATAGTAAGCATCTTCCTAATTGGAGACAAATGTAAAGCAATTCCCATTTGATTCATGAATGAGACAGGATATTCCACAATTCCTACTCATTTTTAGTGTTGAGCTTGAAGCACTCACTGGAGCAGCAAGGTAAAAGAAGGACAGTTAAAAGATACAAATAGGAAAAGAATGTTAAACTTTCTGTTTGCAGATCATGTGATATTATACACAAGAGATTGCAAAGCTCCAAAAGAAAACTTCTAGAAATGATAAGCCATTTCAGCAACAAATTGATTTAAAATTTGTACAGGATACAAAATCACTTACTTGCTTAAAACAAGAGCATTTCTATATACCAAGAGCAAATACATGGAGTAAGCAATCATGAACACACTCCCATTTACAATAGTCTAAAAGAAAAGCAATATATACATCAATAAGCCCAACAGAGGAGATAAAGGACCTCTAAAATGACAGCTTTAAACATCTAAAGACATATGTAGAGAAAGACACTAGAAAATAGAAAGACATTGGATGCTCATGAATTGGGAGAATCCATATTGTGATGATGACCATTCCAAAAAGAAAAATAAAATCACACACTCAATACAATTCCAAATAAAACATCTGTCTGTTTATCTGTTTCTTCACAGAATTAGAAAAAAACTATCCTAAAATTCATATGGAACCACAAAAGACTCTAGTTAGAGAAAAATTCCTTATCAAAAATAACAATTTTTGAGGAATTACCATTCTAGAATTCAAAATATATTGCAAAGCCGTACTAGCAAAAATAATTTGGCACAGATTAAAAAACAGACTTGTGAACAGATGGAACAAAAATCAAAGTCCCAAGCATGAGTACATATAACTAGGCAATATAATTTGACAAAGATGCCCAAAACCCAAGTTGGTAAATAGAAAGCATCTCCAAGAAACAGTTCTGAGAAAACTATGTGTAGGGAAAAATTTATTGTGTCATTCAAATATTGACTTCTATACCCATCCATATCTGGTTGCAATCCTTGTACTTAGCATCTCCTGCCTCAATGTTGTGTAAACACTGCTCCCCAATTGTCTCTGTTATGCCATTAAATCAGCTGGGAGCCAATGACTTCAATCACTGAGCAAGGGAGAGAATGGGGCCGGACTTCTTGCCCTCCAGGGGAGGAGGAGTTAGAGGAGAAAGTAGAAGGATTCAGAAGAGGCAGAGGCAGGAGGGATGAGGAGACATTCAGCTGAAGCAATAAAGCCACAAAGTGCAAGTATCTCTGAGATGTTCGCTGGGGGGAGGGAAGAGTCAGATTAGCTTTATGGGTTATGAATAGAGTAATATTCTATTTATTGCTCAGTTTGTGTGTTAGGAAGCCTGTTCAACAAATAAGATAACAGAGTCTCAATTATTTGAGTGATAGCTGGGTTAAGAGAGGAAGTGTGAAAAAAACACGATTATACAAAGTTACATTAACAATTATGTGCACATGCAGAAGGTTATAATTTTACCCATATCTTAACCTTGCAATAGATTTTAGGTGAGGAAAACGTTATACAAATTCACTGATGGCAGTTTGCAAACCAGTTCAGATACTCTGCACGTCAGTATAGTGAGTCCCAAAAAAGCTAACATTAAGTCTAACTATGATCCACTATACCAGTCATCGATATGTGCTCAAAGGACTAGTCCACAGATACTAGCTCAGCCATGTTCATTGCTAGTATCTAAACAATAGCAAAAAATTGGAGAAATCTAAATGACCTTCATAAAATACCCATACACTATGTAGAACTATTTTTGATCAATATAAAATTAAATCATGAAATTCAAAGGCAAGTAGATGGACCCAAAAGATATCATATTGAATGAGGTAATTCAGACTCACGAAGCCAAATGTTGCATGTTCTTTCTCATCTGAAGTCCATAACTCCAAATCTTCAGATATGAGTACATAATGTGGAGGTATTGCAGTAATCACGAAAGTAAAGAGACAAATAGATTAGAAGTGATCTGATAAGAGAAATGAATAGAGGTGATTTAATTTAGAGGGTGAATGAGAGATAAATACAGATGAATGTAGGAGGAAAAAAATCCATGCATATATGATTTAAATGAAAATTTCCCATCTGGGACGAAAATGCTCCAGCAAGAATTATAGGTTTTCATAACAAACAAACAAACAAATGAAAAACCAAAACAAATCAAGAAATAATGCAGAACACGAGAAGTCTCGTTTGAGTTTGTCAGAAATGTCCGAGGGACTACATAAGCAGTATATATTACTGCTATTGCCCATTGTTGTCCTCAATTGTAAGAAGATTAATGAAAACACCACAGGGCCCTGAGAAACTATCTGGATCTAATGTGAGGGCCTCCTTCCCAAGGACCACCTTTCATGGTACAAGAAGATGCCATCCAACCTCCTCAGCAGTAGCAAACAGCTCTCTAATTGAACTGAAGACATGCTTAATCTGAGGAAAACCATACCTGGTACCTGAAACCTAGTGAAGTCACAGATCTTGAAGAAGAACCTATAACTGCTAATTTACTAAACTAGTTGAATACGTTATAACCACAGATAATTGTAGAGCTCATCCTTCTCCATGGAAAGGCTCCTGCAATAGACAGAGGCCATTACAGAAAACCAAAACCGATCAAACTGTAGAATTATGGAGATCAGTCTCAACTGACAAATCTAGAACACAACTTCTCCATCTGCAGCTCAGGAAACCTGAAGAAGGTGTACAGAAAGTGTTAAAGAACTAGAGGAATGAGAACATTTCTGTTAGATTGAGTTCCCTGGACATGTCAAAGAAGCTACACTTATTGAATCACACAAAAATGGCTGCTTAAGCTTGGTCTGAACACAGATGACATAAATAGGCATGGTAAGATGGAAGGGAAAAGTTCTAGAGGACTAAGCCCAAGACAAAGAGCTAAAGGCAAGTGAGGAAGGCTCAGAGTGGAAGCAATAGCCTTCCCAAAGTAAGAGCACACCAAAGAATGATCCATGAAAACATGCCAACATATAAGTAATGTTATAAAGACTGAGTAGGTTATAGTCATATATTTAGAAGTGTGTATAACAGCAACTTAAAATATAGGGTATTAATTTGAAAGAAAGAAAGAAAGAAAGAAAGAAAGAAAGAAAGAAAGAAAGAAAGAAAGAAAGAAAGAAAACAGATATGGAAAAACATTGGGAGTGAGAAGGGCAGGTTATGGAAGAAGGAAATGAATTAATTATACTATAATGTCAAACATTAAAATAGAATTTATTATTCTTATTCGTAAAGCCTTTCCCTTTAGTTTAAAACTTCTCAGCAAAATAAGAGTTGACAAAAATCAATTGAATAAATTTAAAAATAGAATTCATTATTCTTATCAGTAATATCTTTCAACATCTCAGCAGAAACAAGGGCTGACAAAAATCAATTTAATAAATCCTATAAAATTGAAAGAAAATTAGATGTCAAGTCATTGCACATGTTAAATCATACACCAATAATTCCCTATTATGAGTGTTGAATAAAATTTTGAAACCTATAATTTTCAAAGTAAGATTTAAAACGTTTCTTATATGTAGAATATCCACTTATGTGGATGTACAAGATTTACATGGTTAAAACATAAAAGAATTCAAAATATATACCATTATATCATTAATGACAGTAATCAAAATAAAGCTGGATTAGTTCTATTAATTACAGAAAATTTAAATGTCCAACTGGGAAAATTATGATGTGACACTGGAACCTTCTATAAGGATATGAGCTAATTCTGTAATATATTGAAAACAAACTGAAAAACATTTGAGCCTATCAATAAGTTATCAAAACGTGTAGATAGAAATGTACATACTACAAATAGAAAAAAATGCCACCCACTGTCACAGATGCTGGTTACCACACACCTGTCAGTATCTGACTACTCCTGCATATGGAAACTATTCCATCAATCAACATGAACCAACAGCAACAAATGCTCTGGCCCTCAATAGCAGAAAGAATATTTTTCATTGATTCATATAATTTACAAAATGAGATCTTATTCCAGTCCATAAAATATTATTTATAAAACTTAAAAGAAGAAATTATATGAAAATTATGAAAGTTTCACAAAGTTAAACTAAGGTTTAATTGCTGTTGTGGCTTTTTTGTTTGTTTGTTTGATTGACTGTTTTTTAGAGCTGAATAATTCTGTAGTAATTTGGAATTAAAAGACAATTTTACTCAAGAGTCAAAAATATTTCATGGAAAATTAAAATAATACTATGTTAAATAAATAAAAATATAATCTATCAAAATTTGCGTTATCAGTAAAACTCAAACTTAGAGGAAAAAGTTTACCATTAATTATTAAGACTATAAAAGAGAAATTTAACTATTACTTCATACTTCCCTTTAGAAAACTAAGGAAAGAGTACATTAAATTGGAAGGGAGAGTGGATAAAAGAACAATACTAGAAGAGAAGCCTACAAAATCAATAGATTGTTCATATTATTCTGAAAAATTATAATGAATTATACATAATTATATTATATCTAATTTTATATTAGTATTTATATTATTAACATTAAATTACATATAATTATGTATAATTGTTTATATTATTATAAATAATATACTATTAAAATAATAAAGAGATATGTGTTCTTTTACACAGTGCAATGAAATAGAAAGCACCATGTGCTAGAACAAGAGGCAGCTTAACAAAAGAGACCATAGAGGTTAAATGGGGAATGAAGTATTATAAAGAACTGTGTGCCCACAACTCTAGAAGTAAAATAAACCAAGTTCTTGACAGAAACAAAATTAATGCAAGGAGAAATAGATCATGTGAATAAAACTGTCGGGAAATGTAGTAATTATGCTAATAAGCTTTCAAGAATAAAAATATCATCCTTGATGATATTGCTAATCAACTATATAAAATGTAAGACAAAAATTTCAGTTCTCTAAAATGCTTTTGAGAAAATAAATAATACAAAATCAGCTTTGAATGGGATTCCCACTGCTGAAAGAGACCTGAGGTAAAAGAACACATGAAAAGGATGACACTACAGAAGGAAGTAGAAGATATAAATAGCACTGTAGATGTTTGAGATGGCCATTGAGAATCATATTAATACATATTTACATAAAATTATCACTGTAATCGGTTAAAAAGACTATTTTCCAAAAATCCAACATTATCAGTTATGGACAAGGAACTGTTGTTTTTGACTCACTTCTTTGTATTTGTGTAATTACATCCAAATGTCAGTGATATTAACAATTATAATAATCAAAAACTAAAAGCAAAAATGATGCCCTTCATTTGCTAAGTGGATGAAGATATTTGTGCATGAATAGGGGTGGATTTAAGGGAAAGTGCTAGTGGGAGAGAATACATAGTTTGTGCTAATAATGCAGCAAAATTTTGAGATAATTAGTTTATGGAATATATCAAAATTAGGTACTTAAGATATGGTCATATTACATGAGATTTACTACTCTAATTTCCTGAAGAAAATTTAACATTAATTTTTGCTAATTCAATACTATCAAAGATAGTTCTAAATTCCAACCTTATGTATCCAATATGGCTCACTTTATGATGAATGTGCTAATGAATATCATCACCATAAATATGTATCAGACGTTTATGATGTTAAAATTATTTCAATAACTTCATCGAAATAAAATTTATCCATTCCTTTCTTCCCCCATGGTTTCCTTTCTTTTGTTTTCTTTGTTGTCTTTTTAAAAAATTTATTATTTTTTTATTTCTTCCAGTTTCATCTCAATCACAATCCCTTCCCTACTCCTCCCTCCTGTCCCACCCTTCCACCTTCTTCTCCCTCAGCCACCCCATCCTCTACACTTTTTTTTTTTTTTTTTAGTTTAAGGTAGACCTTTTCTCCCCCAACATCTCCCCCTTTCAGTCCAACAAATGGTTCTTTATAACAATAAATACAATACAAAACAACTGAAATAAATAGGCCACAATTATGAAAGTTATATGGCTTAGCATACATTCTCAATGTCCAGTCCATATGTACTTGGCCCCTGACTTTAACATTCTACTATCTAACCGTCTCCATGAGTTTAAAGTTCTATATCTAACTCAGCTTTCATACTAACTTGCATGACAATTTTAAAAACATCTTCTTAGATCTAGAACACCCTCTTGATTCCTAAACAACTCAAAACTTAACTATGAGACTCTAGCTATCTACTCTTCAACCACCTCAGAGACCTGAGAGAGATAATTATATCTGATTGTATAGGAAGTACAGGGCCCGCAGCTTCCAAAACTAAGAAATGACATACCGGTGACTACCTGGACAGTTCCGATTTTCTCTCCATACATTGCAGCATCAATCTTCAGCCATTTGGCCCCGTTTCTCTGACAGACATTGATTGTAGAGCAGAGCTAGGCTGTCAACTTACCTGCTTCCAAGTTTTGTCCTTTTTGGACAGCAGTCTGTCTACAGTTGAAGCAAGGGTTTTTTTTTTTTTTTTGCCAAGAGATAGGCTTGCCACTAATTCAACCACATCACATTGGAGATTCTTTGATGCTCATCTTCTACTTGGAGTGGAATAGGGGATGCTGTCAGGAGCTGACATGTCTCGATATCAAAAAAATCTTAATTTAAGAAACCATCTTTGAATGCCATACTCTGCAGATCTCCTGGGGTTTTTGAAGACGCCCTATCTATCTCTTATGTTTAGATAAGCAAATGTTGCTGTCTCTTAACAACTTGATTTCTGAGTAGCTTGGAAAATAATTGTGATAGACAGTCATAGTAACTAACAAAATGACACGCTTGCATGACTGTTAGTTTGTATTTCTTAATTATCCTAAACTGTTTATGATGGTTGGTAGCAAAAGGCCAAAACTTCACATTTCATATTTAAGCATTACTAGGTACAATACCTTTAAGAAGTGTTACCCTTTATTTTGTATCCATATACAAAGATCATTACCAATGTGGCAAAATACATTCTTAATTTGTATTAATATACAAAGATCAATACTGATGTAGTCCAATAAAATCTTAATTTTACATTAATATATAATGATCAATACCAATTTAGCCAAATATAATATTAATTTTGTATCAATATACAAAGCTATAAGGGCATATTCAATAATCTGTCCTTTTTTTTGATCTTTCCTATACTATGTCTATGTACCATTTTTTCTCAAGTCTATTCACTCCTACATAGGAGAGAAAGAAGGATACAGAAAAGAAAAAGAGAGAAGTCCCTGGGTCTAACCTCCAAAACCCATTTAACAAGGCCATTTAACAGCTTGTAGTCTCTTCCCCTAAATGATAAAATTTTCTGTTATCCATAGAATAACCAAAGGAGGGGGGGGACCACCCTCCCCACCTTCTGTGCCTGGGACGTCACTCTCATAAATGACTTCCTGCTAATTTGGGACGTAGTAAACCTTTTTGGGGCCCAAATAGGGATGGAAAATGGTTAAAAATGTTAATAGAATCATTTGATATTCAGTCCTTTTGTGCTCAGCTATTTAGATGTCCTAAGAAGTTTGTAGACAGAAGTTGATCTTCAGTGCTTTACTGAAGTTCTGGCTGGAGCAGTCTGTGGAGCTTAATGATCTTAGTGATTTTGAGTTGTTGTGGTTGTCAACTTTTGAGGAAACAGCTATTAAGGAAGTCTACAAGGCTGGATCATCTGGGCCACTAGTCTTCTTCAGTGTCTGATCTGTTTTCTGCTGAGATTTCCCTTGTCCAGTTGTTCCTGGATTCCTTGAATGGATGCTTTAAATCCCCTGGAAAGATAAGAACAGAGCCCTGCCCTAATCCTAACACTGGGGCAATTACCTTTTTTTTTTTTGGAGGGGGTGGGTGGGTCAGGTAATATTTTTCCTGGAGCTAATTTGTTTTTTTTTTTTTTTTGACAATATAAACTATTATCTTTCAATCTGGATTAAGGAAGAAATTATTTTGTTATTTGGAGCTAAACAAACCTTTAGTGTATATATTTTGAGATCTCAAAGGACAATTTGTTTGCATTGAGCATGCCTTTTGTAAGTACCTTTTAAACTTAAATCCTTCCAAATCCTATGTGTCTGTCTCTGAATACTAAGTATTGGGATCAAGACCTGTGGTTCCCAACTGAAGTGATTAAAGATGTGTTCCCCCACACCCGGATCGAAGTTTTTCTCTATTAGGAGCTTGTTTTGTTTCAGGCGGACCTTGAGCTCTGGCATCTGCCTGTTTCTGTCTCTAGTGTGTTGGGATTAAGGGTGCATTCTTCTCGAATAATGGGATTAAGGGTGTGCACCATCACCACCCTGATACTTGTAACTCTAGAATTTATAAGACAACTAACTCTATAGTGCTCCTCCTGTATTTGCTGAAGTTAAAGGCATGGGCTAACCCCACGCATTTCATGTATTTTACCTTAGCTCTACCTTTTTTCAACTCTTGGTGGTTTATAAAACCAGGTTAAACAGCTGTAACCTTTAATTTATTTACACTGTCTTAAACCTGTTACCTCTTTTTTTAATTAATAAATTTATTTATTTGTTGCTTCAGGTTACATCTCCATCATATTGTCCTCTTTCCCCCCTTAAAAGCGCCACCCTCCCCTCCGATCCTCTATCCCCTAACCCTTCCATCTTGCTCCTCTGGAGTGGAGTGTCCCTACAAAACAGTCCCTCGCCCCAGTTCAGAAGTCATATGAGGGCCAAGAGCCTCTTCATACACTGGGGACCTACAAGGCAGTACCACCAGTGAAAAGTGTCTCATTGCTAAAGAGGGAAAACTAAACAACAGAACAACAAACAAACAAACCAACAAAATCTAACAACAACAAAAAATGAAAGAAAAAAAGTCTATGTCCATGTTCCCTTTGGTGTGTTGGTTGTAGTACAGATATCCTGTAATGTATAGCTAAATCCTACTATAAGTGAATAGATGCCATGTGCATCCTTCTGAGTCTGGGTTAGCTAACTCAGGATGAGCTTCTCTAGTTCCACCCATTTGGCTGCCAATTGCATAATTTCATTGTTTCTGATAACTGAGTAGCATTCCATTGTGTAGATGTACCACAGTTTTTAATCCATTCTTCAGTTGAGGATCATCTGGGTTGTTTCCAGTTTCTAGCTATGACAAATTAGGCTGTTATGAACAAAGATGAGGAAACTTCCTTGTGATTTGGTGAGGAATCATTTGGATGTATACCCAGAAGTGGTATGGCTGGGTCCTGAGGCAGAGCTATTCCAAGTTTTCTAAGATATCGCCAGACTGACCTCCAGAGTGGTTGTACAAGCCTGCACTCCCACCAGCAATGAAGGAGGGTTCCCCTTTCTCCACACCCTTGCCAGCATGTGCTGTCATTTGAGTTTTGATCTTAGCCATTCTGACAGGTGTGAGATGGAATTTCAGAGTCATCTTGAGTTGCATTTCTCTGATGATTAAGGATGTTGAGCATTTCTTCAGGTGTCTCTTGGCCATTAGGGATCCTTCCTTTGTGAATTCTCTATTTAACTCCATTCCCCATTTTTTGATTGGATTATTTGGTTTCTTGGCATTTAATTTCTTGAGTTCTTTGTAGATTTTGGATATTAGCCCTCTGTCAGATGTGGGGTTGGTGAAGATTTTCTCCCAGTCTGTAGGCTGCCGTTTTGTTCGAATGACAGTGTCGTTTGCCTTATAGAAGCTTTTCAGTTTCATGAGGTCCCATTAATTGATTGTTGATCTCAGGTCCTGAGCTGTTGGTGCTCTGTTCAGGAAGTTGTCACCTGTGCCAATGAGTTCGAAGGTTTTTCTCAATTTTTCTTCTAGTAGATTTAGTGTGAACGACCTTATGTTAAGGACTTTGATCAACTTGGATTTAAGTTTTGTACAAGATGATAAGTATGGGTCTAATTTCATTCTTGTACAAGTGGACATCCAGAACGACCAGCACCATTTGTTGAAGATGCTGTCCTTCTTCCGTTGTGCCGTTTTGGCTTCTTTGTCAAAAATTAGGTGGCCATAATTGTGTGGGTCTATTTCTGGATCTTCAATTCGATTCCATTGATATACTGGTCTGTTTCTATGCCAATACCATGATGTTTTTACTACTATGGCTCTAGGTGCAGCTTGAAATCTGGGATGGTGATACCTTCAGATGTTTTTTTTTTTTTTTACTGTAAAGTATTGATTTAGCTATTCTGGGCTTTTTGTTATTCCATATGAAATTGACAATAGCTCTTTCCAAGTCTATAAAGAATTGTGTCAGTATTTTATAGGAATTTCATTGAATCTATATATTGCTTTTTGTAGGATAGCCATTTTTATTATGTTGATCCTACCTAGCCATGAGCATGGGAGATCTTTCCATCTTCTAAAGGCCTCTTCCATTTCTTTCTTCAAGAGCTTGAAGTTCTTGTTGTACATGTCCTTTACTTGCTTAGTTAGAGTTATCCCCAGGTATTTTATGTTGTTTGTGGCTATTGTGAAGGGGGTTGTCTCCCTTATTTCTTTCTCAGCCCATTTGTTTGTTGTATAAAGAAGGGCTTCTGATTTTTTTGAATTAATTTTGTATCCAGCCACTTTGCTGAAGGTGTTTATCAGCTGTAAGAGTTCTCTGGTGGAATTTTTGGGGTCGCTTATGTATACTATCATATCATCTGCAAATAGTGATAATTTGACTACTTCATTTCCAATGTTTATCCCCTTGTTCTCCTTTAGTTGTCGTATTGCTCTAGCAAGAACTTCCAGTACTATATTGAATAGATATGGTGAAAGTGGACATCCTTGTCTTGTACCTGCGTTTAGAGGAAATGCTTCAAACTTCTCTCCTCTCCATTTAATTTGATGTTGGCCACTGGCTTGCTTTATATTGCATTTATTATTTCTAGGTATGGTCCTTGTATATCCGTTCTCTTCAGAACTTTTAGCATGAAGGGGTGTTGGATTTTGTGAAATGCTTTTTCTGCATCTAGCGAGATTATCATGTGGTTTTTTTCCTTCATCTTGTTTATATGGT
>CAJQZJ010033098.1:1886008-1896945 GCA_907164525.1 Lophiomys imhausi | reverse complement strand
TTTTCTTCTCTGGGTTGGGATTTTCCTTCTAGGATTTTCTGTAGGGCTGGGTTTGTGGGTAGATATTGTTTAAATTTAATTTTGTCATGGAATATCTTGTTTTCTCCATCTATGTTGATAGAGAGTTTTGCTGGGTAAAGTAGTCTGGCTGGGCATCTATGATCTCTTAGGACTTGTAGTATATCTGACCAGGCCCTTCTAGCTTTTATCGTTTCTGGGGAGAAGTCAGGTGTAATTCTGATGGGTCTGCCATTGTATGTGACTTGACCTTTTTCTCTTACAGCTTTTAATATTCTTTCTTTGTTCTGTACATTTGGGGTTTCAATTATTATGTGGCGAGAGGAGTTTCTTTTCTGGTCTAATCTGTTTGGTGTTCTGTATGCCTCTTGGATTTTTATTGGCATCTCTTTTTTCAGGTTTGGGAACTATTCCTCTATGATTTTGTTGAAGATATTTCCTGGACCTTGGAGTCGGGAGTCTTCTCTTTCCTCTATACCTATAATTCTTAGGTTCCATCTTTTCAATGAGTCCTTGATTTCTTGGATGTTGTGGGTGAGAGATTTTTTAGCCTTCTCAGTTTCTTTGGATGTTGTACTGATTTCTTCCACTGAATCTTCCATGCCTGAGATCCTGTCTTCCATCTCTTGCATCCTATTGTTGATACTCACATCCGTAGTTCCTGTTCTCTTCCCTTGGTTCTCCACTTCCTCTTTTAACTCTGTGTTTTCTTTATTGTTTCTATTTCTATTTTCATGTCTTGTATGGTTTTGTTCGTTTTGTACATTTCCTTCTCCAGCTTGCTTGTTTCTGTATGAAAATCTTTCATAGCTTTTTCCTTTTCCTGTTCAAGCTCTGTCACCTTGGCTTGGAGCTCTTTAATGGTGTTGTTCCTTGTTTTGATTTGTAGAATTGTGGCTTCTTTGAATTCCTTCATAGATTTAAGTTCTTCTTGCAGGGACTCTATCACTTTCCATACTGCAGAATTGTCAATGTTTTCATGTGTTTCTGTTGGTGTGTGGTCATCCGAATTGGATGAGCTAGGGTGGTTCTGCTTTGTTGGAGTCATAATTCCTTGATTTCTATTTTTTTTTGATCTTTCGCCATTGTATGCATTTAGCTGTCTGTTTTCTGTGCTTGGAACCACAGTGGATGATTTGTTGCATGGGACGAGTTACTTGGCTATCTGTCATTGCTTACAGGGGGATTTCAAGGTCACTGTGGTTTTAATCGCCAGAGGCACTGTGATCTGGTGCAGCCTATTCCCAGGTTGTGAGTAATGGACCAGGATTGTTTCACTGCTCCCAATTCAGACTTCTCTATGTTGCACTCTGAGTTATCAGCCTGTAATGGTTCTGATGGTATGGGCCTGTTTGCCCAGGCACAGATTCTGTGGGCTTTGTTTGTCGTCCCGGAGGCTGACAGGGTCTGGCTCCACACCTGATATGTCTGGATTTTCCAGGATACAGCTATGGTCCCGATTTCTGGTTTCTCTCTAGGCTTCTCACCACAGGGCTGGACCCTGTGCCTGATTCCCTTCCTGTCTGCGATGCCATGGGTCCCGTGGGTACCCCAAGCCCCGGATCCTCCGGCTGCCTGAGTGCACCTCTGGTCCCAGCAGCTCAGCCGTGGGTGCACGGACTCCTGGCCCCGCCCACGCCTGTCTCTCTCCCCAGATGACCTGCCTGGACTGGCGGGGATTTGGTCCTGCCAGCCATGCTCCCTCCCCAGCTGCGCTATCGTTAGTGTGCGGGATTTGGCACCTCCTGCCTGCTTTTGTGTTCCCAGCTTCCCGCGCTCTCTCGGAACCTCCCACCCTCCGCTTCACGAGCAGCTGCGGACCACCCGCTGAGCCCCCTGTTTGTTCCTTGCTAAGGCTTCCACTATCTCGCAACCTTTTTTAAGTGGGTATAAGTTCAACCTGATGTGTGGGGAGCCCAATAGGACAGCGATCTATGGCCAAGTGGACCCTGATTCTGCCTGCTGTATGTTGGGATCGATCTTACCAGGCGCCTCACCAAATGGGAGTTCCCGAATCCCGGGTTTAGTGGCCTCCGTGTCTGTGAGAGATGGGGAGAGCCTTGCCCTGGGACTTTTAACAGTCCCTTGGGAGCTGTGAGTGTTCCGGGCCCAATAACTCTGTGTTTTTTATGGCTCTTTTTTCCCCGCGTTCAGAATGCGTCAGTGTAGGTCGCCGCCATCTTCGCTCCCCCTCTTTGTTGTCTTTTTGAGACAGTCCTGTGGACCACAAATTCACTATGCAGCCAAGGATGACTTAAAGTTCTGTTGCCTCTTGCCTCTAGTACCCAAGTGCTAGGGACATAGGTTTGCACAACCATCCAAGATATGTTTGATTCAAGATTTTATCATTTTGTAAATTTTACTAGTCATTTTGAGGGCATATTTCTCCTCTACCGTTTTCTGCATAGAAGTATTGATTATTAGCATGCTCATAAATGTGTATGCTAATAAATATTGTATTATAGTACATCAGTACTAAATGGTTTTATTTATTTATTTATCTATTTATTTATTTATTTATTTATTTGAAAATACTTTTTTTTATATAAGTACTTTATTTTTTTCTTCAAGTTATATCTCAGTCACAAACCCTTCCCTATTCCCCCTTCCTGTCCCACCCTTCCACCCTCTTCTCCCCCAACAACTTCCCTTTTCAATCCAACAAATGGTTCTTTCTCTTATAACAGTAAATTCTATACAAAACAGCAGAATTAAATATGCCACGTTTATGAGAGTTAAATGGCCCAGTATACCTTCCCAATGTCCAGTTCATATATATTCGGCCCCTGACTTTAACCTTCTACCTTCCAACCATCTCCATGAGTTCAAAGTTCTATAACTGACTTAGCTTTCATACTAACTTGCATCACTATTATAACTATCTTCTTAGATCTAGAACGCCCTCTTGATTCCTAAACAACTCAAAATTTAGCTATGAGACTCAAGCTGTCTATTCTTCAACCACCTCAGAGAGCTAAGAAGGATAAATATATCTGATTATATAGGAAGTGCAGGGCCTACTGCTTCCAATACTAAGAAATGACAAACCAGTGGCTACCTAGACAGTTCCCATTTTCTCTCCATACATTCCAGCATCAGTCTTCAGCCTTTTGGTCCTGTTTCTCTGACAGACATTTATTGTAGAGCACGGATTGTGGAAGACTAACCTACCCTGTCTTGGCAGAGCTAGGCTGTCAACTTCCCTGCTACCAAGTTTTGTCCTTTTTGGACAGCAGTCTGTCTGCAGTTGAAGCAAGGAGTTTTTACATGCCAAGAGATAGTCTTGCCACTAATTCAACCATCTCACACTGGAGATTCTTTGATGCTTATCTTCTACTTGGAGTAGAATACGGGGTCAGAAGAAATATTACCTACACCCCCCCAAAAAAAGAGGGTGATTGTCCCTGAGTGAGGATTAGGGCAGGGCTCTGTTCTTATCTTTCCAGGAGAATCAAAACATCCATTCAAGAAACCCAGGGACAACTGGACAACGGAAACCTCAGCAGAAAACAGAATAAGACACCAAAAGAAGATGAGTGACCCAGATGATTCAGCCTGACAGACTCCCTCAATAGCTGTCTCCATCAAAAGCCTACAACCACAACAACTCAATATTGCTAAGACCGCTCAGCTCTACACAATGCCCCAGCCAGAACCTCAGTAAAGCCTGGAAGTTCAGCTTCTGCCTACAAACTCCTTAGGACATCTAAACAGCTGAGAACAGAAGGACTGAACATAAAAGGATTGTACTAACATTTTTAACCATTTTTCCATTTTGGTTCGGGCCCCAAACAGGTTTACTATGACCCAAATCAGCAGGAAGTCATTTTAAGAGAGCGATGTCCCATACCCAGAGGGTGGGGAGGGTGTTTCTCCGCCCCCCCCCCTTTTTTGGTTATTTGAAGGACAACTGAAAACTCTGTTATTTAGGGGAAGAGATTACAAGTTGTTAAATGGACCTGTTTAATGGGTTTTGGAGGTTAGACCCAGGGTATTCCTTCTTTCCCTTTTCTGTATCCTTTATCACCTATGTAGGAATGCACGGACTTGAGAAAAATTGAGACATAGACATAGCACAGGAAGGACCAAGAAGAAGGGTCAGATTATTGAATATGCCCTTATCCCTTTGTATATTGATACAAAATTGATAGTATATTTGGCTAAAGTGGTATTGACCATTGTTTATTGTGCAAAAATAAGATTGTATTGGACTACGTCGGTATTGATATTTGTATATTGATACAAAATTAAGATTATAGTTGGCCACAATGGTATTGACCCTTGTATATGGACGCAATATTAAGATTGTATTGGGCCACATAGGCATTGATCTTTGTATATTGATACAAAATTAAGAGTATATTTAGCCACATTTGGATAGATCTTTGTATATTGATACAAAATTAAAGGTAACGCTTCCTAATGGTATCGTACCTAGAGATTACTTAAAAATGAAATGTGAAGCTCTGGCCTCTTGATACCAAGCATCTTAAACTGTTTAGGATAGTTAAGAAAAACAAACTCCTAGTCATGCATGCATGTCACCTTGTTAGCTACTATGACAGTCTATCACAGATATTCTCTAAGCTACTCAGGAATCAAGTTGTTAAGAGACAAGCAACATTTACTTATATAAATACAAGAGATAGATAGGGCATCTTCAAAAACACCAAGAGATCTGCAGAATATGGCATTCAAAGATGTGGTCTTAAATTAAGATTTTTTTTTGATATAATGGTTTTATTTTTAATTAAACATGCATTATAGGAAAAACCGAGTTTTAGAATTCTATAGTAAGAATATATCCATAATTCAAATCAATCCTTTCATCTGAGTTATCTGCAAAATTTAATATTTTTAAAGATACTTCTGATTTTTAATCAGATAATATCTTTGGTAATTATATATCTTTTTCTTTAGTACAAAATAGCCTCTTGTCTTTTCAAAACAATTTAGAACAATTGGATGTTATTAAAAAATCTAACCTTATGTTTTAATTCCTTTTACTGAAGTTGTACTCTGGACATTAAATTATATGAAACTCAAGACAAATTTCTTTAAAATTAATACTCAATTTTAAATTGATAAAAATTAAGTGTAATGATATGCACAGACCCACTATAACCTATTTGGAGTTTTGACTGAAATCTAAGACGTGCATTCTCTTTAACTACATAACTGATTAGCTTGATATTATTGGGAGATCTCAGGTGCTCTTATGTGAAGATACATAGTACATTAGCACTTCCACATTTTCTAAGTCTTAAAATATTAAGTGAGAATTGTGTGTAGCCAAGTCTTTATGGAATATTTGCTTGTGCTTTGAATTATTTTTCTCTGAAATCTGGGAAATTGAACTGTGCTTGGTAATTGAGTTTAAAATGACCTGAGTTGAAATCTAATTTGCATTCATCTAACAAAAGAAGACATTGTCCACTAGCTATATTACACAGATTAACACAATGTGCAATAGTATGTTCTCAATAAGCATGTTCCCAGCTATTGAATATGTGTTTTCAAATGAGATATAACTAGGTAATTGCTTTAAGAGCTATAGAGCTGTAAAACCAAAGTATGAGGCAATTTTTTTCTTACATGGTTCCAGAATGTACATTTATCATGTCCACATAGATTGCCATTTTGTACCTCTTCTATGTAGACATAAAGGAGTATTTTTCCATCACTTGCATGAATCTATTTTTTATACCATATTTCATATCTGCATTTTCCCCATTACACTTTGACCTATGCTTTCTCAATATTTACATAAATCTTGGATAAGATTTCTCAGGAAAACTTCCTTTGACACTGCTGTCTTTCTAACTCATTTTCTGTGCACAGTCATCTACCACTTCTACCAATTACAACTTTATGATGACTAAATCTATTTTATAGGTAGGTATTCATTCTACATAAAGAACTTTGATATGTATGCTGTTGATGAGGGCATAATAAAGATCCAATAACTAAACTAACTAAAATGATACTCAAACTCACTACAGATCAGGGCTTTTACAAATAGGAATGAAATTGGTGTAGAGAAATGAAGAAGAAAACTCACTGTCTGATTCCAAACTCTTTGCTAATTACTTCTTTGCTTTTATGGTATGAATAATCTCTAATAGTTCCTTTAGCTTACTGTTACTGAGAGCTAGATGTCTATAGTGGAAGGGAAGAAATCTTGAAGGAGGCAGAGTAGGAAGCTGAGAGATCACACATCAATTGCTTACAAAAGCTGAGAGAAGGGCAGGTTTATATCTCTAATCCTGCTCTAGTAGCATCCTTCCTCCAGCAAGGCTGACTTCCTAAAATTACATAACCTCCCAAATAATGACACCAATTGAGAATAAACTTTCAAACACATGTCCATAAGGGGAATGCATTTATTCTAATTAATATATAGGTATATTACATATTCTATAAATGTAATATTTATTTTATAATAAACCTTATGCATCTTTATGTACACACCATGAGGATTATCAACTTACTGTAATCAGACATAATTCTTTAAAAAAAAACCTTTTTTTAATATATCAAAAACTTTAGGTAGGTGAGGTGACTTGGAAGTTAAAAGACTTTCACCATGCCAGAAAGAATAGAATCAACTCATACAATTTGTCATTGACCTCCACATACATACAGTGGCATGTACAAATGAACACATGCATACCCATACATACTCAAAAATAGTAAATAAGAAATGTAACAGTAATATATTAAAACCTTTGAGTAATGGAAAGATAGCACAGCATGCAAACATGTCTGTTGTCTGATAGTTAATTTTGATATTTGGAATCCACTTAATGTCAAAGGAAAGAATCAAATGAACAAAGTTGTCCTTTGTATTTATATACAAGCCACAATTCTTAAACATAATAATAACTGTAATTTTTAAAAATTTCTTCATATTAAGGGAAGAGATGAGAGCCTTACCGAGAATTATGAGTACATGGTTTGGGCTGAACCAGGAACATTTCTATCTAACTATCCCTAGGGCTAGGCCTGGAAGCTTCTAGCCCCCACACAATCTAGCCCTCTGTAAGCACGGATTTTGAAAGGTTCAACTTCCAGCCTCTGTCTGCTAACCTAGGCCTAGAATCTTTTCAACCTCTGAGACTCACTGGTGAATAAGCTCACCTTTTCTAGTTCATTCTGAATGAACTGCTTCTACTGGAGGGGTTGGTTCAACTCAGCTCTTCTGGCTCAAACTTCCTCTCTGAGCTGACTGATTCAAACTGTCTTCTCTCCACTTCTCACTAAACTGCTCTTCTTGGAAAAACTGCCTCTGAAGTCCATGAACTAAACTGCATGAACTAAATTGCACTCAACCGAACTCCACCAAACTATACTGTATTGCACTACAGTGACTCCACTCTATGCCGACTCTACCTCTCCCTCTCTATGCTGCCCTAAAGTAGCTTCTCTCTCCTGTCTGTTCTCATGAGTGTTGGGTGAATTCAATCTTTGACTCACTTTGTCAAATCTTTCTCTGACCTGTCACTTTGCCTATCATTGTTTGGGATTAAATGTGTATACTAAAGATGTGGCTGTATTCCATCCAGAGGGGCTAAAAGTATATTGTGTCTACATACCAGACAGAGGGAGTAAAGATATGCATTCCCGCCAGATCACACAGATCTAGGCCTTTGGACATGATCCCTTGCCAGAGCAGCCATGTTTATGGATTGGAATTCCCCCAATAAAGGTAAAAATTTTACACAATTCAATGACTGCAGCAGAAAAATTATCAATCCCATAAATTTAACAATCTGAATGTCCTTATGAAGATCTACCAATCCTTCATAACTGCTGTCCTGATCATCTGTCCTTTGGCAAATATTCACTGTAGCATAAAGACTTCCCTGTCTGCTGCTCTGATGAACACTTTGTTTTTCTTAGCCTTGTTTGTTGCGCTGTCCCCAAGAAGAGAGGATCAGCTCTCTGCATTGTCTGTGTTGCTGCCTTTCTGCATTTCCTCCTTCCTCGACTCATGCCTTTCATGGGCGAGCATCTCTTACTCATATTGGGCCTTTATGAGTTTTGTTGGAACCTGTAGTTGTTCACAGGCAAAAACCTCTTCCTCAACATAACACATTCCCTGACTTCCATTCTGATGTTAAGATATCTTTAAAGTATACAAGTTGATCTAATTTAGCAGTTTTTTCTACAATCTGGTGACTTTCAGTTAATCTTACTTCCTCTTTCTGTTTGTCAAGGGCATAGTTAGATCTTTATGAATCCACATACATTCTATGCCTAGCTCCAAGCCAGAGAGCCAGAATTCCACCCAATTAAACATAGGAACAATCAAGTGATATTACATAAGATGTCAACATACAGTCAGTTAAAGTAGATATACATTATGTGAGATTGAAGGAATATTGATAATTCCTTCATAATAATATGATGTAGTAGATCTCTTCCCTATAACTTTATGACAATATCTGCCACATAAGACTTTAATCTTCCTATATTTGAGCTAGAATTCCTCTAAAAATAATAATGATTAATAATAATTAATAATAATAACAATAACAAAACAATGAACAAAGTTTTCTTTAAAAATAATACCTTTTTTATTAACATAGACATCACAATAATGAAATAAATAAAAATTGTGTAGTGGTTGGAAATAATTTTGGCCATATAGCAATTTTTGTATAATTCATCTTTTATATAAGAACATTAATATTTCAGTGTGTCAAGTGTCAAGTTATATCACATGTATACAAACATTTACAGGGAAATATTTACAGTTAACTCAGGATAGTGTCCATGAATACTTCAATGAGGTTAGATTTTGGTTATCATTCATACTATTAACCAATTTTAATTGTATATAGAGAGAAAATAAAGAGGGATTCTTTGACCACAGCTGAATTTAATAAAAAGACAAATTGTGGGGGCTGAGATTGCTCAGCAGTTAAGGACATTGACTAGTCTTCCAGAGATCACAGGTTCAATTCCCAGTAACCACATGGCAGCTTATAAGTGTCTATAATTCCAAAATCTGAGTTCCTCACACAGACAGACATGCAGGAAAAACACAAAAGCACATAATATAAAAAAGACAAATGGTGTCCAGATTTTAAAACAATAAGTGTATAAATTATAATAAAGCCTCAAAATATTACTTTGATAACCAAAGTTACTCAATTGATTTGACTAGGCCATCAGCTGCATGGTTTTGATAAGCCCTGTTAAAGGAAAATAACAACACAGGCATCTTTCTGCTTTTCCTTGATAGTCTAAATTGACATTTTGTGCCAAGAGGGACAGTTGAAACCTCTCTCAGTTTCTCTGTCAATATGAGAATTTGAATAGAATTACCCGCAATTCTTCACATTGTGAATTTGCCTTGAAAACACATTTAATATAGCCTTGCTGATCGATATTAATGTATACATATACATTAATTGAGAAAACCTAATTATCTCACATAAAAATCATGCTACCTTTGGAGTGACAAGGCTAATATGACGAGTCAGCTGGATGTGTTAACTCTGTATTGTAAAAATGTGTCCTATCTTGTGTAGAACAGCTCCTTATATATCAGTATCTAGACTCTTTGTAAACAACTGCAATATAGGTTCTTGTTCCAGAATTATCTTCTTACCAAGGGTCCCTGAAGCCCAGAACCAGAGGATCAACATGTGAATTGGGGTTTAATGTCTATGGAGATGTAAGACAATGTGCATTGGGTCTAGAGAGATGATTCAGTAGCTAAGAGTGTTGGCTGCTCTTTCAAAGAACAGTTTTAGTTCCAAGCACCCTTCTCAGGTACCTCAGAACCTCCTGTTAATCCAGATTCAGGATATACACTTATGTTCTCTCCTTACCTCTTTGAAGACTTATATAGAACAGCTAGACAAACTGGCAGACACACAGACAGACAGACATACACACAGGCATGTACACACAGAGAAGATAACAAAGAATTTAAAAAAAAACAGAATTTTCTCTGTTCTATCATATATTTGAATTATTTACTTTTAAAACTCAAATTCATGAAACATTTATGAAATACGTTGTAGCTTTTCATGGTCTTCTTTTTTGTTTTATTTTTTAATATTTTTATTTCTTCAATTTACATCTCAATCACAATCTTGTACCTACTCCCTACTCCCCCTTCCAGTCTCACCCTCCCACCGTCTTTCCCCTCACACCCCCCCATCCACTTCCTTATTTTTTTTTTAAATTTAAAGTATATCTTTTTCCCTCCAACAGGTTCCTCTTTAAATCCAGAAAATGGCTCTTTCTCTTATAACAACAAATACAATACAAAACAACAAAAATAATTAGGCCACAATTAGGAAAATTATAAGGCTTAGTATACATTCTCATTGTCCAGTCAATATGTATTTAGCAACTGACTTTAACATTCTACTATGCATCCATCTCCATGAGTATAAAGTTCTATATCCAACTCAGCTTCCATGCTAACTTGCATTACCATCTTAAAAACATCTTCTTAAATCCAGAACACCCTCTTAATTCCTAAACAACGCAAAATTTAACTATGAGACTATAACTATCTAGTGTTTAACCACATCAGAGACTTGAGAAAGATAAATATATCTGATTAATGTCTGTCAGAGATACAGGGCCAACCGGCTGAAGATTGATGCTCTTATGTATGGAGAGATATTGAGAACTGTACAGGCAGCCATTGTCTGTCATTTCTTAGTTTTGGAAGCTGCTGGCTCTGTACTTCCTGTACAATCAGATATATTTATCCTTTTCATGGTCTTCTTAAACCACAAAAGTGATGCTCTGTGTCGTGTCCCTCTCGACAAGCAAGAACGACGCAACTCGCAAAAGCTCTTCTCAAGCAGTTTATTCAGATCCCTTGAAAACAGTCTTCTGAATCCTTGCTTATGTCTCTGCTTCTCTGCTTGTGTCTCTGATTGTCTGCT
>CAJQZJ010033098.1:1875485-1885998 GCA_907164525.1 Lophiomys imhausi | reverse complement strand
TGTCTCTGCTTCTCTGCTTGTGTCTCTGATTGTCTGCTTGTGTCTCTCCTTCTCCTCCCCCAAGCCCTTATATGCCTACTCAAACCCAATCAGATCATGCCACCTAGCGATCCAAGATAGGCTCACAAAAGGAGGAAGCACACCGGGCTAGGCAGCTGCTACCAACTAAGGCTTGTTTACAGCTAAGCTTGAGCTTTCTGGCATCAAGCCAGGCACCATCTTAGGGTTGCGGCTCACCACAGTTTTGTGGCTCACCACAGCTCTGTTTTTTTTTGGGGGGGGTTGTTTTTTTTGTTTATTCCTCCTTATGTTATAAAGATGGATTTACAGACCATTTCTCTTAATGTTCCCTCAAAATGGAGTCATGAAAGGAATAAACTAATTAAAATCAAAGAGTTTTACAGGAGAACAGACTGTTATCCTTCAGGCAGGTCCACTGAACTGCCCTCAGGGACCTAGCAGTTGCGTATTTCATGACCTGCCTTAGCGCCTGCTGTGACAGGTTGTGCAACAGGATAAAAGAATCACACACCACCTTAGCCTCCTCTCTCTGTTCCTGGAATTCTCCCTTTCTCATTTCTGTCCTTGGTTCTGCCTTTCTGTCCTTCTCTGTGCCCTTCACTCTTCTCTGCCCTCATGACTCTGCTCCCATCTGCCTGTCTGTCTACAAGTCCACTCTTCTGCTTTACCCCTTCTCCAGGTCCTCACTCCTCTCCCTCCCCCAATATACTGCCTTAAACCACATCTATTGCAGTTTCTCAGGGGCACACCTTTGCATGGGCCACCATAGGCTTTCCCTCATAGCATTATATTTCTTAACACAGACAAGAACATATTAAGGAACTATGCAGGGAGCTGCTAGGCTACAATCAATCACATGATGGTGAATACTAAGTTAAGGAAGTGAATCCAGACAGTAGGTCAAGTATAAACTGACAAATCTCACTTGATGTAGGCTTAGATAGTAAGAATCATGAAAACTGTAAAGGTAACTTTTATTCCTCTGATGTAATTGTCATCTCAGATGCTTAGTACCTGTATCTGCTAACCTAGATGTAGCCCTGGAAGCTTCTAGCCTCCATACAATCTAATCTAGGACTAGAATGTTTTCAGCCTCTGAGACTTACTGCTGAATAAACTAACCCTTTCTTGTTCTTTTGAACTCTGGCTGGCTGGTTCAACTCAGCTGTTGTAGCTCAAACTCTTCTCCAAGCTGACTCATTCTAAATGGCTTCTCTCAGCTTCTGACAGAATTGTTCTGCTTGGCCTCAAATTTACCTGGCAATCTGTTCTAATCTTCTGGCTCCTTTTGATTCTCTGACACATCCTGTCTTCACCAATGTCTAGTTTGTTCTCTCTTTAACCTGTATCCATAAAATACCTCTCCTTCCATAAAACTGCCTCCTCTCTTTCCATCTGTTCTGCTCTCTCAAGTAGCTTTTTCTCCTCTCTTCTCATGAGATTTTGGCATATCCTATTCTCTCAAATCTTTCTCTGTTTTGTCACTTTGTCTGTCACTTTCAATAATGAATCCTTTGTCTACTAATTAACTTTACCTTCATTGTTTGGGATTGAAGGTGTGTACTAAGGGTGTATCTGCATTCCATTCAGATCACACAGACCTAAAAGATCTTTGGATGTGATTAGGCAGCCATGCTGCTGGATTAATATTCCTCTATAGAAAACAAAATTGGAAAGTTAGCTTTTATGAATTATTTTTCTGTCCACCTAATTTAAATATATGTCATAGAAATTGAAGGATATATTCTAGGCTTCTAATTCTAATTCTGTAAGAGATAATCATATTTTCTGAGGCATGGATTAGTGGGTAAGCATATATCTAATATTTATATAATCATCTGGAAAAACATTATACATTGTACTTGGAGAACATTTTAGTATTTTAAAATAACATCTATTTGGAATAAATGTAAAGATGAAAATGCTGAGGTTGGCTAACATTTCTTGTTTTGAATATATTGCTTAATTTCTATAGTTTAAATAAATTATGAAGACTAGAGATAGACGTTAAAACAAAATTTGCTCCTTTTAATTAAACATGTTAGAGTGGAGTTTTTTATTAGTTAAAGCACCCAATCAATGAGAGAAATGATCACTTGGTATCAGCTTCTAAGTGCCAAAAAATATATGGAATAATTTTCTAAGCACCATTGCACTGTGTAGTAAAGAGAAATAAAATCTTTAAAATATCTCTTTGATAAGCTTTGTGAAACACAAAAACAGGTAGAGAGAGGAAACTCTTCTTGGACCATTCACACAAAATATGATGTTATTTATTCAAAGAATCATCAAAACTTCAAAGAAATGAGCAAAGTAATCTATAGAGTTATAGGTCACAAAAACAGAATATGGTTCTTTAACCTAACTTCATAGAGTAATATATGACCAACCAGATATTGGTCATATATAGTAGATTGCATCTACTAAATATTCAATTGTGTCTCTAAAGGTAAAGACAAATAATAAGGGCTGAATAGAATTATGTCTTTTTTATAGTAAACTTGGTACATTGCTTTCATATATCTTTCTACTGAGTACTGGGATAACTTACCCCCATACATATTGCATCAACTGGATAAGATGGTGTGTCCACAAGGGCAGTCCTTAACAATTCTCTATTGTTAATTACTGTGCCAGCAGTGCCAGGTGCTGGCAGGATATATGGTATTATCATTGTTAGAGCTCACAAGACCTGCTTTCTATATGTAAATCAGTTTCTCACCTTCCTCAAAAGAAGATTCTCTGAGATTATCATGTAAAAAATTAACCTACCTTGGGGGAAGCCCTGGAAAGTCACCTTGCCTTCAATCTGGCCAAAAGTCAACACTAAGATATGGACAGGAAGTATTCCTACTGCTGATTGGTTCAGAATGAGTAAACTGGGGAACCTCTCTTACTATGCTAATAGCTTTTTTTTTTTTTGGTATGGCTTTTGATAAATAAGTGTGTGGGGAGGTTAAGGGGGAAACATAAGTAGAAGAGAAACAAGGCAGGGAAGTCAAGTGATCTAGATGGGTAGCTGAGGGACTGCCCCAGCAAACAGGCTAATAGCCTTGTACTATACAAATGTTTCCATGTCTTTCTTATTAAACCCCAATCAGGAACCCCAAAAGCTCATGCAATAACTATGAGTTCTGTACCATTAAAATATAAGTAATTCTTTTTCTAAAGGGCCTGGCCTATGGACTGTCTACCAACAATCTTTCATTTTTCTCATCTAGTTACACCATATCTATACTGGATAAGTAATGGGTTCTTAGAAAATGTGTTTAATCTTTTATATCTGCATCTGCCATTCAGTTATCTGACATACTCAATACCAACACCCCATTCTTGATGCAATCGAAAGCAAGGACTTTTCAACCATTAATTTAGTGGTTATGTGTTAAGAGTAGTCTGTTAGACTAAGGTGTAACACATTGGTTCTCAGAGGCTGATTTCAGTGCTAGAGATCTGGTTACTGCCCTTTCTGAGGCACTCTCTGATTGGTTAATAAAAGTTGCTGATGGCTAATTAGCTGGACAGAGGAGTTTGGGACTTCCTAGGAAGAAGAAAAGGAAGCTGAGCATTACACAGAGGACCTCTCTTTCTGTCAGGAGACACAGAAGCAGGCAGATGTGTCTGAGAGCTCTGGAAGTTACAGCAAGCCACACAGCTGGATTGGATTCGTCAGGGTTAATTTAGATTAGCTAGTTGAGAGTCTGCACATCTAAGGGTAAGGGCTAAGTGTTGAAACATTAAAATGTCTTGGTGTATTAAATTATTGGGGAAAAGGCTGCCATTGGTTTCAAGTTGAAAGGCCTACAGGTCTCTAGCCAAGGCAGGCCTACAGGCTTCTGGCCACAGACCTCAAGGCAGGCCCCAGTGGCTACCCTGCCAAGCCGCTGTCAGCTGTTTCACTGGCCTAATATAATAATTTATAGTTATTTATAAAAATATTAGTTAACAGAGTTTAGGTTGCAGGTGGTGAAGGCCACACTTGGTCCAGGGCTTTATCCCCAGGATGGGTCAGTCCACCAGTTAAGGTGAACCAACCCTACTGGTCTCCCACCAACCCACTGGTTGTTCCACAGGCTCAATACTTATTAATAAACACAATTGATAACTAAGTTTCATATTCAGTAGTCACTTTATTTGGCCAGATTGATTTATAGCTGTACACAAAACTCTCTTTTGTTTTTCATAAAGCCCTATGCACTTACATATTAGAGGTCTTCGTATGATATATATATATAAACGCTGTTCTCTGGGTTCTATGGTTCATATTGAGCACTTAGAAGAGACATAGAGGTTCACCATCTCTGAATTTGAATGTATAACAAATTCCAGCAAAGAAGAAATATAAATTTTGAAGGGCATCATTTCTGTAAAATCCATAAGTATTCAGTCTTTATTTTCTACCTTTAGTAGGTAGATAAGACATTCTACAATATAAAAATCTGTGTAGGTCTAGTTGTGGGATTCCTCAGGCAATGAAGTGACCAGTATTAGAGACTTGGCTCTAGAGGCTTGACACTTCTTTAGAGCTCTTCATTGACCAAAAGCCTGCCGTTTCACTTTTCTTGTTTTTTTTTAATAGCTCATTATTATCTTTCTGCCTTATATTTATATCTTCTTTATTTATATTGTCCCCTTGCCCTTGTTCAGCCTCCTTTGTGTTTGTATCCAGATGCCTCCTTTTTTAGTATTCCACCAGCTATGCTTGTGTTACCGACTCTGACGGCAATATTAAAAGAAGGCAAACAAAAACTTAATTTTGTAACACCAAGGGAGGCAGCTCCCAGCCAACCCTCCAAGTGAGCCTCAAGAGCCCACTCAGAAAGCCAGAGTGGCTCAGTGGCAAATGAAAGTTTGTCTCAGCAGCAATCATAGCACAACACTCACACAAATGAAAGTTTATGTTTGAACCAGTCACGCCATTGCTCCTTAACACCCATCACAGTGGTTCCTCTGCCAGGCTCCCAGTGAAAATGCATCATCCCCCAGCCCCAGGCCTATTTGGAAATGGCTTCATGATCATCAATAGTTTACAAAGACTATAATAGCAAAAATCCAGATACAAATGGTACAAAATACTTCTGGCTAAGCCTTCCTCTTTGTGTGCCAAAACAATGAACTGTGACAACTGTATATAATTTTAGAGATGCAGCCAAAGAATATCCAAAATTCTTGGTCTTACAATGAGGATGGTTTAGTTGTCTATTTGATTGACAATCTGTTTCTCTACTCAGCCTGGCTAGGAACCAACTCCATAGCTCCAAAACAGGAGATAGAATTGGCATATCTTCCAGGGTCTTTTCTTATTTGCAGGAGTATTTAAAATAAGAACTTGAACTCATCATTAACACAAATAGTGTTTTCAGTAGTACCATCGTGCATGTAAACACATGCCCAATTAAGAGAGGATAATGGGTTTCTCTGTAGTCTTAACAGTAGCGGTCTTAGTTTTAATGTAAAAATAAAGAAAATAAAATATTATAAGCTACTGAATATTGTAATTTTTTTCTTTAAAGCAAAAAAGAATGGAAACCTTAACTTAGATAAATCAAAGATCAGGAGGCCTCAACTCTACATAAAGAATTACAGGAAGCTAAGGAATATTAAAAGAGCAGAAGAAATAATCCTCCCAGGGAACAACATACCAAAACAGGATATCAGGCTTGGTGGCACGCAACTTTACCCACAGAAGTATCTTAGCAAACCCATTGTCTGTTCTGGTTTCTGGTTTTGTTTTGTTGCATTTAGACTTGATCTCTATGTTGGAACTCACTAAGTAGCCCATGAGACCTCAAAACACAGTGATCTTTTTCCTCTGAGCACTGTAACCCTAGGAATCATCAGTATGATCCACATTCCCGGCTTCCTGACTAAATCCAATATTATAACACAGTGTAGACACAATCTGCACCTGTTTCCTTTTGCTCTCCATTTCTACCTAGTAGAACTTTATGACACTTACTTTATTTATTATAAATATATATGTACTTATTCTGGATCTTATATTAATAACATCATTGGACATGTAATCTTCTGCGGCTGGCTTTCACTTGTTTTAGAGGTTTGCCTTTATCTTTCTCTGATTTTACTTTCATTGAAAATAATTTTTCACATGACATATCCTGATTATGGTTCCCCTTTGCTCTTTTCAGTTCATTTACACGGAGACATACCCTATTATCTGTATCACAAGGCAAACAGGCATCTACGGAATGATAGTAAAATAAAACAAGATAAATCAGAAACAAGCAAATCCAAATATGAAAAAAGCACCAAACAAGAAAATAGATCCAAAGAAAAAACACAGAAGCACATATAATGTGGAGACCAGCATGTATAGAAACTCAGAAATCCCATAAAACCCAAAACGGGCAGCCATGCATAACGTATACTCAATGACTTGTAAGACAGAAAGCCATTTCACCATCAAAAATGCCCTGATTTAACGTGAGACAATGAACTTGAAATGATGCCATTGTATTCCTTTTGTGTTGGCCATCCACTGCTTGGCATGGGACCAACACTGAAGAATAGTTTGTTTCTGTAGTGAGATTGGCTTGGAAAAACTTAATTTTTCATGTGAAAATAGCTATTAACTGGAGATAGTTTCTCCATCAAAATGGGTGTGTGCTTCACTTCTCCACTCAGCTCTAGGATTCTTCCTGGTGCAGGACCAAGCAGGCCATGTGCCTGCTGCCATAGTCTCTGTGAGTTCATATGTGTGCCAGCCCTGTTGTGCTTAGATTCCCTTGGTCCCCTGGTGTCCTCCATCTTCTCTGGCTCTCAGTTTTGAATATTTCTTGAGTTAAAATATAATTACATAATGTTCCTTTACAACAGATGGAGACCAATACAGAAACCCACAACCAGTTTAAAAAAAAAAGAGGGAGAGAGAGAGAGAGCAATTTTATGGTACCCAGCCCAAACTGATCCATCTACAAAAGCTTAAACAAGAACTAAACAGTGATGATATCAATAGACAATCTAACATGGATTGGGGAATCTCACTGAGCCCTAAACAAAGAATTATAGGCAACTAAGTAATGCTGAGAGATGAATAAAATTGTCTTCCTCAGGGAAGAGGTTTGTTTTTGATATAGTATATTCTTTATGCATTACTTTGTATTGACAAATAATATCATGTGAATATATAACATCATGTTTATGCCTTAATTTTATTAAAAATATTTGACATTTTAAGCAATTTTATAGATAATTGTGCCAAATAGAAAATTTTCTGTGATTTTATTAAATAGATACTTTTATTTTACTCAGTTGGATGTCTGTAAGTAGAACTACTAGGTCATTCTACTTTAAAATTTAAAGGCATTGTCAATGAGAATTCATATCTGAATAAAATTCCATTATAACACTATTTTACATTCCTACCAGAGATGAGTGAAAGCTTTAGTTTAGGCATATTTTGATCAGAACTTACTATTATCTATATTTTAACTGTAGATAGTGCAAGGAAATGCCCTGTATTTCCCCTAATAACTCATTTTAAACACTTTTCATATACTCACTATTCATTTACATATTGCCCTAGAAAACACATCTATCAAATCCTTTGATTCTGCAATTGATATATCTTATTTTAAGTCACCTGTTTAGCATATGTCTTGAACATTTAATTCATGTATCAGAGTTTACGGGATACCTAAGTTAGAAAAGTTTTTAACACACAAGGTGGAGGAACCAAGTTTGGCTCTCAACACCCATGTAAAAGCAGAGAACTGTGGTGCATATTCAATTGTCAGCACTTCTAAGCTTCCTGGCCAATCATCCTGGACAAACTGCTAGTATCTATGTTAAGTGGGAGTTCTTTCTCAACAAATGAGGATGGGGGAAGTGTTGATCTCTGGTCGCCATGCACAAGGTCACAGAAGCAATGCATACAGCTGCATGTACACACATACATACCTTTTTATTGAATCACCACACACACATGTAATGTGTCTACCTGGCTGAGCAACCAGTATCCAGAAGTTTTGCAGTTGATGATAGAGAATTTGGATGGTTCTTTGATGGGACTTTATTTCTCAGAAATTTAACTTTTAAATTAATGGATGGGCTTTAAGTGAGGCAGATTGATCTCCATCATGAGAACAGGCCTTATGTGATCAGTTGAAATGATTGATGGAGCAAAGAATAACTTACTTTGGACAAAACAGTTACTATTTGCTGGTCAGTGCACTGCCTTTAGCCTCAAATTGAAACTCTTCTATAGGCTGTTGCCTACTTTGTAGATTTCGCACCTAATAATCCTTCATATCACATAAACTCATTTTTTAAAATAAATTTAATTCTCTCTATCAAAAAACATTCAATTGTTTCTCTTAGAAAATTTGATTACTACTGCCCCATATGAGACACACTTTTACTTTGTGTCTGACTTTCATTTTTACATTCTTTGAAGATTTATGATAAGTAGGTAAAGTTTTTACCACACCAACTGGAGGACCTAACTTTGGCCTCAACATCCATGTAAAAGCAAATGGCTCTGATGTATATCTCTACTCCCAGCACTTCTAAGCTTGTTTTCCAAACCATCCTGGACCAATGTTTGTTTTATAATAATCAAACAAATTAAATATTTTTAAATTATGTGTATGTAGGGGAAGCACAAGTGTGAGCACCCTTTGTGGATAGAAAAGGGGAATAGGGTGTATTCTTCCCCAATGATGTGACTAAGGTAGTGCACCATCACCACCCTGTTTCTTGTAACTCTCGAATTTATAAGACAACTAACTCTATAGTGATCCTCCTGTCTCTACTGGAGGTAACGGCATGGGCTAACACCATGCATTATTTTACCTTAGCTCTAAGTTTTTTCAACTCTTGGAGGTTTGTAAAACCAGGTTGAACAGCTGTCACCTTTAATTTATTTACAGTGTCACAGTTACTTTCTAAGCTACTCAGAAATCAAGTTGCTAAGAGACAAGCAATATTTGCTTATCTAAATATAAGAGATAGATAGGGCATCTTCAAAAACCTCAAGAGATCTGCAGAATATGGCATTCAAAGATGTTTTCTTAACTTAAGAATTTTTGATATCGAGACATGTCAGCTACTGACAGCACCCCCTATTCTACTCCAAGTAGAAGATGAGCATCGAAGAATCTCCAGTGGGAGATGATTGAATTGGTGGTAAGCCATTCTCTTGGCAAGAAAAACCACTTGCTTCAACTGTAGACAGACTTCTGTCCAAAAAGGACAAAACTTGGAAGCAGATAAGTCGACAGCCTAGCTCTGCCAAGACAGGGTAGGTAAGTCCTTCATAATTCCTGCTCTACAATCAATGTCTGTCAGAGAAGCGGGTCCAAAGAGCTGAAGATTGATGCTGCAATGTATGGAGAGAAAATTGGAACTGTCCAGGCAGCCATTGGTGTGTCATTTCTTAGTATTGGAAACTGAAGTCCCTGCACTTCCTATATAATCAGATATATTTATCCCTCTCAGGTCTCTGAGGTGGTTGAAGAATAGATAGCTAGAGTCTAATAGTTAAATTTTGAGTTGTTTAGGAATCAAGAGGGTGTTCTGGATCTAAGAAGATATTTTAAAAATTATGAGGCAAGTTAGTATGAAAGCTGAGTTAGATATAGAACTTTAAACTCATGGAGATGGTTAGATAGTAGAATGTTAAAGTCAGGTGCCAAATACATATGGACTGGACATTGGGAATGTATGCTAAGCCATATAACTCTTATAACTGTGGCCTATTTATTTCTGTTGTTTTGTATTGTATATATAGTTATAAGAAAAAGAACCATTTTTTTGGACTGAAAGGGAGAGCTGTTGGGGGGAAAAAGAAATACATTAAACAAAAAAAAGAAGGGAAGAGGATGGGGGGGTTGAGGGGGAGGAGGGTGGAAGGGTGGGACTGGAGGGGGGAGTAGGGAGGGGATTGTGATTGAGATGTAACTTGAAGAAATAAAAAATAAATTATTAAAAAAAAAGAAAAGGGGAATAGGATCCCCTGGGGACTTTACTTGTTGGTTGTGTATTGCCTGACGTGAGTACAGACAACAAACGTTGGGTCCTTTGGAAGGAGAGAAAGTTCTCTGGACTGTTAAGTCATCTCCTCAGTCATGTCTTTTTCAGCACTGTAGCTGGGAAAATAAGTTTCTAAAAACTGTGATTAAGTTCATCCAGAAGGCTGCTTATTTTTCATTATTTATGCTTTTATTCTTATAGCAAAAGAGAGAAAACAAAAATATACCAGTCTCACCATATTTCTCTTATGTGTTATTTTGAGTTGCATTTTAGCTCTTGCATTTATTTTCATGAGCCCTTTGCAACTATTTCGAGTGTTTGGTCTGTAATAGTTGTATACCTTTGCATGTTTACATGTGAATATCTAGTCAGCAGAAACACTGTTGAGCTTATTATTCAGAAAATGTATTATATCTTACGGACTTCCTGAAAAGTTCTTAAACGTGTGTATGCGTGTGTGTGTGTGTGTGTGTGTGTGTGTGTGTGTGTGTGTGTGTGT
>CAJQZJ010033098.1:1855550-1875475 GCA_907164525.1 Lophiomys imhausi | reverse complement strand
TGTGTGTGTAAGATACAGAGACAGAATCAGACACAGAGATTTGGATAGTTAACAGATTAATTAAAATATTTTATTAAATTTGTTGACAACTTCACTCATGTGTGTAATGCATTTTGTTTCCTATCATTTCCAACCTCATCCATCTCACTACCATTTTCATCAACACCTACTACTCCCTCCAAGTCTCTCCCCCCACATTAAACTTCTTGCTTTATTTTGTGACACATTTAGTTTACCAATACCTTTCTAATAAGGATTTGAACCTACACATTGGAGGGTAGTGGGGTAATCCATGAATGCAAAACTGAAGATAAATCTACCTCTTTCCTAGGATCTATGTGTACCAATAGTTCAAGAAGGTTAAGTGTGGTCCTGTGGGTCCATCCATCATCTGTGATTGATTGATCAGACTTAGTCTTTACAGGCCTAGGAAAGTAAATTTCAGTTTCTATAAAGTCATTATCACAATGTGTGTCATGCCCAGAAAAATGATATTTCACAGCCCTGCTCCCTATTACCTGGCTCTACAGTCTTTCTAACTCTCTTCCATAATGCTCTCTGAGACTTGGGGTAGTATATATATTCTTTTTCAGGCTAAAGACTCAGCTGTCATTTATTCTCAGTTTCTTGAGCTGTCATGAATCTGCAATCACCTTCATTCATTACAAAGAGAAGCCTCGCTGATTGAAGCTAAGAGTAGCATTTGTCTCTGAGTATAAACATAAATATTTAGAAGACAGTTTGGCATCATGTCAATTTAGTTAAGTAACAATAGTAAATTTTCTGCCTAGGCCCTAAGACTTGTTTTTTTTTTTTTTTTTTTGAGGACATTTTCCATATGTTTCCCTAGCAATTCACAGACTTGCTACATAGATCTGCTTGGGGTCAAATACAAAATTTTGCTCCTTCTGCATCTACAGTGCTTGGATTATAGTTCCAATATACCTAAAACTAAAATATAATACTACTTTAAACTGTACTATTGATCAGAGACTAACTAGCTGAAGATAATTCATTATTATAAGAAGCACATTGAGAAAGACTTGAGAAGAGATAAGATCCGCTAATGTGCCTACTCTCAAGAGAAATAAAGCTAAAATTTTCATCAGTGTCCAAAGTCTTATCACTGAGATCCAAAAACATTTTTCTGAGATAGAGGTTTAGGGAAAGTTGCAATACTTATGAACCTCAAGTCTTTATACTCTCGTGTATTTCCTTTCCTATCACTGCTGATTACAAAGATATTTGCATGTAAATAGAAATTTTCTTCTGTGTAATCAGCAGACTGTTCCTTCAGTTTGCTATGCATACTTTTACCATGGTTACTTTTTCCCCTCAGTAATCAATTCAGATATCACAGACACTGGTGTATGACATCATCAAATAGCCTTAAATTAGAGACAGTCAAGAAAGCAAAAAGGAAAAACACATTTGCACAAATGTCTCAACCACCTGCAAAAGTTGGTAAATTAAGTATGAGAAATTCTGTCTTAAGACTCATTCTGTTGCTAGATCCCCAATAAGTGTAGCTATATTATTACTAATTTCTGCAAATGGATCTAGGGGCCTACCAGATGAGTATGTACAATAATTATGGAAACATATTATTGAGTAATCTTCTTGAATATAAATACATATTGATGCAAAAAAGTTGAATTAAACTACCTTACATAGGAGTTACATTTAATTCTAGAAGCCATAGGTTGCCAATAAAATTTCCAGTACCAGATTCAGGATACCTTAAAACATAGGTTTAAGGGTGTCCTGAGATTATGAAAACAATACAGATCATTGCCGTTGCTCTTGGTTGCTCACAAGAATTTGATGACAAGACTCTGTCGCTGAAGACAACTCATACTTTGACCACAGGTTATGGAGAACTTAAATTGGACACTTATTCCCTGCTGACTAATTTTCATCTTACTGGAGTTATGTAGGGTGTTGAGGGAGAAAAGTCATCAACAATCTTAATGATGTATGAACCTAAAAAGCTACAATAAGAACAATATGGCAAGATATGCCCGTAGGTACGATAAGGACATAAATGTGATGGGGGAACCAATTGCTTTCTGATTAGATTTAAGGCCAAAATAGGAGGAAACAAATGACTGGTACTATAGATCAGGTCAAGAAATCATGACTGATCATGTGTGGAAGAATGTACTATTATTTTACCAAATGGATATGTTATCAAACTGCACTCTAAATTTTTGTATTTTATATCTTTAGATCATTATCCCTTTCTGACATCATCTTTGTGCAGCAGATGGCAGTTCATATGGAAATATACTTAGAATAAGTGAAAAGAATACACAGAGGCATATTCAGCCATTAATGGACAGGTATTTCATAAGACCCAGCCAGAGGCAATTGCAGGAAGCAGGGTCAGAAACAATATAAGTTCCAGAGTTCAGGGAATCTAGAGGCAAATAGCATCTTCCGGACAGGACAGGATCGATGTAGTCATATATTCATAGCAGATGTGATTGCCTACAAAAGACTCACATAGCCCTGGAAGGAATGTGTTCAGTAGCCTATACCCAACCCTTGCAAGAGGAACAATGGGCTGTTGATTTCTGGAGTAGAAATAGTCAATTCTCTTTAAAGGCAAGGAATATATATGATACATCAAGTCTGCTTAACTGGATGTCCATATACCATATACCTGTTAGCATATAAACAAGGCAAACTGGATTTCCTGAATTATTAAAAATTAGGAAAGAAATTTAGGAGATATTTTAGAGGTGAGAGGTGGGTCTTGAGTTAATTGGAACTGTATGCAGATTAATATGATCATATTATTTAGTATGCATGTATATAATTATTAAATTAATAAACACATAATATTTCAAGTTGCATTATTGTTCTTGATAAATACTTCAACACTAAATCTCCTCATCTGTTCTCAGATTCCTTACATCATTTAATTGTCCTCTTCCTATATATTTATTGTATGAATAATATATATGTCAGTATGCTGCTGGTTGGTTTTTGTTAACTTGCCATGAAACTAGGTATATATGTGAAGGTAAAATCTTATTTGTTTTTAAATAAATTGTTTTTCATGCAATATATTCTTAACATGGCTTCTTCTCCCTCATCTCCTTACACATCTTCCTTATATCTCCACACATCCAACTCCACTCTTTCTTCTTCTATCTTTAGAAAACAAATAAAATGTAATAAAACAAATAAAATATTAAAAATAATAAAACAAAAAAACAGAATTAAAAAGTTGAAACAAAGTAGAGCACAAGAAACACACACACACACACACACACACACACACACAAAGATACACATACACAGAAAAACAACAGAAAACCCCCAAATCGAAAACATAATCTATAAGTAACTACCAATAAGAGAAAAAAAAAAGCCCAAACAAAGTAATGTAAGACACGTACATATATAGATATCTCATATATATACATATGTACATACATACATACATATACTCAAAATGCCATTTGTTTTTTTTTTGTTGTTGTTGTTGTCATCTACTGAAAGACATGGGATCTGTTTTTAAAAGAAGTTTTTATCGCCAGTAATATTGTTGGTGAAAGCTATTCTGTCGCGTCCCCCTCGACCAGCAAGGATGACGCAACTCACAAAAGCTCTTCTCCAGCAGTTTATTCAGGTCCCTTGAAAACAGTCTTCCGAAATACCCGGGCAGACCCAACCCACAGGCTAAATACTAAATGAACAGCCAATCAAGTAAAGCCAAGTGGTGCTATCTTAGAGGCCCACGTATGCGGAAGCAATCCAGATCAGCGGTCTTAGCCAAATATGGACTTGTTTATCATCGAGAGCGCTCACCGTCAGGCTGGTGGAAGGCGGAAACCAGCGCCATCTTTAGGGCGCGGCACATCGCAGCTCTCTATAGTTCCCTCTTTTTTAATTTTTTCTAAAGTAGATAAAAAGTCCCTGGAAAGGCTTCATAATCCCTCTATCTGGGGATCTCACGGTGGGCCTGAGCCTGTAGGAAGGTGGTGCTCAAACTCTTACCCATCTCTGGGTCAGCCTCCCCACTCTGGACTGCCCTGTCTTAGGTGGCTGAGACTTACCCGTCTACTCCGTCATTGACTTGCCAGACCCTAATATCCGTGGAACGAATACCTCAGTGGGCAGGGACTATGCTTAGTGAAGATTTACTTCACGGCAGTGAGCCATGCCTGAGGGGACTGACCCGCCTCAATGGCGACAAGAGCTTGTATAATCATGGCTGCATTACGCTTTTGTGTGGCTCTCATTTTGTAGATGCACCATAGGCAAA
The DNA here is from genome assembly GCA_907164525.1 of Lophiomys imhausi. Lineage (NCBI taxonomy): Eukaryota > Metazoa > Chordata > Mammalia > Rodentia > Muridae > Lophiomys > Lophiomys imhausi. The sequence continues at coordinate 1,871,199 of CAJQZJ010033098.1, read as the reverse complement.
ACAGAGAGGCTAGTATCATTAGTATCGCCAAAGAGCCTACGCCCGCCCACTCCTTAAGATGATCCATAGCCGTCTGTATCCAGGAAGCCAAATCAGTAGCCAGGCTCAGATCCACCCGAGTGGAATTGATGTGGACAATTGTCGCTCTCAGCTCTCTCATCAAATTTTCAAATTCAGCCGACCAATCCTGTAAGAGGAACTTTGACAATTGTCTAGACAAATTAGCAGCCTTTGTAAAATTTTGATACTGCACGGAAGTAACACACAAACCTTGCATTTTCCACTCACACCCCAATTGTGCTAGTTGCCAAAGAGAATCAATCTGTTCTTGTATTAAATCTATGCGTTGATTAACTATCATAAGACCTCCTTTGAGATGAGAATTCATAGAGGTCTGGGTATCCAATGCCTGTGCTACAGTGGCTGAGATGTTATTCAGGGCATTGGCAGTCTGTATAGAACTAGACAAGGCAATAGCTGAAGCAGTAGCTCCCACAGCAGCAATAGTGATAGCAGTAACAATAGCTGCAGTGATGCCAAAATCTCTTTTAAACCTGAATAGCATCATGGTATTAGGGGCCTCTACAGGAACTGGTACATATCGAGGCATTCTAGTCACCACAGCCACAGGAAAGGCCGTGGTATTCCAGCATAGGGCATAAAAACATGTGCCCGGAGTGCATACTAACTTTTCTTCACCCAAGGATGCACTCCCATTACTTACAATCCACAGAAAAGGAGGCCAGAGACATACTGGCGAGGCTGAAAAGTTCTTGTTGCGGTAAGAATGAAACAAAGAATTCCAAGTACCAGAGCCACTACCGCTAGAAAAATCCAATTTGGTAGTGGACCCTAGGGAAAAATTACCTCTTTGATAAATTCCCCCCCCCCCCAAGCATAATGACAGGTCCCAAGTCCATGCAACTTCCATTTACTCCACACAAAAACCACAAATCAAAAGGATTGGTGGCAGACTTCTGAGGATCCCTAGTAGATATATCAAGCATTCCTGTACAAGACTTATTCACTATATTACTAATCATGGGGCTAAAGGAAAAATAATCTTGTTGAACCCAAACTGCTCTGCACTCCTGACATCCAGTCCAGGGAAAAGGTCCTTCTTCTCCTGTGGATCCTCTACAAAAAGGTGCCCAGCGTGGCTGTCTGGGGGGGGGTCCCGGTCAGAGACTTGTGTGGGCCACCATCCTTCAAGACGAGAACTGTTGCCTGAAAACAAACCACCACTCCTACCCCCAAACCTCAGTTGTGGTAAAAATCTGCTGACTGCTGAGACAATTTAATGCATTTTGTATCATCTGACCTATTGAAGCTCATTAAAAAGCACAAACTACCCTTCAAGCTGACATTTCTATTACCCTCTATAGGGCTTTTCTGATCATCAAAGGGAAGGTAGGGTAATCCTAGGCTTCTATTACTGCTAAATAAGCATGGAAACACAGTTGCATCATGTCTGACCGGCATCGGCTTTGGGAATATCGACAGGATCCCCCATCTCAGCTCGGTCATTCCTGACATACTCACTGCTACTATCACCAGGATCCCTAGAAAGGTTTTCATGATGAATCTTCCTCACAAGGCGTTCAGGCACCCACACTGGATCTTGTTGATCCTGAGGAAAAACACAAACAGACCCTCTCGCCCATGTTATCACGGGGTCAGGCCCCCGCCAAGAGCCTGTCAAAATGTCTTTCCACTTCACCATGTTTTTAGGTGAACCATGGGAATCCTGGTGTCTGTCCGCTGCTGAGCAGCTTTGAGCATCCAAATTGAAAAAAGTTAAAGTAAATAAGGCTAAAGACATTCTCTCCTTGGGGGTACGGCCTTGGCCTATTCTCCCTTTTTGTTTTTGCAAGCATTCTTTCAAGGTGCGATGAGCACGCTCCACAATTCCTTGTCCTTGAGGATTGTATGGTAATCCGTGATTAAGCTGTACCTCCATCTGGTTGCAGAAGGAGACAAAGGACTGTGCCGTATAGGCTGGTCCATTGTCCGTTTTCAGCTGCTGTGGTTTTCCCCATGCAGCCCAGGCTTCTAAGCAATGTCCTATGACATTGCGAGCCTTTTCTCCACTCATAGGTGTAGCATGTATGATACCTGAGCAGGTATCCACAGATACATGAATATATTTTAAGGTTCCAAATTCTGAAATGTGGGTAACGTCCATTTGCCAGATTTTGAGTGGCATCAACCCTCTAGGGTTCACTCCCACACTGGGAGGATGATGATGAATCACACACTGAGGACAGTCCAAAACTACTTGTCTAGCATCTGCTCTAGACAAATGGAATTTTTGCTGTAGAGTTTTTGCATTTACATGAAATAATTGGTGAAACTGTCTGACTTGGTCCAGGAATGAGCTCCAAATATGCATTCCATCCTGGTCCACTGATCAACTTTATCATTACCCTCACTTAATGGTCCAGGTAATCCTGTATGTGCTCTGATATGTTGAATATAAAAACACCTTTTTCTCTGCAAGATTAAAACTTGTAACTCTTGTAATAAGGCACATACAGTACTACTATTCTTAATAGGACCTGCTAATTCTAATACTTTCACTGCGTTGACCACATAAACTGAATCTGAAATCAAATTGAATGCAAATTGGCATCTTTTAAACACCTCAATTACTATTTTCAACTCTACTATTTGGGGGGAGCCCGGTTGAAATTGACATAACATGGGCTCTTGTCTTTCTATCAAATAGGCTCCACAGCCTGTCTTTGAGCCATCAGTAAACACATTTGGTGACCCTTGAAGTGGTACTGCTGAAGTAACCTTAGGGAATATCACTGGGTGCTCCTTAAAAAATGATAGCAATGGATGTTTAGGATAATGGTTATCAATCACTCTTTCAAAGCTGCATTGCAATATTGCCCAATCATCTACAGTGCCACACAAAATCTTAATTTGATGACTGGAATAGGGCACTATTATACGGGCAGGAGCAACTCCAAAAGACTGCAAGCATTGTTGGATATCATTTAAGGCTAAAGCAGCAAGTGCAGTGGGATAATGTTCTATGGATTTTTTCGGAGAAATCTTTGAATAGGTCCATAATAATGGTCCATCCTGCCATAACAACCCTGTAGGTTGACCATAGGTGGCAAATATGCACAATGCAATGGGCTGTCCTTCCTGCCATCTCTTTAGGAAGGCACTCTGTAACCTTTTTTCCACTTTACATAAAGCTTTTCTTGCTTCTTCTGTAAATTGCCTAGGAGAATTAAGTGCTGAATCACCTTTCAAAATATCATATAGGAGTCTTATTTCATAATTTGGTAGCTTCAAATAGCCTCTTACCCAATTGATATCTCCTAACAACCTTTGAAAATCATTTAAAGTCTTTAAATTATCTTTTCTTATCTCAATCTTTTGAGGTATTATCTTTTCAGGTCCAACCTTCGCTCCTAAATAATCAACCACATTTTCCTTTTGAACCTTATCAGGAGCAATAAACAACCTTTTCTTTTTTAATAACTGAACTAATTCTTCATAGGCCCGATCTAACATTGGTTTACTCTTAGCTGCCAGTAAGATATCATCCATATAATGAACACATCTCAAATCTGGAAAATTCTTTCTCAAGGGAGCAATGGCTTCCCCCACATACAGTTGGCACATAGTGGGGCTGTTTGCCATGCCCTGGGGTAATACTACCCACTCAAACCACTGATCAGGTTCCTCATGGTTACAGGATGGAACAGTAAATGCAAATCTCTCACTATCTTTGGCACACAAAGGGATGGAGAAAAAACAATCTCTTATATCTATAACTATAATGGGCCATGAGGCTGGCAAAGATGATAAAAGCGGTAAGCCACGTTGCACTGGGCCCATGATCTGCATTTGTTGGTTTATGGCACGCAGGTCATGCAATAATCTCCATTTTCCAGATTTCTTTTTAACGACAAAGATAGGTGTATTCCAGGGAGATACAGATGGTTTTATATGCTTTAAAGACATCTATTCATCCACCAAATCTTTGGCTGCATTCAATTTTACAGAGGAAAGTGGCCACTGAGGAACCCATACTGGATCCTCCGTCTTCCAAGTTATGGGAATGCCCTCCTCAGTGGCCCCTAGGAAAAACCCATGCCCTGTCTCTTTTGTCTTTGCTGCATAGATATGGGACTCTTTCGTCCCTGCAAATATTTTCCTATTCCAAAACCTGGAGCATATCCCATATCTTGCATCATACATTGGGCTGAATCAGAATAGTCATTACTCAATTTAAATCCCATATCCTTTAAAAGGTCTCTTCCCCAAAGGGAGATAGGGAGCTCAAGTACATATGGCTGCATTTCTCCTGAGTGGTTCTCTTGGTCCTGCCACTTTAATAACCTTGCACTCATATCTGGAGTCTTAGCATAACCCAGGCCTTGAAGTGTTTGAGAAGAGGCTTGTATGGGCCAACCTGAAGGCCAGTCTTTCTTTGCTATGATACTCCTATCAGCCCCAGTATCCAAAAGGCCCAGGATCTTTTTACCATCAATTTTTAACTCCAAGACGGGGCGTTGGTCCAAATCCAGGGAGAGAAAAGTCAAATCTGTGCCCATGGACCCAAAACCATCTTTTCCTCTCTCTCTATCCTTTGCTGCATAGCGGTCATGTAAGCTTGGCAACATGATCAATTGAGCAATTCTATCTCCAGGAGAGATAGCCGTTATACCACGAGGGGAGGCTACCATGATCTTAACCACTCCTGTATAATCTGGATCTATAACTCCAGGATGGACAATAAGTCCTCTCAAGGCTGATGATGACCTCCCTAACAACAAACCAACTGTACCAGGTTCAAGGGGTCCTTTAAAATCTGTTTCAATTAACTGGACCCCCATTTGGGGCGTTAATACGAGTCTGGTGGTGGAGCAGAGGTCCAATCCTGCTGAGCCTGCAATGGCTCTCCGCGGTCTCTCGGATGGCGGAGGGTTGGCCATCTCTCTTGATTCTGTTCTTTGTCCTGATTCTCTACTGCCCCATATATTTGTGGGCCCTGAGGTCGTGGGCCCCGCTGTCCGTTTTTTGGACGAGCGCTACCATAACCTTGAGTTAAAGGCTGGCCATGGATATCTATCCCTGAACGGCATTCATTAGCCCAATGGTTCCCTTTTTTACATTTTGGGCATAACCCCAGCCGCCTTGGGTGTTGTACACTTCCTGTACTTTCTGTACTCCTTCCCCTGGGGCACTGTCTTTTGAAGTGTCCCATCTTGCCACACTTAAAACAAACTCCTGAACTTCCTCCACCTTTTCTGGCCAACTGTATTACTGCGGCAGCAAGACCAGCATTAGTTAACGGCCCTCCAAGCTCTCTACACACTTTCATCCAGGCTTCTAGGCCTTTGTTCTTATAAGGCGTGATAGCGGCTCTACATTCTTTGGTACATTGCTCATAGACCAACTGTTTTATTAGTGGCAAAGCAGCATCCGGGTCACCAAAAATCTTCCCTGCTGCTTCCACCATTCGTGCCACAAAGTCTGAAAAGGGCTCCATGGGGCCCTGTAGAATCTTAGTTAAGTTCCCACTCACCTCCCCTTTATTAGGAAGAGATCTCCAAGCCTTGATAGCTATCTTGTTTATTTGCTCATAAATCTGAATAGGATATCCTATCTGCTGGTTGGCAAATCTCCCCTGCCCAAGCAGCATATCTCTATCCCAGGCTGGATTTCCATCTCTCTGATTAATGGCTGCTTGCTCAGTGGCATACTCAATCAAGAAAGCTTTCCAGTCTAAGTATTGCCCTGGACTTAAGCAGGCGCGGACCAGGCCACTCCAATCACTTGGAGTCATACAATGTCTGCTTAATGCTTCCACTTGAGCCATTGTAAAAGAAGCAGTAGTACCATAGGTACGAACCGACTCTGCAAGGGATTTAACCACCTTAAAATCAAGCGGTTCCTCGTACCTGTTCCCTTGTGGGTCTTGGTATACCGGATAGGCAAACTGTAATTCTGTTCTTACTTGTGTCCACATCCCCGGGCAGAAAGATCTCCCTACTTTCAGGGACTGAACAGGCTGATCTATCTGAGTGGCTTCTGGATATGGAGGAGGAGTTGAAGGCGCCGCGGCAACGGCTTTACTTACACCAGCCGCCGCCAGCATGGCTGAAGGCGCTGCAGCAATGGCTTCACCCACACCAACTGCCGCCGACGTGTCCTTCTCTTTTACCCTTTTCTTTTCCTTTTTTCTAATAACAGTCCTCTCCAACTGTTCTATTAGAGCATGTAGCTCTCCTTCAGAATCCGTGCTCTCTGAGTCCTCAAAATCTCTAAAATCTCTAAAATCTCTAAGATCGGGATAGAGAGGAACCTTCTTTTTGCCTCCCTTTTCACTGTCTGCCTGCTCAAATCTTTCACCTTTGTTACTTTCCTTTTCACTGTCTACCTGCTCAGATCTTTCCCCTTGCAGCAGTTCCAAGGCTGATTCTCCCTCTTTGATTGCATTACAACATCTCTGATCTTCTAAACAACTCCTCACCATTTTCCAAATCGGTCTTACTCCATGTTTCAGAGTCCCTTGCTCCCAAGCAAAATCCAAGTCCCTGCCTAATTTGTCCCAGCAGTATACCGTAAGATTCCCGGACACCGCAAACCATGGAGCCACGGAATCACATTCATTCAAAAATCTTTCTAGGGTAGACTTCTTAATCTTCAAATTCCTAGCTAAAAGTAGCTCCTGAAGAGCCAGAAAAATTGGATGTGACTCAGACAATCCCATGTTTAAAAATTTACTTTCGGTTCGCAGCTTCCCCGCAAAACTTTACCTTTTGTTCGCTATCTCCGCGAAACTTTACCGTATGTTCACTATCTCCGCGAATCTTTACCGTATGTTCGCTATTATCTGCGAATCTTTACCGTATGTTTGCTATTATCCGCGAATCTTTACCGTATGTTCGCTATCTCCGTGAAACTTTATTGTCCCAAATTATCCCAGGAACTTACCAGCGCTGCCCCTGACTGCAGGAGTTCTGAGTCTTTTTTGGGTTCTCCGTACGGGCCACCACTTGTCGCGTCCCCCTCGACCAGCAAGGATGACGCAACTCACAAAAGCTCTTCTCCAGCAGTTTATTCAGGTCCCTTGAAAACAGTCTTCCGAAATACCCAGGCAGACCCAACCCACAGGCTAAATACTAAATGAACAGCCAATCAAGTAAAGCCAAGTGGTGCTATCTTAGAGGCCCACGTATGCGGAAGCAAGCCAGATCAGCGGTCTTAGCCAAATATGGACTTGTTTATCATCGAGAGCGCTCACCATCGGGCTGGTGGAAGGCGGAAACCATCTTTAGGGAGCGGCATATCGCAGCTCTCTACACTATTCCTTTGTAAGCTCTTGTCAATCAGAAATAGCTTCTGGGTGACAGATACAGGCTGGTTTCCATTTCTCCTCTCAGCACTGGGGCACCTCTGGCTTGTGCAGGCTCTGCAACAGCCTCTGAGTTCTTATGTGTGTCATTCCCATTGTGTTTGGAAGACCTTGTTTTCTTGGTGTCTACCATTCCCACTGGCTCTCACAATAATTCTGCCTCCTTTTCTACAATGTTTCCTGAGCTCTGAGGGGAAAGGTTTGAGAAAGACCTCTCATTAAGGACCGAGTATTCCAAAACCTCTTATTCTCTGTACATCTACTTATGGGTTGACTTTGTATTAGTTCTCCTCAGTGAGACACTGATTGATGGATGGGTCTAACAGAATGCTATTTGGAATTATTTTATGGCCATATTTCCTTAGCAGAACAATAGAATTGATCTTTGTCTGGGTCTATGATCTATTTAGTCTTAGGTTCTTGGCCAGTCAAGCAATGCTAGGCATGGTTTCTATCATACAGAGTTGGCATTAAAAGCAATCAGATAGTGATGAGTTACTTCCACTGATAACATTTGTGTCATTGTTGCACTAACACTCATGCAAGCAGATCACTGTTTTAGATCAAAGGTTTCGTACTTCGATTGGTGTTTACTTTTCTCCTCTGGCAATATACACAGTACGTTCCAGTACCAGGAACATTAGTTAGTAAGGGTGAAGACTATAGGTATCCACTTGGGTGGATTTTCTGTGTTTAATGAGATAGGTTAATGTTGTATTCAGAAATAGCACCTTAATATCAGTTTAAGAAGTGCCTTGGCAATATCCTGAGTTGTTTGGGGGTTTCTGTTGTGCCATTTTGACCAACAATTGAATTTTATATAACTCATTGCTGGAGGTTTCATTTAGTGGTGAGAGATTTCTATTTGGGCATTGTCTCTCCTGTTATTTGCTTACCCTCATTTATATTTCTCTCTTAAATGTGTACACTTTAAGAAGCTTTTATAGTAGTTGGTTCCTACCTGACCCCTCATATTACCCTCAGTGTTAGTTTTCACTCATCCTATCCCTCTATGAACCGATTCTTTTCTTGCCCTCCCTCTTTAATCCTCACATTCCAGTCCAACCTATTTACTATCTCTCCATAACTATATATTCTAATTTCCTTCCTTAAGAGACACCCTGTTCTCTTTCCTTGGTTATCTACCTCCAGGATTAACCAATCAAGTGAAAGACCTATACAACAAAAACTTCAAGTCCTTGAAGAAAGAAATTGGTGAGGACATTCGAAGACGGAAAGATCTCCCATGCTCATGGATAGGAAAGATCAATATAAATTAAAAATGCCATCCTACCAAAGCAATATACAGATTCAATAAAATTCCTATCAAAATACCAACATAATTCTTTACACACCTTGAAAGAACAATTCTCAACTTCGTATGGAATAACAAAAAAAAAAAAAACCCAGAATAGCTAAATCAATCCTGTACAATAAAAAAATACATTTGGAGATAACTCCATCCCAGATTTCAAGCTATACCACAGAGTAATAGTAATAAAAACAGCATGGTACTGGTATAGAAACAGACAAGTGGATCAATGGAATTGAATTGAAGACCCAGAAATAAACCCACACACCTATGGTCACTTAATTTTCTACAAAGAAGCCAAAGTGGTACAATGGAAAAAGGACAGCATCTTCAACAAATGGTGCTGATGCAACTGGATGTCAACATTTAAAAGAATGCAAATAGACTCATATTTATCACCTTGCACAAAACTTAAGTCCAAGTGGATCGGAGACCTTAACATAAAGCATGACACACTAAATCTAATAGAACAGAAAGTGGGGAAAAGCCTCAAACTCATTGACACAGGTGACAACTTCCTGAACAGAACACCAATAGCTCAGGCTCTAAGACCAGCAATCAATAAATGGGTGCTCATGAAGCTGAAAAGCTTCTTTAGGACAAAGCATACTGTCATTCAAACAAAATGGCAGCATACAGATTGGGAAAAGATCTTTACCAACCCCACACCCGCCAGAGGGTTAATATCTAAAATTTATAGGGAACTCAAGAAATTAAACACCATGAAACAAAATAATCTAATCAAAAAATGGGTAATAGAGCTAAACTGAGAATTCACAAAAGAGGAAACTATAATGGCCAAAAGACACTTGAAGAAATGCTCAATATTCTTAATCATCAAAGAAATGCAACTCAAGATGACTCTGAGAATCCATCTCACACCTGTCAGAATGGGTAAAATCAAAAACTCAAATGACAGCACATGCTGGTGAGGTTGTGTAGAAAGGGGAACCCTCCTCTATTGCTGGTAGGAGTGTAACCTTGTACAACCACTATGGAAATCATTCTGGCAATATCTTAGGAGACTTTGAATAGCTCTACCTCAAGAACCAGCCATACCACCCCTGGGTATTACATCCAAACAGTTCCTTACCAAACTACAAGGACATCTCCTCAACTATGTTCATAGCAGCTTTATTTGTGATAGCTAGAAACTGGAAACAACCCAGATGTCCCACAACCAAGGAATGGATAAAAAAAAAAAAAAAAAACAAAACTGTGGTGCATCTACACAATGGAATACTACTCAGCCCTCAGAAACAAGGAAATCATGCATTTTGCAGCCAAATGGATGGAACTAGAGAAGCTCATCCTGAGTGAGCTAACCCAGACTCAGAATGATGCACATGGCACCTATTCACTTATAATTGGATTTTAGCCATATAGTACAGGATAACTATTGTACAACCAACAGACCAAAAAGAACAGGAACATAGTAGGACTCTTTGCTCTAGTTGAACTTCCATATGGGCCCCCAGTCCAAGAGGAAGCACTTAGCCTGCATATGATTGCTAAACTGAAGGGGGCTGATAGGTAGGGCACTTCACACCAGAGGAGTAGGATAGGTGGGAGAAGGGGGAGAGGGTAAGAGGGTGGGACTGGGAGGGTTGGAGGGAGGGGACTGTGATGGAGATATAACTTGAAGCAATAAATAAATATTTACAAAATATAAAAAGAGAGACACCCATCTTTTTTTTACTCTTTACATAATGTCTGTGGTTATATCATTTGCAACATGCCAATAAGAATCTTAGTTGAAAAAAATTTGCTCATGAAATTGGCCTGTATGTTGGCTTTAGAATACTAGTTTGATTAATGATTGATGTGGGAGGGCCCAGACCATTGAGGGCTTGGCTCACCTCAAGTTGGGCTTTTATTGATTGATGGAGGGTATACTAAACACGATGATCAAACCACCAGGAACAAGCCATTAAGCACATCCCTCCATAATCCCTGCATATTTTCTTGTCTCTGGGTTCCTAACTTGACTTCTTGGCCTGACATTGTTCACTAACCAACAAGAATGTGGATCTCTAATCTGAAGTAAACATTTCCCTCCAGTTGTTTTTGGTCATGGTGCTTTATCCGAGCAACAGAAACCTAAGATAATCTCACTCTAGAAAAGATTGCTAGCTAATAACATTGAGTTATTAATTTTATTTCTCTAAGGTGTCTTAGTATTTCCTAACACATAGCAAATTACTACTTTCAGAGTAAGTTTACAGAACTGTGAAGATATCAGTTACCTCAGTGACTGAGTAAAATTTAACCTACCAATATTTAATGCTACATTGACCTGTACAAATGAATTATTACATGAACATACAATTTGTTTTCAATAATAACTAGGGACATATTGTTCTAGAAAGTATTCCATGTGTTTCTCCTGAATATGTCAATGTATTCCAATTTTGTGATCTAGCATTGTCAGAATTAATACATTAGCATTAAAAATAACCATATAATTTTTTTAAACTGAGAACTGTAAAATAAGTAGGATTAATATACCCTGAAAAAGCAGCTGAGTAATTGATGGTCTCCTTTACTTTTCCAGAAATCAAATGATAAAATGTAAATGAACTTTGGTGCATTGGTTGTAGTATAGTTAGCAGGAACATAGACTTTGTTTCTTGTCAATGAGACACTTTGCCCTATTGGTGCTGGTTTCTAGGTCCCCAGTGTATGAGGAGGCTCTTGGCCCTCATATGACTTTATATATATATATATATATATATTTAGCTTTCTTTTTCCTTTATTTTTTATTTCTTCAAGTTACATATCAATCGCAGTCCCCTCCCTATTCCGCCCTCAAGTCCCATCCTCCCACCCTCAACCACCCATCCTCTTCCCTTTTTTTTTAAGTTTAAGGTATATCTTATTTCCCCCCTACAGTTTCCCCTTTCGGTCCAACAAATGGCTCTTTCTCTTATAATAATAAATACAATACAAAACAACAGAGGTAGTTAGGTCACAGTTATGAGGGTTATATGGCTTAGCATATATTCCCAATGTCCAGTCCATATGTATTTGGTACCTGACTATAATCTTCTACTATCTAACCATCTCCATGAGATTAAAGTTCTATATCTAACTCAACATTCATACTAACATGCAACACAATTTTAAAAGCATCTTCTTAGAACTATAACACTCTCTTGACTCCTAAACAACTCAAAATTTAATTATGAGACTCTAGCTATCTATTCTTCAACCACCTCAGAGACCTGAGAGGGATAATATATATCTGATTTTATAGGAAGTACAGGGCCTGCAGCCTCCGAAACTCAGAAATGACATACCAGAGGCTGCCCGGACAGTTCCCATTTTCTCTCCATACATTACAGCATCGCTCTTCAGTCATTTGACCCCGCTTCTCTGACAGATATTGATTGTAGAGCAGGGGTTATGAAGGACTTGCCTACCCTGTCTTGGCAGAGCTAGGCTGTCGACTTACCTGCTTCCAGGTTTTGTCCTTTTTGGACAGCTTTCTATCTACAGTTGGAGCAAGGGCCTTTTCCTACCAAGAGATAGGCTTGCGACTAATTCAATCATCTCCCACTGGAGATTCTTCAATGCTCATCTTCTACTTGGGGTAGAATAGGGGGTGCTGTCAGGAGTTGATATGTCTTGATATAAAAAAATCTAAAGATACAAAAACATCTTTGAATGCCATATTCTGCGAATCTCTTGAGGTTTTTGAAGAGGCCCTATCTATCTCTTCTATTAGGGTAAGCAGACGTTGCTTGTCTCTAAGCAGCTTTATTTCTGATTAGCTTACAAAATAACTATAATAGGCTGTCATAGTACCTAACAGAATGACTGGCTTGCATAACCATTAGTTTGCATTTCTAATTATCCTAAACAGTTTATGACAATTAGTAGTAAAAGGCCGAAACATCACATTTCATTTTTTTCTTTATCTCCTAACCCTTCCATCCCATTTCTCTGGGGTGGGGTGTCCTTATATAACAGTCCCTCATCTCAGTTGAGAGGTCGTATGAGGGCCAAGAGCCTCCTCATTCACTAGGGGTCTATGAGGAAGTACCATCTGTAAAAAGTGTCTCCTTGCCCGGGAGAGAGAACTACTAAACAAACAAACCAATAAGCAGACAACAGATAAAAAAGACTAAAAAATAGAAAAAAATATAAAAAATATATAAAAAATGAATAAGAAATAAAAATTAAAAATAAGAAGTCTATGTCCAAGTTCCTTTGGTGTGTTCATTGTAGTATCGATAACTTCTACTATATAGCTAAAATCTTACTATAAGTGAATAGATTCCATATTCGTCCTTCTGAGTCTGGGTTAGCTCACTCACGATGAGCTTTTTTTAGTTCCATCCATTTGGCTGCAAATTGCATAATTTCATTGTTCCTGATAGCTGAATAATACTGCATTGTGTAGATGTACCACAGTTTTTCAACCCATTGTTCGGTTGAGGGAGTCTGGGTTGGTTCCATTTTCTACCTATTACAGATAAGGCTGCTACAAACATAGATGAGGAAACTTCCTTATGATTCCGTGAAGAGGCATTTGGGTGTATACCCAGAAGTGGTATGGCTGGGTCCTGAGGCAAAGCTATTCCAAGTTTTCTAAGATATCGCCAGACTACCTCCATAGTGGTTTCACAAGCTTGCACTCCCACCAGCAATGGAGTAGGGTTCCCTTTCCTCCACACCCTCACCAGCATGTGCTGTCATTTGAACTTTTGATCTTAGCCATTCTGACAGGTGTGAGATGGAATCTCAGAGTCCTCTTGAGTTGCATTTCTCTGATGATTAAGGATGCTGAGAATTTCTTCAAGTGTCTCTCAGCCATTAGGGATTCCTCCTTTGTGAATTCTCTATTTAGCTCTGTCCCCCATTTTTTGATTGGACTATTTATTTTCTTGGCATTTAATTTTTTGAGTTCTTTGTAGATTTTAGATATTAGCCCTCTGTCAGATATGGGGTTGGTGAAGATTTTCTCCATTCTGTAGGCTGCCGTTTTGTTAGAATGACAGTGTCCTTTGCCTTACAGAAGATTTTCAGTTTCATGAGGTCCCATTTATTGATTGTTGATCTCAGGTCCTGAGCTGTTAGTGTTCTGTTCAGGAAGTTGTCGCCTGTGCCAATTAGTTCGAGGGTTTCTCCCACTTTTTCTTCTAGTAGATTTAGTGTGACCGGCCTTATGTTAAGGTCTTTGATCCACTTGGACTTAAGTTTTGAACAAGGTGATAAGTATGGGACTAACTTCATTCTTTTACAAATGGACATCCAGTTGGACCAGCACCATTTGTTGAAGATGCTGTCCTTCTACCATTGTGCCGTTTTGGCTTCTTTGTCAAAATTAGGTGGCCATAAGTGTGTGGGTCTATTTCTGGATCTTCAATTCGATTCCATTGATCTACTGGTCTGTTTCTATACCAATACCATGCTGTTTTTTCAACTATTGCTCTGTAGTACAGCTTGAAATCTGGGATGGTAATACCTCCAGATGTTTTTTAATTGTACAGGATTGATTTAGCTATTCTGGGCTTTTTGTTGTTCCATATGAAATTGAGGCTAGCTCTTTCCAAGTCTATAAAAAATTGTGTTGGTATTTTGATAGGAATTGCATTGAATCTATATATTGCTTTTGGTAGGATGGCCATTTTTATTATGTTGATCCTACCTATCCATGAGCATGGAAGATCTTTCCATCTTCTAAAGGCCTCTTCCATTTCTTTCTTCAAGGGCTTGAAGTTCTTGTTGTACAGGTCCTTTACTTGCTTGATTAGAGTTACCCCCAGGTATTTTATGTTGTTTGCGGCTATTGTGAAGGGGGTTGTTTCCCTTATTTCTTCCTCAGCCCCTTTGTTTGTGTATATGAAGGGCTTCTGATTTTTTTGAATTAATTTTGTATCCAGCCACTTTGCTGAAGGTGTTTATCAGCTGTAAGAGTTCTCTGGTGGAATTTTTTGGGGTCGCTTATGTATACTATCATATCATCTGCAAATAGGGATAATTTGACTTCTTTGTTTCTGATGTTTATCCCCTTGATATCCTTTAGTTGTCTTATTGCTCTAGCAAGAACTTCAAGTACTATAATGAAGAGATATGGTGAAAGTGGACATCCTTGTCTTGTCCCTGAGTTTAGAGGAAATGCTTCAAGTTTCTCTCCATTTATTTTGATGTTGGCCACTGGCCTGCTGTATATTGCCTTTATTATTTCTAGGTATGGTCCTTGTATGCCCATTCTCTCCAGAACTTTTAGCATGAAGGGGTGTTGGATTTTGTCAAATGCTTTTCCTGCATCTAATGAGATTTTCATGTGGTTTTTTTCTTTCATCTTGTTTATATGGTGAATGACGTTGATAGACTTTCGTATGTTGAACCATCCCTGCATCCCTGGGATGAAGCCTACTTGATCATGGTGTATGATACTTTTGATGTGATCTTGAATTCGGTTTGCTAGTATTTTATTAATTATTTTTGCATCTATGTTCATGAGGGAGATTGGTCTGAAGTTCTCTTTCTTTGTTGGGTCTTTATGTGGTTTAGGAATCAGGGTGATTGTGGCCTAGTAGAATGAGTTTGGCTATGTTCTCTCAGATTCTATTTTGTAAGAGTTTGAAAAGTATTGGTGTTAGCTCCTCTTTGAAGGACTGGTAGAATTCCATGCTAAAGCCATCTGTCCCTGGGCTCTTTTTGGTTGGGAGATTTTTAATGACTGTTTCTATTTCCCTAGGGGTTATAGGGCTGTTTAATCTGTTTATCTGATCTTGATTTTGCTTCGGTAGGTGGAATCCATCAAGAAAATTGTCCATTTCACTTAAGTTTTCAAATTTCGTGGAGTACATATTTTTTTTTTGCCTTTTTTTTCCCTTTTTTTTAATAATTTATTTTTTATTTCTTCAAGTTCCATCTCAATCACAATCCCCTCCCTACTCCCCCCCTCCAGTCCCACCCTTCCACCCTCCTCCCCCTCA
>CAJQZJ010033098.1:1824178-1855450 GCA_907164525.1 Lophiomys imhausi | reverse complement strand
CTTTGTTGGGTCTTTGTGTGGTTTAGGAATCAGGGTGATTGTGGCCTAGTAGAATGAGTTTGGCTATGTTCTCTCAGATTCTATTTTGTAAGAGTTTGAAAAGTATTGGTGTTAGCTCCTCTTTGAAGGTCTGGTAGAATTCCGTGCTAAAGCCATCTGGCCCTGGGCTCTTTTTGGTTGGGAGATTTTTAATGACTGTTTCTATTTCCCTAGGTGTTATAGGGCTGTTTAATCTGTTTATCTGATCTTGATTTTGCTTCGGTAGGTGGAATCCATCAAGAAAATTGTCCATTTCACTTAAGTTTTCAAGTTTCGTGGAGTACATATTTTTTAAGTAGGATCCAAATATTTTCTGGATTTCCTCAATGTCTGTTGTTATTTCTCCCTTTTCATTTCTGATTTTGTTGATTTGTGTTTTCTCCCTCTGTCTTTAATTATTTTGGCTAAGGGTCTGTCTCTTTTGTTGATTTTCTCGAAGAACCAACTCTTGGGTTCATTGATTCTTTATACAGTTCTTTTTGTTTCTACGTTGTTGATTTCAGCCCTAGGTTTGATGATCTCCTGCCTTCTGCTCCTCTTGGGAGTGTTTGCTTCTTTTTTTTCCAATTCACCCAGTTTAGCTGTTAATTCGCTAATATGAGCTGCCACAATTTTCTTTTTGAAGGCACTTAGTGCTATGAACTTTCCTCGTAGCACAGCTTTCATTGTGTCCCATAGGTTTGGGTATGTTGTGTCTTCATTTTCGTTGGATTTTAAGAAGTCTTTGATTTCCTTCTTTATTTCTTCCCTGACCCAGTGGTCCTCTAGTAAAGAGTTGTTCAATTTCCATTTGAGTGTAGAATTTCTGTTGATTCTTTTGCTATTGAAGTCCAGCTTTATTCCATGGTGGTCTGATAAGATATAAGGGGTTATTTCAATTTTCTTGTGTCTGTTGAGGCTATCTTTGTGTACAAGTATAAGGTTGATTTGGAGAAGGTTCCATGAGGTGCTGAGAAGAAGGTGTATTCTTTTGTGTTTGGTTGAAACTTTCTGTAGATATCTGTTAGGTCCATTTGGTTCATGATCTCTGTTAGACTCATTATTTCTCTGTTTGGCTTCTGTCTTGATGATCTGTCCATTGTTCTGAGTGGGGTGTTGAAGTCTCCCACTATTAAAGTGTTGGGATCGATGTGCGATTTAAGTTTTAGAAACGTTTCTTTTATAAATGTAGGTGCCTTTGTATTTGGGGCTTAGATGTTCAATATTGAGATGTCCTCTTGGTGGATATTTTCTTTAATGAGTATGTAATGCCCTTCTCTGTCTTTTTTTATTAACTTTAATTGGAAGTCTATTTTGTTTGATATTAGGGTGGCTACTCCAGCTTGTTTCCTGAGTCCATTTGCTTGGAAAACCTTTTCCCAGCCCTTTACTCTGAGATAGTGTTTATTTTCAATAGTGAGTTGTGTTTCTTGTATACAGCAAAAAGATGGGTCTTGTTTATGCATCCAGTCTGTAAGTCTGTGTCTTTTCATTGTCGAGTTTATTCCATTGATGTTGATGGATATTAGTGACCAGGGATTGTTAGTTCCCATTATTTTGGTATAGCTGGTTGTCTTGGGTTTCTTTTTGTTTAGTTGCTATGGAGGTGTCTATTTTTTCTGTTTTCTTGGGTAGTTATCTTCTCTGTGATGGAATTTTCCTTCTAGTATCTTCTGTAGGGCTGGGTTTGTGAGGAGATATTGTTTGAATTTGATTTTGTCATGGAATATCTTGTTTTCTCCATCTATGTTGATAGGGAGTTTTGCTGGGTATAGTAGTCTGGTTGGGCACCTATGTTCTCTCAGGGCTTGTAGGACATCCGTCCAGGCCCTTCTAGCTTTTAAAGTTTCTGAGGAGAAATCAGGTGTGACTCTGATGGGTCTGCCATTGTATGTGACTTGGCCTTTTTCTCTTAAAGCTTTTAATATCCTTTCTTTGTTCTCTACATTTGGAATTTCTATTATTATGTGACAAGAGGAGTTTCTTTTCTGATATAATCTGTTTGGTGTTCTGTAAGCCTCTTGGAATTTTACTGGCATCTCTTTCTTCTTTAGGTTTGGGAAGTTTTCTTCTATGATTTTGTTTAAGATATTTCCTGGACCATGGAGTCGGGAGTCTTCTCTTTCCTCTATGCCTATATTCTTCGGTTCCGTCTTTTCATTGAGTCCTTGATTTCTTGGATGTTGTGGGTGAGAGATTTTTTTAGCTTTCTCATTTTCTTTGGATGTTGTACTGATTTCTTCCATCGAATCTTCCATGCCTGAGATCCTGTCTTCCATCTCTTGAATCCTATTTTTGATACTCACATCTGTAATTCCTGTTCTCTTCCCTTGATTCTCCATTTCCTCTTTTAACTCTGACTGTGTTATCTTTATTGTTTCCATTTCTATTTTCATGTCTTGAATGGTATTGTTTGTTTTGTACACTTCCTTCTCCAGTTTGCTTGTTTTTGCCTGGAACTCTTTCATTGCTCTGTTCTTTTTCTGTTCAAGCTGAGTCACCTTGGCTGGAGCTCTTTAATTGTGTTATTCGTTGTTTTGACTTGTACAATTGTGGATTCTTTGAATTCCTTTATAGATTTAAGTTCTTCTTGAAGGGACTCTATCACTTTCCATAATGTAGAATTGTCATCATTTTCATGTGTTTCAGTTGTGGTGAGGTGGTTCGGGCTGGATGGAATAGTGTTGCTTTCTTTTGTTGGAGACATTTCGCTCTGTTTTTTTGTTTGTTTTTCTGGGGCCTCTGGCCATGTGGGATTTTTTTGCTGTCTTCTGGACTTGGGTCCAAAGGGGGCGCTTTGGTGTAAGATTCGAGTTGCCTTACTCTACCCCTATAAGGTGAGCTATTCAGCCCCACCTCCTAGGTGGAGACCTAACTAATCCAGGTCGTGGAGCTGTGTACAAGTAAGCTCTGGTTCCCCGCCGGAAGGGCCAGTACTAGTACAAAAGTCCAATATATGACAGTTTCAAATATCTCGCAGTTTGCCCGGAGTTGTTTTCTGTGGTGAGTAAATCTGCCTTTCAGCCCCAATAGCCTTGCCACTCCTTAGGCTTGGAAACTGGCCAGTGACATCACAGCAGCGGGTTGTGATCTGCAGTCTGAAGGCACTTTGCAGCCCAGCTATGCTCACTTCCAAGGGTCGCAACTTTTCGCCAGATAGTTGGTTATTCTGTGCGAGACCTGGGGGTCCCCAGCAGGGTGGGGATTATCTTTGCATGGGATCTGAATCTGCCAGCTGGGTTTTAGATTGGAACTTACAGGAAGTCTCTCCTGGTGGGGGATGGGATCCTGATTCCCAGGTCCAGCGGCTTCCTTGCATGTCCAAGAGTGTGAAGGAGAGTCCTTCCCAGGGACTCTCAGTGGTCCCTGGATAGCTGGGTGAGATTTAGAAGGGGTCATGCCATTTGTATAGTGTTCTGCAACTCTCGCCGCCTTGTGACTGTTAACCCCGAAATCAAAATACATCCGCGCAGGCCACCGCCCTCTTGGATCCCTCTTATTTAGCTTTTATACTTGATTTTAGCAACAGACTGAGAGACAATTTTATCTGATTAAAGAAAATTATTTGTCACAGCTTTAGGACAGCGTTTAGGGAGTTTATCTATCTGAGCTACATTTGGTCAGTTCTGTGTCCCTGGCATGGAACTGATCCATTCAGCTTAGAGCCTCAGCCTGATGGTTGCCAGCTCATATGACTGTTGAACTGGGGTGGGGGACTATTATGTAAGGACATTCCACTCCAGAAGAGTGGAATGGAAGGGATAGGAGGTAGAGGGTCAGAGGGAAGGCCTGGGAGGGGTGGAAAGATGTGGTGGAGATGTAACCTGAAGTAATAAATATTTTTTAAAAATATAAACAAACTCAACTATAAACTATTGTGTTAAGTAAGCTCATGTCAATATTACACAAACAGCTGTAACCATATTGCCTTAGATTATAAATTCACACGTGGAACTTCTACCTTCAGACACTGGCCTGCATATAAAATTGGCACATAAAACCTTTTCCTCAGAAAGAACAAAAATACCCAGAACTGTGATTGAATCTAGAACCTTATGTGTGTTGAGAAATTGATCTACCACTGAGCTATATCTACAGCCCTGACCACTTATTTGTTTACTTATTAAATTTTGAGACAGGTCTGTAAAATTTTCCAGATCAAACTGAACTTGTGATCTTCCTGCCTTGATCTTCTGAGTAGATGATATTATAGGACAAACGAAAAAATATGCAGTTTATTTCCACTGATATATTTATCATATTAAAAGGGAATGGCTATAATAAAATAAACTCAGCTGCTCAAATAAAATTATATTCATCTTCTAAAATTCATATATTTAAGACCAGAGCTCTTAAGGATATTACATTTGGAGGTCATTTCTTTGGGGTATCATTAGGTTTGGATACATCATATGATTAGAGTCCCCATGAAAGACATCAGTGCTGACTCAATTGGGGGAAGATAGTCTAGATGCATTTTCCACATTAGGATACAAGAGTAGAAAACTATTTTCAAACAAAGAGACAGGATCTCTTAAGGGAATGAGTCTTCTTGCACCTAGCTTTTGAATATTCCAGAATGCAGAATGATGAGAATTGTTTTTAAATTCCCCAGTCTATGGCAATTGATTTTATTATAGAAGCTCATGAGACTAAAGTTACCATAATTGATCTCATCCTAGCATTTGTTATGAATCTGTTATAAAATACTGTTTGTACGTGAAAAATGCAAACTCATATACTTATAAGTGGTGTTTATGTTTCTACTGTCACTATTTTTATAATATGTAGAACAGAATCCCAAATAAGGATGTTTTGAGTTAAGTTGCTTTTTCTGTTTTTAATTTTCCTTTGTTTCTGTACATGTTTTAAAGTTTAAAAATAGAAATTCATGAGTGTTAGTAGAATGTTACCTTAAAGTATAATAAATCTTACCACTAGAAAAGAGAGCATCAATGTATAATAAGAGCAGAGAGAATTTTGCCAAGGCATTATGGGTAGGTGATTGTGTCTGCCTAGGACAAATCACTTGCTAAAAGAGAAGTAACTGTCAGAGAAGTGAAAAAGGAAGCTGCCTTAGACTTTTAAAGCATCTTCTTCATACATCTTTTATTAAACCCATTTCTGCTGATTGCTACACAGCCAACATGGAAAAGGAAATGATTCAGAGACTTCAAGAGTGTTTGAATTCATTTTCTTTTTTTCTTTCTGAATCTTAATTGTTTGCAAAATTGGATGTACTCTGCAGCTGAATCTTGGGAATTTTGTAGAAGAAACTGCAACCTATGAAGCAGGACCATGCTGTTGGAATGGAATTAGATAAAGAGTAGGAAGTTCTGGTTTTGATTTTCTCTCATCTATATATCTCTCTCCCTATCTATCTAATCTACCTATCTATTGAAACTGCAACTTAATTATCAATTGTGTTTATTATTAAGACCTGGTGAGACGTTGGCAGGCCTGGGGTTCCGTAACTGACAGCCAGACCCATCCTGAGGAAAAGCTCCTGGATCAAAGGTGATCTTCACCACCTGCAATCTAAATTTCATTAACTAATAATTTCATTAATAACTATAAATTGTTATATTAAGCTGGCAGAAGAGACGATGGCTTGGTGATATATTGGCAGGCTTGACTTGCCTTAGAAATGATAGCACATGCTGGCGAGGCTGTGGAGAAAGAGGAACACTTCTCCATTACTGGTGGGAGTGCAAACTTGTACAACCACTATGGAAATAAGTCTGGAGATATCTTAGAAAACTTGGAATAGCTTTGCCTCAGGACCCAGCCATACCATTTATGGGTATACACCCAAATACCTCTTCACGGAATCATAAGGAAGTTTCCTCATCTATGTTTATAGCAGCCTTATTTGTAATAGGTAGAAACTGGAAACAACCCAGATTCCCTCAACCGAACAATGGGTTAAAAAACTGTGGTACATCTACACAATGTAATACTACTCAGCCATCAGAAACAATAAAATCATGCAATTTGCAGCCAAATGGATGGAACTAGAGAAGCTAATCTTGAGTGAGCTAACCCAGACTCAGAAGGATGCACATGGCATCTATTTACTTATAATTGGATTTTAGCCATATAGTACAGGATAACTATACTACAGCCAATGCACCAAAGGGAGCAGGAACATAGACTTTGTTACCTGTCAATGAGATACTTTGCCCTAGTAGGGCTGCCTTGTAGGCTCCCAGTGTATGAGGAGGCTCTTAGCCCTTATATGACTGCTGAACTGGGGTGGGGGACTTATATGTAGGTAGACTCCACTCTGGAGGAATGGGATGGAAGGGATGGGGGTAGAGGGTGGGAGGGTGGGACGGGACTGGAAGGGGTGGAAAGAGGACACTGTGATGAAGATGTAACCTGAAGTAATAAGTAAATATAAAAAATAATAAATACATAAATAAATAAACATTATAATTAAAAAGCATTCATCACTTATTAATAAACTCCTAGGCAAATGAGAAAAGAAAAGAAGTCTGTATGCTTGGAGGGATGGCTTGGTGGTGTGGTCTGGCAGCGAAGCTGGTGGGTAGCTGCCAGATACTTATTAATAACTATATACTATTATATTAGATCAGCACAATTCCTGGTGGCCTGAAGGCACAGTTGCCGAGGTTTGGTTGGAGGCCTATGGCCCTGGATTGCTTGGACTGGCAGCCTATAAGCTGCCATGGTCCTTTCCCCAGTACCTAAATACACCAAGGCCTTTTAATAATTCTATGCTTGGCCCTTAGCTGGATAGACTCTCAACGAGCTATTCTAAATTAACCTGGACCATTTATCGCAAACATCCATGTAGCCTATTGTTACCTTCCAGAGCTCTCAAACATGTCTGTCTCCTTCCATGTCTTTTGGCAGAAAGAGAGCTTCCACTGTGTAAAACGCAGGGTTCCTGTTTCTGTCTCAGGAATTCCCCCCTTCCTATACTATTTCTGCATAGCTAATTGGCCATCAGCAACTTTTATTAATCAATCAAGAGAATGCCTCAGAAGGGGTGGTAACCAGATATCGCATTGAAATCAGCCTATCAGAAGCAATGTGTTAGTCCTTCCGTCAATAATCCATCTATCTATCTATCTATCTATCTATCTATCTATCTTATGTCTATCTATCATCTATCATCTATCTATCCATCATCTTTTGCTATATCTGTCATCTCTCTACCTCTATATATCTATAATATATCATTATATATATATAATTGGATTTTAGCCATATAGTACATTATGTGTATATATATATATATATATCCTCTACTTGTCCCTATCTCTTCTCTTTTATTTCTCCTCCTTCTTTCTTCTATCCCTTTCTTCTTCCAAGAAATATTAATAACCACCTCATTATATGAAAAGTCCCATACTAAGCATCAAGCAAAAAACACAAAGGAGATTATTTTTCATGATCAAGAATTTCTGGTTTAGTTGAGGAATAAGACAAAGGAATTCTTAGCATACCAAGGGATAATTTTTTTTTATTTTTAAAAAAATATTTATTTATTACTTCATGTTACATCTCCATCGCAGTGTCCTCTTTCTGCACCTCCCAGTCCTGCTCTCCCACCCTCTACCCCCTATCCCTTCCATCACACTCCTCTGGAGTGGAGTGTCCCTACATAACAGTCCCCCGCCCCATTTCAGCAGTCATATGAGGGCCAAGAGCCTCCTCATACACTGGGGACCTAAAAGACACCACCACTAGGGCAAAGTGTCTCATTGCCAGGAAAAAAAGGTCGATGTTCATGTTCCCTTTGGTGCATTCGTTGTAGTATAGCTATCCTATACTATATGGCTAAAATCCAGTCTGACGATATCTTAGAAAACTTGGAAGAGCTCTGCCTTGCGCCCCATCATACCACTTCTGGGTATACATCCAAATGACTCTCACTGAATCACAAGGAAGTTTCCTCATCTATGTTCATAGCAGCCTTATTTGTAATAGCTAGAAACAGGAAAAAACCCAGATGTCCCTCAACCAAGGAATCGATTAAAAAACTGTGGTACATCTACACAATGGAATACTAGTCAGCTATCAGAAACAATTAAATCATGCAATTTGCAGCCAAATGGATGTAACTAGGGAAGTTCATCCTGAGTGAGCTAAACCAGACCCAGAAGGATGCACATGGCATCTATTCACTTATAGTCAGATTTTAGCTATATAGTATGGCATAATTTTTACTAGCTACAATCTCAGAAAGCTTCAAAAGACATAAAAATCTGGGCCTAGTTTTGACCCATCAAAGATTTTATCTCTCTCAGATGTGTTATGGGATTTCATAAATATTCTTTTCTCAATTAGTACTTTTCCTCTCCTAGTAACTTATCATCTTGGGAGACTTTTAATAAGAAGCAGGTTTGGAATTTAATGAGAGAAAATCATGTTGCTGCAATTTAATTGCATATACATGTCCATGTCTACTGTGTCATGTAATGAGAGTGCAATAAAGATGAATAGCATAGGTGGCCTGCAGTCTTAAACTGTGGCGAGCCACAAAACTGTGGTGAGCCGCAACCCTAAGATGGCGCCTGGCTTGATGCCAGAAAGCTCAAGCTTAGCTGTAAACAAGCCTTAGTTGGTAGCAGCTGCCTAGCCCGGTATGCTTCCTCCTTTTGTGAGCCTATCTTGGATCGCTAGGTGGCATGATCTGATTGGGTTTGAGTAGGCATATAAGGGCTTGGGGGAGGGGAAGCAGAGACACAAGCAGAGAAGCAGAGACACAAGCAAGGATTTGGAAGACTGTTTTCAAGGGACCTGAATAAACTGCTTGAGAAGAGCTTTTGTGAGTTGCGTCGTTCTTGCTGGTCGAGAGGGACGCGACATTAAACCTTATTAACTCTACAGGGAAGGAGTGCTGAGAAATCACACAAATAGCTATTTTAATGGAAGTACTATGATAAGTACCATTACAAAATCCAGAGGAGTGTTATGAATTATAGAAAAGTATAATATCAATTGGCTAATCATACAAATTTTCCTCTAAATGATGCTGGGTCCTTCTGCTCCTGATTTACTATTTGTACTTTAGTAGTTTGTATATATGATCAGCAAGAGCAGCAACAACCTTGTCCAGACTCTACTTCATATTGAGTAAATTGCCATAAACGAACTGAATATATTCCTAGATACTGGATAGTGTCAGAAGGAGGAGGAGACACAGCCCCTTACTTCTACCTGTAGTAGATAGAAGAATTCTTTTCAGAGATTTATGCTCATTTGAAACTTGGATTCCTGACTTAAATCACAGAAAGAGGATTTCAGCATGATTTAGTAAGAAGCAAAGGTAGAATTTATTATTGTTTAATCATGCACATTAATGTACAAAGAAAGACAAGTAAAAGAACTATCATGGTATGCGCCCTAGGGAGTGGGAGGGCTTTTTCAGAGTCAGAGTCTTATTTAACTGTCTTAGAAATAGCAATATATACTACCTCTTTGACGTACAATGTTACATTTTCCCATGGACTTAAAATATTAATTGAAATATTTCTGTATACTTATCCCTGTCTGATAAACTTTTTTTTTAATTAAGTAAGAGAGAGCACATTGTTCTTTCTGAGATGTACAGGATCCCAGGATGATAGGGTAAAATACAAATTTATAATGTCAAAGGAATCTCCCTGCTTCTAGTTCACAAAGAAATCAAGGTGAATATTCTTATGAAAGAGAAGGTTTGTGTGATTATATAGATGTCTTGGTGAGTATATACACGATCCACACAAGAAGCCTGTACACCTGAGTTTCATCCTTGGAACTCACAAAAAAATCCAAATATAGTGGTACACTTCTGTGAGCCCAGCACTTCTATGGTAAATGTTAAAAAGAAGAATTTCTCAGAAGCATGGAGGTCAGCAAGTCTTAGGACTGTATCAGAAACAAGAAAGACCCTGCCTCAAAAAAAGTGGAGAGTGTGAACTGACTTCTGAAAATTGTCTGTTAATTTCCACATGAAATTTTTGGTATCCTCTTGCATGCTTTATGCATATGTGAATATACACAATGAATTTTTAAAATATGATTTATAACCATGTGTGTGATATTTTCTTGATTCCTTACTAGCACAGATGAGGGGCTCTTCTTCTCATCTATATTGTAAAATATTTGATCACATTGTGAACCCCAAGAAACTGTAAAAGCCTGTTTCTAATTGTGGGATGGATCAGACTTTAATCCTATAATTTTTTGTTTATTATAAACATATAGTTATGGCTTTACTCAACTCTAATCTCACACCTTTAATCCAAGAACTCTTTGTACACAGGGTTAAATAAAGTTAATCCTAGGTTAAGAGGCAGAACAAGGAACAGGGATTAAACAGAAATGAGGGACATTTTGCTTAAGGGTATTTAAGACAGTATGGAGAAGTAATTGGGAGTTCTTCTTCCTTCAGAGTTCTTCTTCCTCTGGTTTTCTCCTTATAGGCTTCTTCCTCTATGTTCTTCTGGGCTTTTTAACTTTGGGCTTTTTTCCTCTAGGGCTTTTGGCTGAATCAGTGAATAGTTTTGTGACAACCTTCTCAAAACGAATAAAGGTCACAAAAATATTCCAACTGATAATTTTAGAAATTGATTTAGAAATAGATGAGGATTCAGGATTCATGAGTCTGTTTCTAAGGTATTTGAATGATTGCCAGTACAGAGAGTCAGAGATCTATTTGATCTCAGCCCACATCATGTTGAGGTAGACAAAATGGTGCCAAGGTGGTTTCTTGCTCTCAAAGCAACAGCAACATATCTCTGTGTTGGGCATACTTTCTTAATTACTTCAGCTTCTTTTATGTGTCAGACGATGGAAATCCTTCTGCTTCTTTTCTTACTTTTTTTTCTTTTTTTTTTTGCTATTTTTAACCTATACATCTAGACATTTGTTTATCTCCTGCTGTCTTCATTATAACATAACCTAAATTTTCTAAAGAAAGATGAATGTGCATCCATATTTAGTATTTAAGATGTGTGGTATAGGTTCATTGCCTGAGAGGAAGTGGACCAACTTCATCTCAGAGCTGAGCTCATAACATGCACAAAATAACCATATGATATTGATGGGGTGATGTTATGTATTCTATGTTAATTAACCTTCTCCCAGAGACCTGTGTGCTGTGCCAGACCATAATACACCAGGTGAAACTGTGTTACCATTCTTGTTAACCATTGTCTCTGATTGGTTATATAAATGCTGAGGCCTGAGGTTGGGCAAAGAGAGAAGTAGGAGGGACAAAGGTTCAAAGACTTCTGGGGCAGACAGAGACCATCTTGAGTTGAAGAAGAGGAGAAGAAGCCAGAAGAACAGAAAGGAGGACACACACCATTGGTTAGAGATGGAAGACAGTCCTGCCATGTGGCCAGGAACATTGGCATAACATGGAGAATAACAGTTAAGGAGACATATGTATATATTAGATATCATATTTGGGGAGAAGAATTATGAGCTAGCTTAGATGGGCTAAGATTGCACAATCCAGGATAGGCTTGATAATTCCATCTGTTCTCCGTGCTCATTTATAATGACAGGTTAAGGATTAACACTGCCAACCAACAAAATATAATATAAATATTGGTAAATAATTTAATTAATTACTTCTACATGATATTGACACCATCTTGGCCAAGAACCTCATCAAGATAGACACAACCATGTCACTTGATCACCATCTTAGTTAGTGATGTCCACAAAATGATAGCTTTACTGTAATGATTATAAGATTTATCTACCATTTTGGTAAACATAGCATAAACTCAAATTCAGGCAACTATGGCAGCCAGTTGTCTGTTATTTCTTAGTTTTGGAAAGTGTTTGCTCTGCACTTACTGTTTATTCAGATATATTTATCTTTCTCGGGTCTCTGATGTGATTGAAGTCCAGATAGTTATAGTGTCACAGTTAAATTTTAAGTTGTTTAGAAATTAATTAAAAAGATGTTCTATGTCTAAGATGATGTTTTTAAGTTGGTAATGCAAGTTAGGATGGAAACTATGTTAGGTATAAAACTTTAAACTCATTGAGATAGATAGAAAGATAATAGATTATTATTATTAGTTGCCAAATACATTCAAAATATATGTTATATTGTATAATTTTCATAATTATTGTCTAATTGTTCTTATTGCTTTGTATTGTATTCATTCTTAGAAGAAAAAGAACCATTTATGGACTAAAGGTTCCCCTTTAGTTGAGGGGAAAAGATACACTTTAAATAAAAAAATTAAAAATTAAAAAAAGGAACTTAAAAAAAAAGATTCTCTCTACTAAGGAACCCTTAAGGGTGACTTTACTGCAAGAATTTTCTGTGCCACTGACGATTGGTAACACACATCAATACTCTATCACCCCTCCTTTATTTTATTCCTTTTAGTTTTCCACATTCCTGGAAGTAAATCATAAGATCATGAAAATGGGAGACTCAGAGTATGCTCCATGTAACAAAGTCATGCACTTTCTCGAACTAGACCTCCATAGTAAGGTTGTTGTAATTTGACACATTGTTTTATAGGATAGACATGCTGCTGCTGCTAGAGGTACTAGCTATTTCCCTAGTCATGTGAACTCCACACTGGCTCTCTATGTGAAGGAAATGATGCTTCAAGATGGTTAACCCTGGAATGTCCATGCAAGTTCCCAGGGTACAGTCTTAAGAAACCACAGATTCCTCACTGTGACTCAAATGATTGATTGTCTTGTGCTACACAAACTGCTGCAAATAGGCAGCAGCTGAAACAGTCAATACAGGATCAGCTTGCTTGGGTGAGACTCTGAAGATGTGGTCTCCACTTGGATTTTAAGGCTTGATCTTCCCGCCTCATATCTCCAAACCTGTTTTTCCCTGACTGAAAAAGAATTATTTCTCTCTTAGAGAGTCCTTTGCTCAAAAGCTTTGACTGTTTTGTTTTTGCCTCATTGTGCCCTGGGAACCTTTGCATTTGTTTCTTGCTTGTTTTGTTTCAGGTCTCATTGTTTTCTACGTATCATATTCTCTAGGATATAGAGATATAAACCCAAAATAAATGTGTTAAATTGCAAAGAGGTTCTTCTAATGGAGACAACCCATTTTTAATGATAAGTTCATTTTGGATATTTTCATGAGCTTGTTTCTTATCTAGGTTGAGAAATGTAACATGGATTGCCAGATTATAAACTTTGGAAAAGAGTCAATGGGAACATTGGTGAGGAGTATTGGAAATTGAAACCACAAAGGATTTTAGACTTTACTTGACATATTATAAGAAGTTGGCCAAAACCTTCTATCATGGCAGGGAAAACATGGTGTCAAGATCTTGAAAGAGTTGCATATTTCTTGTCTACAGTTAGAATGAGAGAGAGAGAGAGAGAGAGAGAGAGAGAGAGAGAGAAAGGATGCTGCTGCTCAATTACCTTTCTTCATTTTGTACAATCCAGAATCTCATCCAAGGAATGTCGCCGCCCACAGAGTACTGGTCTTTCAAGCATAAGATAATCTCCCACAGTCATACCCAGGATCCATTCTCAACAATGGTTCTAGATCTCATTAATTTGACAATTAAGATCAACCATCATGATGTTTTTGTTATACATGAGTGTGTTCAAGGCATGTTTAGTAGCATGTATATGGCTTTTGTGTGATTAGCACCTTTTAGAGCATCAGTGAAGCCATGGGATAAGTTACAGGAATGGTAAGACACAGCTAATTTATAAGACATTCTTTCAGTGTGTTCATAAGTAAAATCTTTCTTTTGGAAGTCATTAATCTTGGGATCTGAAAACAAACTAACTGTCTATATAAAACAGTCATATTGTACTTTCATTCATCTCTCAATATGTGGCCACAACATCAAATTAAAATAATATCTCTGCACACTAAAACAAAGGATTAGCTTTGATACTGAAGTATTGATTTTAAAAAGTCTCCTACACATAAGCTAAGGTGCTGTCTTTACAAGCAGATGGAGAAAAGAAAATAGATAACTGAAATCTGATCTAGGAGTTAGTTGGAAGAAATACATATTAACACCTCTGTAACTTTACCTCTGCGTGTGTATAGAAAAATTCTCAAGGACAATATAAAGCAAAATGAGCCTTACATGTCATCTAAAGTAAGTCCCATTTCAGGGCTTGAATAGATAAAATGCTGCAAATGGAACACAGCTGGAAAAGACCTAAAGAAAAATTTGAAAGAATATTAAAATGGGCCTTTAATGTCACCAAGGTAATTACTTTTCTCATGAAATAAGTGCTGTACTTTCCTTGTAAAAGGAGAAGATGACACTGTTTTCCCTTTCAGAGTAGAAACATGATTTATCACAGCTCATTTATGAGAGCCTCATATTTTCTTGTCATATTTTGATCATGATTTATTCAGAAAAAATATCCCATTTTCAATTTAAGAATACTCTGTGATCATACTACTCTGTACATTTGCTGAAATTAATAACGATGGACTTGGAAATAATTAAAATTATTTGTCTTTTACCCCAAAGAAACCAAATTCTGAAACAGCAAAAAAAAATGTTTTAGAATAAAGCAAATTCACAGTATCTGGGATTTGTTTCATATTTTGCAAAGGAAGGTCTCCATTTTAATTATATCTGAATTCATTATCCCTACATTTTTTTAATTCCTATATATCTCACTTAATTTTAGTAGTATATGAAAAAAATTAAAGTCATTTCTCCTGAAACTGTTCTTTGTTTTAAAATGCATTTGTGATTACATGGAGAGTTTGTTTCTTAGATACATAAGAAAAATGTATCTTGTATTAGTTAGAACATACTAGATTTGGCATATCCTCCCATAGACTGACACCACTTCTCTTCTGAATTGCAAAGAAAATAATCATTCCAAGTGTGTAGATTTACAATGAGCATTATAAAATTAATAAAAGTAAACTTTGTTCATAAAATAAGTATAAGGTTAGATTTGGATAACTTTCATTTCCAGAGATGTAGAAGTATTAATGTTGAACTAAAAACCTAATATATGCTACATGTGTGTTATACTGCTAGGTTACATACCAATTCTTAATAAAAAAGGAAGCAACAACAACTATTAGTAGTACTAACCAGTTTAAAAATTGATATAATCATGTTTGTGTATGATAAATGAATCAGACACTGATAGTGAAAATGTGTTTTACATCCGATTCTTTGAAAGAAGTACAAAGCAATGGTTGAACATATTTAAAAAATATGTGTTCATTGACCTTCATTAAAAACTTTTGTTTACATGTTTCTGAAACCTGATTCCATCTGTAGTGCAGGATGTTCTAAGATTCACCATGTAGCCCAGGTCTGCCTGGAACATTCAGAAAAACATGCCCCAGGACTTTAATTGCTGAGATTGTAGGAATGAAGCACTGTTCAAGCTATTCCCATATCTTTCATTATTAATGTATTTATTTATTCACTTTACAGCCTGATCACAACTCTCCTCCTTGCTCTCCCCCAGTCCCATCCCCACATTCCTCATACCCCTTTTACTTCTCCTTAGAGAAGGACAGCCCCTCCCCCATGGGTTCCCATCCACCCTGTTATATCAAATCCCAGTAGGATCAAGTCCATGTTCTCCCACTGAGGTCAGACAAGGTAGGCCAGCTATGAGAAAGGGATCTAAAGGCAGGCAACAGAGTCAGAGACAGTGCCCCACTCCAGTTGTTAGGAGACCCCCATGAAGAGCAAGATGCACATCACTTACATATGCATATGGGGCCTAAGTCCAGCCCATGTGTGCCCTTTGGTTGGTTGTTCAGTCTCTGTGAGCCCCCATGGGCCTAGGTTTACCCTGTAGGTCTTCTCAGTGTGTCCTAAACCCCTCCAGCTTCCTCAATCCTTCCGCCAACTCTTCTACGAGATTCCTCAAGTTCTGCCTATGTTTGGCTGTGGGTCTCTGCCTCTGTTTCCATTAGCTGCTGGAAGAGCCTTTCAGAAGCAGTTATGTTAGGCTCCTGTCTGCAAGCATAGCAGAGTATCAATAGTGTCAGGGGTTTGGTCTCTCCCATGGGGTAGGTCTCAAGTTGTTCCTGTCATTTTTTGGACATTTCCTAAATCTCTGCTCCATATTAATCTCTGCACTTCTTGAAAGTAGGACAAACTTTGGGTGGAAGGCATTGTGGGTAGGCTGGTGCCTCCCTCCTTCCTCTGGAAGTCCCATGGCTCCAACAGGTGGCTACTTCAGTGTTGATATTCCCTATTGCTAGAAGTCTTAACTAGGTTTACTCCCATAGACTCCAGGGAGCCTCTCCCATCCCAAAAATGCCTTCCCACTGATTTTTGTTCTGTCTCTGAGCTCTCCCCCTTATCCCCACACTTGATCCCCAACTATTCCGCTCCCCACCACCTCTCCCATCCAATTCCCTCTCACCATCTACTTCAGACATATTATTTCCCCTTCTGAGTGAGATTCAAGCATCTTCCCTTGGACTCTCTTGTTACTTCGCTTCTTTGGGTCTCTGGATATGGCTATATATATATATATATATATATATATATATATATATATATATGAAATATATGGCTATAAGTGAACACATACTATGTGTGTCTTTCTGGGTCTGTGTTACCTCATTCAGGATCTATCCATTTGCCTACAAATTTCATGTTATTCTTTTTATAATAGCTGAGTAGTATTCCATTGTGTAAATGTTCTTTATCCATTCCTTGGTTGAGGGACATTTGAGTTGTTTCTAGTTTCTGGCTACTACAGATAAAGCTGCTATGTATATTAGTTGAGCAAGGGTCCTTGTGGTGTAGTTGAGGATGTTTTGAGTATATGCCCAACTGGTATAGCTGGGTCTTGAGGTAGAACTATTCCCCATTTTCTGAGAAACTGCCAGGTTGATTTCCAAAGTGGTTGTTTAAGTTTGTACTGCCTCCAACAGTGGAGGAGTGTTCTTGCTCCACATTCTTGACAGCATGTGCTGTCACTTGAGTTTTCCATCTTAGCCATTCTGATAGATGTGAGATGGAATCTCAGAGTTATTTTGATTTGCATTTCCCTGATGACTAAGGGCATTGAACATTTCAAATGCTTCTCAGCATTTTGGTTTGTTGGTGTTTAAAAGTAACATGTTCAGTATGGGTCTAATTTCATTCTTTTACAAGTGGACATCCAGTTGGACCAGCACCATTTGTTGAAGATGCTGTCCTTTTTCCATTGTGTGGTTTTGGCTTCTTGGTCAAAAATTAGGTGCCCATAGGTATGTGGGTCCATTTCTGTGTCTTCAATTCAATTCCATTGATCTACTGGTCTGTTTCTACACCAATACCATGCTGTTTTTACTACTATTGCTCTGTAGTGCAGCTTGAAATCTGGGATGGTGATACCTCCAGATGTTTTTTTATTGTACAGGATTGATTTAGCTATTCTGGGTTTTATTCGTTGTTCCACACAAAATTGAGAATAGCTCTTCCCAGGTCTATAAAGAATTGTGTTGGTATTTTGATAGGAATTGCATTGAATCTATATATTGCTTTTGGTAGGATGGCTATTTTTATTATGTTGATCCTACCTATCCATGAGCATGGGAGATCTTTCCATCTTCTAAAGGCCTCTTCAAATTCTTTCTTCAAGGGCTTGAATTTCTTGTTGTACAGGTCCTTTACTTGCTTGGTTAGAGCTACCCCCAGGTATTTTATATTGTTTGTGTCTATTGTGAAGGGGATTGTTTCCCTTATTTCTTTCTCAGCCTATTTGTTTGTTGTATAAAGAAGGGCTTCTGATTTTTTTGAATTAATTTTGTATCCAGCCACTTTGCTGAAGGTGTTTATCAGCTGTAAGAGTTCTCTGGTGGAATTTTGGGGGTCGCTTATCATCACCTTGTACAAAACCTAAGTCCAAGTGGATCAAAGACCTTAACATAAGGCTGGTCACACTAAATCTACTAGAAGAAAAAATGGGAAAAACTCTCGAACTCATTGGCACAGGTGACAACTTCCTGAACAGAACACCAACAGCTCAGGACCTGAGACCAACAATCAATAAATGGGACCTCATGAAACTGAAAAGCTTTTGTAAGGCAAAAAAACACTGTCATTCGAACAAAACGGCAGCCTACAGACTGGGAGAAAATCTTCACCAACCCCACATCTGACAGAGGGCTAATTTCCAAAATCTACAAGGAACTCAAGAAATTAAATGCCAAGAAACCAAATAATCCAATCAAAAAATGGGAGATGGAGCTAAATAGAGAATTCACAAAGGAGGAATCCCTAATGACTGAGAGACTCTTGAAGAAATGCTCAACATCCTTAATCATCAGAGAAATGCAACTCAAGAGGACTCTGAGATTCAGTCTCACACCTGTCAGAATGGCTAAGATCAAAAGCTCAAATGACAGCACATGCTGGCGAGGGTGTGGAGAAAGGGGAACCCTACTCCATTGCTGGTGGGAGTGCAGGCTTGTGCAACCACTATGGAGGTCAGTCTGACGATATCTTAGAAAACTTGGAATAGCTTTGCCTCAGGACCCAGCCATACCACCTCTGGGTATACACGCAAATGTCTCCTCATGGAATCATAAGGACGTTTCCTTATCTATGTTCATAGCAGCCTTATTTGTAATAGCTAGAAACTGGAAACAACCCAGATGTCCCTCAACCAAAGAATGGATTAAAAAACTGTGGTACATCTACACAATGGAATATTACTCAGCTATCAGAAACAATGAAATTATGCAATTTGCAGCCAAATGGATGGAACTAGAGAAGCTCATCCTGAGTGAGCTAACCCAGACTCAGAAGGATGCACATGGCATCTATTCAATTATAGTAGGATTTTAGCTATATACTACAGGATATCTATACTACAACCAACGCACCAAAGGGAACATGGACATAGACTTTTTATTTATTTATTTATTTATTTGTTTGTTTTCTTTTGTTTTTGGTTTGTTTTTTAGTTTTCTCTCCATGGCAATGAGACACTTTTCACTGGTAGTGCTGCCTTGTAGGCCCCCAGTGTATGAGGAGGCTCTTGGCCCTCATATGACTTCTGAACTGGGGTGATGGACAGTTATGTAGGGACACTCCACTCCAGAGGAATGGGATAGAAGGGTGAGGGGGTAGAGGGTGGGAGGGAGGAGCGTGGAAGGGGGGGGAAGAGGATAATATGATGGAGATGTAACCTGAAGCAATAAATAAATTTATTTATTTATAAAAAAGTAACATATTCAAATGCAACAGTATATTTTTATCATTTTCCCCTGAATATTTTAAATTATATATTAAACCATTTGTGTTTCTCTCATAATAATGAAAATAATCATGGATATTTTGGACAATGTTAATATGATTAAGAAAATAAGAATATATTTCAAGATAAAATTTCAAAAGGAGAAAGAAATAATATAAAGGAGGGAAAGTCATTTTAAATGTTGTTATTTCATACATAGAAAACACAAAGATAATTAACTAAAACCTCATATTATTTAGAATTTTAGATACTGTAATATATTTAAAGAGGTGAATTTGTGTAGTATGTATGTAAGGCAAAATATATACAAATAGGTCCTTCAATGGAAGTAAATTCCTAGAAAAATCAAAATGGAATTAAAATGAGAGATAGAATTCTGGGAAATATATCTAGCTATTGATATTTGACATTGATTATTAAAATTACATACTACATAACATTAGAAGAATAGTAATAATTTAAGCAAATTATTTTGGCCTAATGGAAGACAATATTTCAATGTAGAAAATATAGTAGCTTCTATATATCTAGCTATTGATATTTGGAAATTGATTATTATAATTACATAACAGTAAGGTATATTAGAGGAAAAGTAATAATTTAAGCAAATTATTATGACATAATGGAAGACATTATTTAAATGTAGTAAATATAGTGGCTTCTATATTTCTAGGAATTGTAATATTATTTTAAAATTGGACTAGAATATCTTCACTGCCAAAAAAGAAAAACCTAGAGAGAACGGTGAGGACATATCAGAAAAACATGATACTAAAAAGTACCTCAAACTATTAGACAGCAAATTATATTATAAACCTAATATTCTTTCCTGCAAGAGTGTGGTGTCAGCACAAGAGTGAATTGTTAGATGAATCAAGAAAACAGAGAGACATCCAATTAATGTGGAAACAGAGAATATAATAATGTTAATGCTTTAAATCACTAGAGAGATGATGGATCACGCAATAAATGTTGATGGGATGGCAATTTTAAAGAGATAAAGTTAATTACTTCATATATTATTTCACAATAAATTTCAGATATATGTAGAGTAGGATTAAAAATAAAATCAAAGGGCTGGAGAGCTCAGTGGGAAAAAGCTTTTGTGAACCAGACTTAAATTCTCAGAAGCCCCTAAAAGTGTATGTGGTGGCCGGTCTGGAATCCCATGTACAAGTGGACAGGGAACGGTCGAAGTAGCACAGCTAGCCACACAGGCAGACAAGCAAACTTACATCTCAATGCAAAAAGTGGAGAGAAGTGGAGGAAGGAATACCACATCGCTTCCTGGCCCTCATATGTACATATGTGCCTGTGCGTTCAAACATGCATGAACACGCGCACCACACACACATACAAAGGCAAAAACCAGAAACAAAACCATACAGAAAGAAGTTGTGACTGTTCTACACATATTAACCACAGGAAAAGTTTATGCACACCAGAGAAAAGAAAGAAATCATTAACATAATTATTAAAGTATCGATTGTGAAATTTAAAATAAGTAGGAGTGGAGTTGTACCTGGGTTTGTAGAGCATTTGCTTAGCATAAACAAAGTCCTGAGATCAATACCCAGCATTGGAGACACTGGATGTGTTCACACTAACCTGTAATCAGTGCTGGGAAGGTGAAGGCAAGATAATTAAAATAAAAAAATAGAAATTAATTAAAAATGTATGAAGTTCTCAAAGAATTAATAAAATATTGTACTATTGAAATGGGGTGATTTTTAAAAGATTACATAAATTATGAACACAGAAGCTACTAAACATGGCTACATGGAGCACATATCAGCAGGTAATTACCTACAGCAGAATTTCAAATGCAGAATTTTAAACACTGAATGTTTTTATATATTTCTTAATAAGATAAACCCAGAAAGATTCATAACTTAGAGAGATAATGTAATAAACCAAGATGTGAATCAATAAATATTTTACATTTCAACAAATATTTAAAGAATAAACTCATGAAACACAAGCATATAAAATACTAGATCTCTCTCTCTCTTCTCTCTCTTCTCTCTCCTTTTTTTTTTTTACTTTGGGGTGGAACAATGGAATTAAAGCGTGTTACTAAATCCCATGCCTGAACAGAAGATACTCTTACAGAATCACAAAACTATAAAGGTCTGTATCAGACCAGGAAAAGCCCACTAAGCTGACAGGGGTAAAGGGAAGTGTGTTTAGGAACACATGTGTATCCTATGCTGTGTTAGTTACTTTTCTATTGTTGTAATTAGACACTGTGATCAAGTAGTTTCACAGGTTTTGAGAATGTGGTAGTGGTGCAGAGCCAGCAGGAAGTGGGGGCAACTGAGAGCTCACAACTTGAACCTCAATCAGGAAGCAGATACCTGACTGGGAAAGGAAGGAGGCTTACCTTACGAAGTCTCAAATCTGTCCCTGTGACACTTCTCTTCCAAAAACACACCTAGTCAGGCACAAACTGTTCCATCAATTGAGGAATATATATTTCATGTTTTTAAATAAATGGGAGCTTTTCTCATCCAAACAATGGCATAAATGTGTCTGTGTATGTGATATGGAGGTAAGAAGGATAAATCTTAATTTTCCACAACAGAATTCCAAGATAGATCCTAAATGAACCTTGGTCACAATGGTATTAAACAGTTAGGAACAGAATACAATATGGCAGAGGCAACTGGTGACTTGCATGTAAACACTGCAAGTGATCAGGAGTGAAACTATGATGGCATTCACTTATTCTAAAACTGGAGTATTTAATGAGATTTTTTAATGTAATAAAAACTTTAAAAATATACAGACTTTAATTGATAAATATTTAATAAATTTTGGTTTTATTAACATGTCTAGTTATTTGCAAAGGCCTGTTAATAATAGCCCTGAGTTTGCTTTTCTCTTTGAATTTATTTTAAAAAAAGCAAGAATGTTTAAATGTCCATCAGATCATGGCTTCCAAACCACTCCTAAGATATTCAAAGTCCACAAGTGGCTTACAAGAAGTCCCATGGTGTAAGCGTGAGAGTTCAATGGAGATATAGGAAGAAAGATTGGGAGATCAAGGCTGTCCTTGGCTATATATCAAGTTCAAGACCAGCCTGAGCTTCCTGAGGAGCTGCCTTTAAATGCAAGATAAACTAAAGTGTTTTACAAGACCTGAGCCACATTTTAAATCTCCTATCTCATTCCTTTTTGATCATCTCTGGCTTGACCTGCTCCATTGTTCCAGACCATCATGGTGAGAAAGCAACGGATATTGCTTGGTGTGGTGGAAGTTTTGATTTCTTTAGAAACACGATTGTGTTGAATGACTGTGTGTTTTGTTTTTGTCTCAAATATGGAATGTGGAGGTGCTTTGTCCACGAGTGAAAAACAGACTCATGAAAGAGGCATATAAAACATTTTGGTGGAAGAGCAGGTCATGTTTTCCTGACTGGAAACTATCACTTTGGGAAGCATCCTTTGATGGACTGACCCCTTGGAGAGCTTGTGAAGTACCTAGTGGGGAGGGTGTGAGATTGGCCAATTAGAAAACATCCTTGTGTTGATTTTTGTAGGGGTATAAATAGAAATCCCAGAAACACGGGGTGTCTTTTGCTTGGCATCGCTTCTCATCACTACTTTGTTTCAAAATACTCCAGACAATGTTTTTCCAAAATTCTTGGGGCCAATCACATTCGTGTCCCAGATTGGGCTGAGCCTGGTTAGGGCAGAGACCAGATTGGGCCCCACTTGGGCCAAGAGAGCCACTGCTTCCTCAGTTGTCCTTGGTGGTGCTCCCCAAAACTGCTGCTGTTTTCCTGGTTAGCTGTGTTTCTCTTGCTGCCGATACCTCTTCCAGTGTATGCTGTATAGCTGGTCTGCTTGAAACCTGAAGAATTGCCTCAGGACCTATGACTAAAGAGGTCTACATCTTCTGTCTCCAATAATATCCTTTCTCCTTGTTTGGTGGGTTGGAAGGTGGATAGAGATATTATGTAATAGCTATCCTATAACCAACAGACTGAAAGGAACAGGAACATAGACTTTGTTACCTGTTAGTGGGACACTTTGCCCTAGTGGAGCTGCCATGTAGGCCCCCAGTGCAAGAGGAAACTCTCAACCCTCATATGGCTGCTGAACTGAGGGAGGCTGATATGTAGGGGCACCCCCACATAAATTATTATATATGTATAATAGTGTATATGTATTCCTTCAGCTTGTTGCCATCTCACTCATGAAGATACAGATCTTGGTTCATCTTTGATTCTGTTTCTTCCTCAGTGAGGGTAATCTCTCATGCTTTGCAACTTCCATTTATTCTACTTTCTCAGTATTAATGATGTTTCTTCTTTTGTTTGTTTTAGTTTTCTGCTTATTACTTAGTTTCTGAAAAAAGTACATTTCATTTTCATTTATTTTTAGCTGGACCTCTCATTAGACTCTAGCTCTACAAGAAGAGGAATCTGTCCCTTATGACCAGAAAATGGGATGATATTTATTTCAAATAAAAAATGTATATTATATTTGCATATATTTTACACTATTATAAAATTTTATAATAAATATAACTTTTATTTAAATGGTGGGAACTATAGGATATAATTATGGCTGTGTATGAGATAAGATTTATTTATCTGCATGAAGAAGACTATCTACTAAAAAAAAAAAACTACATAATTATTTATGAATGATGGGGACCAGGAAGAAGAGGTCATTCAGGAGAAGGGAGGAACTGCAAATATGAACAATGTACAATGATGAATATTTGTGAGAATGTCATAATGAAGTCCATTATTTCATATTCAAATTAAAACATTTTTTAAATTGTGGGATAATTCCCTTATGCAAAATAACTGTATAAAATTAAAAGAAGTAGTTTCTTATACTTAACTATCTTTATAGTTTTAAGCATTTTGCTATATTCCAAATTATCTAAAATAATCTAAATACATTGTTGGTGAAATTGAGTACCATCAGCAAAAATTAATCCACGTCAGCAGTTTCACAAGTGAGAAAAAAATAATGGTGTAGCATAAGTGATGTGCAAAGGACAAATACAAAGCAAATGAGAAGAAATGTGTGTTTTCTTTTGTCTTCTGAAATTTCATTAAAGGATGAATGCATAGAGTCAGTGTCCACTAACGGAAATAAGCTAATTCTTGGAATAAAACTAATCAAATCTCTTTGCATAGTTGAGAATGGGCCTGGGGTAACTTCTTTGCAATTCAAAGAAGCCTTCCTTTGAATAT
The DNA here is from genome assembly GCA_907164525.1 of Lophiomys imhausi. Classification (NCBI taxonomy): domain Eukaryota; kingdom Metazoa; phylum Chordata; class Mammalia; order Rodentia; family Muridae; genus Lophiomys; species Lophiomys imhausi. The sequence continues at coordinate 1,831,040 of CAJQZJ010033098.1, read as the reverse complement.
TTTATGAAATGGATATTTTGGATGCTGTTTAATTCATAAGGGAAAAAAGACATGTTTTGAACATAGCATGGGGTATTTTGTTCATTTTAAAACTTATTTCCACAGGCAGAAACACCAGCTAACCACAGTCCTGTGAATTAAGCATATGGATTTTCTCTTTGTTTCTTTCTGCCTTTATTTGTGAGGCCACTTAGTATTTAGGAAGAAGTTGTTTTTGTCACAAATTAGGAGGCAGCACTGTAAGATCCAGAGGTGACGGTTGAATCCAAGAAAACTGTTTTCTAGATACAACAGGGCTGAAGCACATACAAACTCACAGAGGGTGAAAGCAAACAGGAAACCTGCACAAGTTCTAATCAGTCAAAAATTTCAGAAAGGGGAAGAGGAAATAGGAATAAAGACCTGCGCTTAACCTGAGCTATTTGGAATGAATAGCTTCTGGAAGGGAAAACAATCAGTTATTTTCAATGAGGTGACAATGAAAGCACCCACCAACTCCAACTGAGGACAAATACTCACTAAAAGTTGCTCAAAAGAGGAGGGTCTCCATCTTTGTTTTTGTTGTTGCTGTTATTGTTGGGGTTGCTGATTTTCATTCAAGAGAAAGAATATTATGAAGTGGAATGGGAAGAGAAAAGGGAAACCTAGAAAAGGGGAGCAGAAAGAATATGACCAAAATATATAGCAATGAAAAAAAAAACTACTATATATCATGTCTGAAAATTTTGTAAATATATTATCATCTTAAAATGAAATAAGAAATTTTCATCATTAATATATGGTATTATAGATAAAATTCACTTCAGAGATTGGTTATGAGGTTAGGATTATAATAAAATACACATCTCTTTTTCCCCTTTTGTTGAAGAGACTCTTTTTTTTCATAAGCTATACCTTGATTACAGTTAATCTTCCCTCCACTTCTCTCAGTTCCTTCTCCATTCCTCTCATTCAAATACACTCCCTTTCTGTCTCTCAACAGAAAAGAATAGGCACATAAGAGGTAACAAAAAATATAGCAAAATAAAATACAGCAAGATAAAACAAAACTATTATTACATCTAAGTTAGGCAAGGCAAATCAACAAAAGGAACAAAGCTCCAAAGCAGGCACAAGAATCAGAGACCAATTCTTTCACACATTCAGGAGTCCCATAAAAACAATAAGCTGAAAGCCAATCTATATTCACAGAGGACCCGGTACAGACCCATTTAGGCCCTGTGCTTGTTGCTTCAGGCTCTGTGAGCTCATATGACCTGCACTCAGTTGATTCAGAGGAACTTGTTCTCCTTGTGCCCTCTGTCCCCTTTGGCTCTTACCCTCTGGTTCCCTGAACTCTTGGGAGTGAAATTTGATGGAGATATCCCATTTAGAGCAGTGTGTTGCAAGCTCGCCCTCTTTCTCTCTGCATTGTTTGGTTGTTGGGTCTATGTATTTGTTCCCATGTGCTGCAGGAGAAAGCTTTTCTGATGACAACTGAATAAGGCATTGATATTTTCATATAGGAAAATATTATTAGGAGTCATTTTATTGTTACTTTTTTAGATCAGCAGTATTTGGTTTTTATCCTAGGTGTCAGGTCTATCCAGTCTCTGGTTCTTGGTTTGGTTATGTTAGCTATGGGTTCCATCTTTGGAGTGGCCCTGAAGTCAAACTGATATTGGTTGGTTACTCCCACAAGCTTTGTGCCACCATTACCCTAGCATAGTTCATAGGCAGGACTGAGTGTAGATCAGAAGTGTTATTCATGGGTTGGTGTTTATATTTCTCTTTTGTTAGCTAGCTTATATCCACATGTATATGAATACATACCATATTTATCTTCCTGAGTCTTTGACACTTCACTCAGGATGATTTTTTCTAGATGTATCCATATGCCTGCTAATTTCATGTTGTCATTTCTTAACAGGTGAACAATATTCCATTATTGTAATGTACCACATTTACATTACCCATTCATCTGTGGAAGAAAAAAAAGCAAGAAAAGAAATAGAAAAAGAACTTAGCCATCTTGAAAGGTTTAAGATGAAATCTCTAAGTAGTCTTGATTTGCATCTAAGGATATTGAACATTTGTTTAAGTGTTTTCAGCAATTTGATTAGATTTTTTTCTATAGATAATTATCTGTTTAGATTTGCGCTGTTAGAGTTCACTGTGTAAAGGTATGTCTCTGTATATTTAATTACTTCTGTACTGGCAGAGAGTTATTTTCTATCACTGGGATCATATTTTTTACATCTTCCCTTGACTGTATAAGCCAATCTAGAGTCGTATTTGCCTGGTTTTAATAAAGATCTGACAATCAATAGCTGAGGAAGGAAGGGAGGGAGTCTCTGGGAGAAGGAGATAAGGGAGATTCTCTAGTGAGAAATACTGGTGATCAAACAGGAACAGGAACAGAGAGGTATACAGGTGATCAAATATGAACAGGAACAGAGAGGAATACAAGTGAACAAACATGAACAGGAACAGAGAGGTAAAGAACCAACCAGGTGACAGATCATGGGGGAGAGTAGCAGATTAAGTTAGATGAGCTAGCTGAGAGTCTTCCCGGCTAAAACACCTAAGCTTTAACTATTTTTTTTATATATAAGTACTTTATTTTTTTTCTTCAAGTTACATCTCAGTCACAAACCCTTCCCTATTCCCCCTTCCTGTCCCACCCTTCCACCTTCTTCCCCCCCCCAACAGCTTCCCTTTTCAATCCAACAAATGGTTCTTTCTCTTATAACAGTAAATTCTATACAAAACAGCAGAATTAAATATGCCACATTTATGAGAGTTAAATGGCCCAGTATACCTTCCCAATATCCAGTTCATACATATTCAGCCCCTGACTTTAACCTTCTACCTTCTAACCATCTCCATGAGTTTAAAGTTCTATACCTGACTTAGCTTTCATACTAACTTGCATCACTATTAGAACCATCTTCTTAGATCTAGAACACCCTCTTGATTCCTAAACAACTCAAAATTTAGCTATGAGACTCAAGCTGTCTAATCTTCAACCACCTCAGAGAGCTGAGAAGGATAAATATATCTGATTATATAGGAAGTGCAGGGCCTGCAGCTTCCAATACTAAGAAATGACAAACCAGTGACTACGTGGACAGTTCCCATTTTGTCTCCATACATTCCAGCATCAGTCTTCAGCCTTTTGGTCCTGTTTCTCTGACAGACATTTGTTGTAGAGCAGGGATTATGAAGGACAATCTTAATATTGCGTCCATATACAAGGGTCAATACCATTGTGGCCAACTATAATCTTAATTTTGTATCAATATACAAATATCAATACCGACGTAGTCCAATACAATCTTATTTTTGCACAATAAACAATGGTCAATACCACTTTAGCCAAATATACTACTAATTTTGTATCAATATACAAAGGTATAAGGGCATATTCAATAATCTGACCCTTCTTCTTGGTCCTTCCTGTGCTATGTCTAGTCTCAATTTTTCTCACGTCCGTGCATTCCTACATAGGAGATAATAATAAGCTTCCATGTCATTATTTATACATCTGATGGGTCTGAGAAAATCGTGACACATTTTTTATTGGACTATTTGCTTTTTTAAGTCTAGTTTTTTTTTTGAGTTTTTTATATATTTTAGATGTTAGTCCTCTATCAGATGTGGAGTTGGTAAAACTCTTTTCCCATTGTGCAGGCTACCACTTTTACCTAATGTTGGTATCTTCAGCTTAGGAAAATTTTAGAATTTTTTTTGTTTTTGTTTTTACAACAAATTGATTCAGTAAACCTGTCACATTCATTATTAGCATAGAATTCTATAAGAATTTTGTAAGATGTTTAAAATAGACACATAGTAATTTACTGCAATTATTTCAGTAGAAGGTTTTTTAAATCTTTAAACATAGTTATTAAAAGAAATTCCTTTGAATTTAATATCAGTTAAATTACTTTTCTTTTTTATGTGAGGACAAGTACATTTGTATGTGTTCTCTCTATGTTTGGGTTGTTGTGTCTAAAAGGAAAGTCTCCAGCATCTTCACTAGGTGCTGCCTAAATTTTCCCCATTAATTCATTTAGAAAAAGCTGCCCATCTGTTATACATGGGTAGGGGCCTAGGTCCAGTCCATGCAGGCTCTTTGGTTAGTAGTTCAGTCTCTGTGAGCCTCCATGGGCAGGGAGGAGAATTGGATAGGGATCATAGGTGAGGAGAACAGAAGAGACTGAGAAAGAAAATGGAAATCAGTGGAGGAGAATCTTTGGGACAGTGAGGACTCTCTGGAGACTGTAGGGATGACCCTAGATAAGATTCCTATCAATGGGGAATATGTAGCCTGAAGTCACCACCTCCTGTAGCCAGGAGGGATGTCCAATGGAGGAAGGGGGTTACTAACCCACCCATAAAATCTTGGTATCAAAATTTGTGCTGCCTACAAGAAACACAAAAATGAAGATGGAGCAGAGATTGAGGGATTCGGCAACCAATGAGTGGTCCTACTTTTTATCGTTTATTTATTTTATTTTGTTGTGGTTTGTCTTGAACTCACCAATTAGGCTAACATGACTGGCAAGTGACCTCTGGGATCCACCTGTCTCTACCTCCCACACTGGGATTGCAAGTGCACATGACCACACCCCTGCTTTATATAGGGGTTCAAGAACTTCAACTGGGATCCTCAAGCTTTCAAAGCAAGCAGTTTATTGACTGAGGTGTCTGTCTAGTACCGCCTACGTTATTGCCCATCCCTGTTATTTAAAATGTCATTTTCTATGAGGCAACACATCTCTTTGTGATACCCTCCTATAACAATGTTTTCTGCAATTACAATAGCTTTCTTAGCCTACTATTTATCTTTGAGTTAGAAATTAGGTTTATTAAAATACCTGGTTAAGAATGTCTAATGTATATAGTATAGTTATTACTAATAATGAGATAGAATATGAATTTGAGCATTTAATAGACTGAATCTCTGTATTAAAATGCTAAAAGCTTAGCTTTTCCGAAACCTAAATGTTATCGATTATAACCACTCTAATATTAATTACATGTACTCTTGATTCTACTTAGCTATGCAATGCATGTCCTGCATGACATACTCAGATATAAAGTCCTTTGCTTTCCTTAAATTTCCTGATTCCAACTTCAGGTTACTGTACATAGAATTCATAACTTTCTATATTTATACTCTCACCAATTCCTTTACCTTCACTATCAAAACAAACATTCATTGTCATTGTTTCCCCGCCCTGTAAGAACAAGCCTAGTCATTGAATCTCAAGCTTAAGTGATGTGCTCATTACAAAGACACCATGTTTAATAAAAAGCCAAAATCTGATTTGCTCTTCCTCCAGGTATCCTTTAGTATCATCTGCCACCATTTTTATCTTAACTAGCTGCAAATCTTATCTTAATAAGTGAATAAGTCTATTCAAACTAATTTTCTATTGTGTTGAAAATCATAAAAACCTACTGTGTTATTTATCTAATTACTAGTGAAACTCATAATTTTGTGTGTCATACATCAATATTTATGAGAAATAAGATCAGTTTTGGCTATGTTTACATTTGCACACACACATACATACATATACGCACTCATACAAACACACATTCACATAATCACATGCATACTTACACACATACTCACACATACAAACACACCTGCAGTTCACCATTTGCAAGGTTTTGATTTCTCATAGTATGCCTTTATCCTATCTCTGGTCAATTTTTCATTCTGTCATCTTCCATAGGGATTTCAGTCTTATACAGTGAGTAGTGGTACTTTCAATAGTTCCTTCCATTGTTTAAACTTCAGTGTCAAAGCCAAAATGATTATATTTCTCTATATAGGCATAAAACAAAACCCACTCTAAGGCACATTAAAATTTAGAATCTTATTAAAAACCATATCTACCCAGTATAGATGTCTTTTACATAAGTATTAAAATGTATGACTGTAAGCACATCTTATTTGCTAGTTATAATCCGTTTTGCCACCAGCTTTTATTCAATTTCACATGTATTATCGTAATCTTAGAATGTTGCAGGTGTGAAATAGATGTAAAGTTACTTGCATTTTATAAATTATTTTAAAATTGCTAGTGCATGTTGCTGTTTTTATTTTCCTATTTCCATTACATCAAATAAATGCAATCATATTTTAAAGTGTTATATTTGAAAATGAATAGCCACTACACTTCTTGCAAATATTATTTTACATAGTCACTAATATTTAATGTACATAAATATTTGGTCTTACTGAAATTGTTTTTATAGTTGCCTAGTTGTCTAAAATGACTCTGACAAAACATTTCAAACATTTGCTATAAAGTTTTCTAGCCAAAATGATCAATGGTCCTAACATATTTAAAATGAATTTCCTTTAGCTATGTAATTATTCTAATAACTTTACTAATTGTAGTTTTAACTCTTTGTAAGTTTTGCAAATATAAATGCAATTTTTATCATCATTATGCTTTGTTTTGTTTATAATTCGTAATTTTCACTGTGTATAACGTAGCCATTTATAAGTGTGCATATATTTACTTGGAGAATACTTATTTATCACACAATATGAATTAGGCCCTGTTCTGAAGCTAACCGAAAGATGGGCCATGTGACAATGTCTCTGCTTCTTGGAAGCTCATGTTGCAGTTGCGAGGGAAGTGAAAGAAAGAGTGAATGAACATCACACAACTTGAGAATAGTGTGTGGGACAGGATTTAAGGCAGAAGGTACGCAAACAATGATATCAATCTGGGAGCTGCTTGCTGTGATGAAAGAAAGATTTTCTTTCTCTTATTTTGTTTCTCTATTTTTACTAATTCATTGAATCATTCAATTAATAGCGTGTGTGTGTGTGTGTGTGTGTGTGTGTGTGTGTGTG
>CAJQZJ010033098.1:1693695-1802691 GCA_907164525.1 Lophiomys imhausi | reverse complement strand
CCCCCCCCCCCCCGTCTCCGCTGAAGTCAAAGGCATGGGCCAATACCACAATTCTCTTGTATTTTACCTTAGCTCCACGACTTCTCTACACCTGGAGGTCTGCAAATCCAGGCCGAATGGCTGTATCCTATGTTCCATTCACAGTGTTTCAGCCCTGCCACCTGCCCATTTTTTTTTTAGTTAACAAATTTATTTGTTTGTTGCTTCAGGTTACATCCTTATCATATTGTCCTCTTTTCCCGCTTCCCAGCCCCACCCTCCCATGCTCTACCCCCTGACCCTTCCGTCTTGTTCCTCTGGGGTGGAGTGTCCCTGCCTAACATTCTCTCACCACAGATCAGGAGTCATATGAGGGCCAAGAGCCTCTACATTCACCGGGGGCCTACGAGGCAGTACTGCCAGTGAATGGTGTCTCATTGCTACTGGGGGAATACTCAAAAAAAGACCAACAAACACACAAACCCACAAAAACAAAGAATATCAACAAAAAAAGAGAGGAAAAAGAGAAGGGAAAAGAAAAAAGAAAAAAAGAAGGAAAAAGAAAAAGACAAAAAAAAATTATGTCCTTGTTCCTTTTGATGTGTTGGTTGTAGTACAGATATCCTGTACAATATAGTTATATTCCTACTATAAGTGAATAGATGCCATGTGCATCCTTCTGAGACTGGGTTAGCTCACTCAGGATGAGCTCCTCTAGATCCATCCATTTGGTTGCAAATTGCATGATTTCATTGTTTCTGATAGCTGAGTAATATTCCATTGTATAGATGTACCACAGTTTTTTAATCCATTCTTCAGTTGAGGGACATCTGGGTTGTTTCCATTTTCTAGCTATTACAAATAAGGTTGCTATGAACATAGATGAGACTTCCCTATGTCTCCTTGAGAGGTCCTTTGGGTGTATACCCAGAAGTGGTATGGCTGGGTCCTGAGGCAAGGTTATTCCTAGATTTCTAAGATATCACCAGACAGACCTCCATAGTGGTTGCACAAGCCTGCACTCCCACCAGCAATGGAGTAGGGTACCCCTTTGTCCACACCCTCGCCAGCATGCACTATCATTTGAGCTCTTTATCTTAGCCATTCTAACAGGTGTTAGGTGGAATCTCAGGGTCGTCTTGAGTTGCATTTCTCTGATGATAAAGGATGTTGAACATTTCTTCAGGTGTCTCTCAGCCCTTAGGGATTCCTCCTTTGTGAATTCTCTATTTAGCTCCATCTCCCATTTTTTGATTGGATTATTTGGTTTCTTGGCATTTAGTTTCTTGAGTTCTTTGTAGATTTTAGATAATAGCCCTCTATCAGATGTGGGGTTGGTGAAGATTTTCTCCCAGTCTGTTGGTTGCCGTTTTGTTCGAATGACATTTTCCTTTGCTTAGCAGAAGCTTTTCAGTTTCATGAGGTCCCATTTATTGATTGTTGATCTCAGGTCCTGAGGTGTTGGTGTTCTGTTGAGGAAGTTGTCACCTGTGTCAATGAGTTCGAGGGTTTCTCCTACTTTTTCTGCTAGTATCTTTAGTGTGGCTGGCCTTATGTTAAGGTCTTTGATCCACTTGGAATTAAGTTTTGTACAAGGTGATAGGTATGGGTCTAATTTCATTCTTTTGCAAGTGGACATCCAGTTGGACCAGCACCATTTGTTGAAGATGCTGTCCTTCTTCCATTGTGCGGTTTTGGATTCTTTGTCAAAGATTAGTTGGCCATAGGTGTGTGGATCCATGTTTGGGTCTTCAATTCGATTCCATTGATCCACTGGTCTGTTTCTATACCAGTACCATGCTGTTTTTATTACTGTTGCTCTGTAGTACAGCTTGAAATCTGGGATGGTGATACCTCCAGATGTTTTTTCATTGGACAGGATTGATTTAGCTATTCTGGGCTTTTTGTTGTTCCATATGAAGTTGAGAATGGCTTTTTCCAGGTCTATAAAGAATTGTGTTGGTATTTTGATAGGAATTGCATTGAATCTATATATTGCTTTTGGTAGGATAGCCATTTTTATTATGTTGATCTCACCTATCCATGAGCATGGGAGATCTTTCCATCTTCTAAAGGCCTCTTCCATTTCTTTCTTCAGGGGCTTGAAGTTCTTGTTATATAGGTCCTTTACATGCTTGGTTAGAGTTACCCCCAGGTATTTTATGTTGTTTGTGGCTATTGTGAAGGGGGTTGTTTCCCTTATTTCTTTCTTGGTATATTTGTTTGTTGTATAAAGAAGGGCTTCTGATATTTTTTGAGTTAATTTTGTATCCAACCACCTTGCTGAAGTTGTTTATCAGCTGTAAGAGTTCTTTGGTGGAGTTTTTGGGGTCGCTTATGTATACTAACATATCATCTGCGAATAGGGATAATTTGACTTCTTCATTTCCAATTTTTATCTCTTTTATCTCCTTTAGTTGTCTTATTGCTCTAGCAAGGACTTCAAGTACTATATTGACGAGATATGGTGAAAGTGGACATCCTTGTCTTGTCCCTGAGTTTAGAGGAAATGCTTCAAGCTTCTCTCCATTTAATTTGATGTTGGCTACTGGCTTGCTGTATATTGCCTTTATTATTTTTAGGTATGGTCCTTGTATGCCCGTTCTCTCCAGAACTTTTAGCATGAAGGGGTGTTGGATTTTGTCAAATGCTTTTTCTGCATCTAGCGAGATTATCATGTGGTTTTTTTCTTTCATCTTGTTTATGTGGTGAATTACATTGATAGACTTTCGTATATTGAACCATCCCTACATTCCAGGGATGAAGCCTACTTGATCATGGTGTATGATACTTTTGATGTGTTCTTGAATTCAGTTTGCTAGTATTTTATTAAATATTTTTGCATCTATGTTCATGAGGGAGATTGGTCTGAAGTTCTCTTTCTTTGTTGGGTCTTTGTGTGGTTTAGGAATCAGAATGACAGTGGCCTCATAGAATGAGTTTGGCAGTGATCTTTCTGTTTCTATGTGGTGGAAGAGTTTGAAAAGTAATGGTGTTAGTTCCTCTTTGAAGGTCCGGTAGAATTCCGTGCTAAAGCCATCTGGCCCTGGGCTTTTTTTGGTTGGGATATTATTAATGACTGTTTCTATTTCCTTAGGTGTTATTAAGCTGTTAATCTGATTTTGATTTAGTTTTGGTAGGTGGAATTTATTGAGGAAATTGTCCATTTCGCTTAGGTTTTCAAATTTAGTGGAATATAGATTTTTAAAGTAATGCCCGAATATTTTCTGGATCTCCTCAATGTCTGTTGTTATTTTTCCATTTTCATTTCTGATTTTATTGATTTGGGTTCTTTCCCTTTGCCTTTTAGTTAATTTGGCTAGGGGTCTGTCTATTTTTTTGATTTTCTCAAAGAACCAACTCTTGGTTTCATTGATTCTTTGTATAGTTCTTTTTGATTCTAAGTTGTTGATTTCAGCTCTAAGGTTGATGATTTCCTGTCTTCTGGTCTTCTTGGGAGTGTTTGTTTCTTTTTTTTCCAATTCACCCAGCTTACCTGTTAGTTCACTAATATGAGCTGTCACAGTTTTCTTTTTGAAAGTACTTAGTGCTATGAACTTTCCTCGTAGCACAGCTTTCAATGTATCCCATAGGTTTGGGTATGTTGTGTCTTCATTGTCATTGGATTTTAAGAAGTCTTTGATTTCCTTCTTTATTTCTTCCCTGACCCAGTGGTCATCCAGTAAGGAGCTGTTCAATTTCCATGTGTGTGTAGGCTTTCTGTTGATTCTTTTGCTGTTGAAGACCAGCTTTATTCCATGGTGGTCTGATAAGATACAAGGTGTAATTTCAATTTTCTTGTATCTATTGAGACTATCCTTGTGACCAATTATGTGGTCGATTTTGGAGAAGGTTCCGTGGGGTGCTGAGAAAAAGGTGTATTCCTTTGTGTTTGGGTGAAACGTTCTGTAGATATCTGTTAGGTCCATTTGTTTCATGATCTCTGTTAGACTCAATATTTCTCTGTTTGTCTTCTGTCTTGATGATCTGTCCTTTGCTGTGAGTGGGGTGTTGAAGTCTCCCACTACTAATGTGTTGTGATCGACGTGCGCTTTAAGTTTTAGAAGTGTTTCTTTTACGAAAGTAGGTGCCTTTGTATTTGGGGCATAGATGTTCAGTATTGAAATTTCCTCTTGATGAATATTCCCTTTAATGAGTATATAGTGCCCTTCTTTGTCTTTCTTCATTAACTTCAGTTGGAAGTCTGTTTTGTTTGATATTAGGATGGCTACTCCAGCTTGCTTCCTGGGTCCATTTGCTTGGAAAACCTTTTCCCAGCCCTTTACTCTGAGGCAGTGTCTATCTTTCGTAGTTAGATGTGTCTCTTGTATACAGCATAAGGAAGGGTCTTGCTTGCGGATCCACTCTGTAAACCTATGTCTTTTTATTGGGGAGCTGAGTCCATTGATGTTGATGGATATTAGTGACCTGGGGTTGTTATTTCCCATTAGTTTGGTATAGGTGGTGGTCCTGTGCCTCTTTTGGTTTAGTTGCTGAGGGGTTTTCTATTCCCTTTGTTTTCTTGGGTGGAGTTTTCTCCTCTGGGTTGGGATTTTCCTTCTAGGATTTTCTGTAGGGCTGGGTTTGTGGGTAGATATTGTTTAAATTTGATTTTGTCATGGAATATCTTGTTTTCTCCATCTATGTTGATAGAGAGTTTTGCTGGGTAAAGTAGTCTGGCTGGGCACCTATGATCTCTCAGGACTTGTATATCTGACCAGGCCCTTCTAGCTTTTAACGTTTCTGGGGAGAAGTCAGGTGTAATTCTGATGGGTCTGCCATTGTATGTGACTTGACCTTTTTCTCTTACAGCTTTTAATATTCTTTCTTTGTTCTCTACATTTGGAATTTCTATTATTATGTGGCAAGAGGAGTTTCTTTTCTGGTCTAATCTGTTTGGTGTTCTGTAAGCCTCTTGGATTTTTATTGGCATCTCTTTTTTCAGATTTGGGAAGTTTTCCTCTATGATTTTGTTGAAGATATTTCCTGGACCTTGGAGTCGGGAGTCCTCTCTTTCCTCTATACCTATAATTCTTAGGTTCCATCGTTTCACTGAGTCCTTGATTTCTTGGATGTTGTGGGTGAGAGTTTTTTTAGCCTTCTCATTTTCTTTGGATGTTGTACTGATTTCTTCCACTGAATCTTCCATGCCTGAGATCCTGTCTTCCATCTCTTGCATCCTACTGTTGATACTCACATCCGTAGTTCCTGTTCTCTTCCCTTGGTTCTCCACTTCCTCTTTTAACTCTGACTGTGTTTTCTTTATTGTTTCTATTTCTATTTTCATGTCTTGTATTGTTTTGTTCGTTTTGTACATTTCCTGCTCCAGCTTGCTTGTTTTTGTATGAAAATCTTTCATGGCTTTTTCCTTTTCCTGTTCAAGCTCTGTCAGCTTGGCTTGGAGCTCTTTAATGGTGTTGTTACTTGTTTTGATTTGTAGAATTGTGGCTTCTTTGAATTCCTTCATAGATTTAAGTTCTTCTTGCAGGGACTCTATCACTTTCCATACTGCAGAATTGTCAATGTTTTCATGTGTTTCTGTTGGTGTGTGGTCATCCGAATTGGATGAGCTAGGATGATTCTGCTTTGTTCGAGTCATAATTCCTTGATTTCTATTTTTTTTTTGACCTTTCGCCATTGGATGCATTTAGCTGTCTGTTTTCTGTGCTTGGAACCACAGTGGATGATTTGGTGCAGGGGACAAGTTACTTGGCTATCTGTCGTTGCTTACAGGGGGATTTCAAGGTCACTGTGGTTTTAATTGCCTGAGGCACTGTGAGCTGGTGCAGCCTATTCCCATGTTGTGAGTAATGGACCAGGATTGTTTCACTGCTTCCAATTCAGACTTCCCTATGTTGCACTCTGAGTTATCAGCCTGTAATGGTTCTGATGGTATGGGCCTGTTTGCCCAGGCACAGATTCTGTGGGCTTTGTTTGTCGTCATGGAGGCTGACAGGGTCTGGCTCCACACCAAATATGTCTGGATTTTCTAGGATACAGCTATGGACCCGATTTCTGGTTTCTCTCTAGGCTTCTCGCCACAGGGCTGGACTCTGTGCCTGATTCCCTTCCTGTCTGCACCGCCACGGGTCCCGTGGGTACCCCAAGCCCCGGATCCTCCAGCTGCCTGAGTGGACCTCTAGTCCCAGCAGCTCAGCCGTGGGTGCAGGGATCCCTGGCCCCGCCCACGCCTGTCTCTCTCCCCAGATGACCTGCCGTTGGTTCGCGTGGATTTGGATTTGGCCCTGCCAGCCGTGCTCCCTTCCCAGCTGCGCTACCGTGAAGGTGTGGGATTTGGCCCCTCCTGCCCGCCTTTGTGTTCCCAGCTTCCCGCGCTCTCTCGGAACCTCCAGCCCTTCACTTCACAAGCGGCTGAGGACCACCCGCTGAGCCCCCTGTTTGTTCCTTGCTAAGCCTTCCACTATCTCGCAAAGTTTTTTAAGTGGGTATAAGTTCAACCTGATGTGTGGGGAGCCCAATAGGCCAGCGATCTATGGCCAAGTGGACCCTGATTCTTCCTGCTGTAAGTTGGGATCCATCTTACCAGGCGCCTCTCCAAATGGGAGTTCCCGAATCCCGGGTTTAGTGGCTGTGAGAGATGGGGAGAGCCTTGCCCTGGGACTTTTAACAGTCCCTTGGGAGCTGTGAGTGTTCCCGGGGGGGGGTTCTAGCCCCTCCGGTTTTTGCACAGTGCCCAATAACTGTGTTTTTTATGGCTCTTTTTTCCCCGCGTTCAAAATGCATCAGTGTAGGTCGCCACCATCTTGGCCCCTGAAGTCTCTTTCTATAGCAGAAAAGTCAGGTAAATAGAGACAAAATGTCTCAATGAGTAAACCACTTGCCACACAAATTTGATGATCTGGGTTTGGTTCCTGGAACCCTCTATAGGGAAGGTGATAGAAAAGAGCAGATTCTACAACAGATTCCTCTGATTATACTGTATTTCACTGTGATGCTAAACTCAATAAACCTAAGCTCACATTCTACAGATAAAATAATAATAAACTTGAAATGTTTAAAAGAAAATCAATACATTATCTTCTATCAAGATTGAAGTTGAGTTTCTCAAAGGACTCACAGCTCTGTCTGAGTTTGTTCTTTTCTGTTACCTGGTTTGATTATTTTTTGAATTGTGAATATGTTAGCTTACCTTACTTCTAAAGTAAAACATTCTATAAAGACTTCATGCTACAGATTAACACATGGCTAACATTCTGGTTAATATAAGTTAACATATAAGCAGAAGAAATTCTAGAAACTACATAAATTAAACTATTGACTTCATTTGTAATTAAAACTAAACATCAAAGAATTGCACTTATTTAGAAAATTAAGGAGGAAAAAAATGAACAGAAACTCCTAGGAGACACATTCATAATTCTGACAGAGATATGTAAAATAAAGCAAATTAAAACAACTAAAAAGCAAACAAAATTTTAATTAGTAAACCTGGAGAGCTATGAAATGAAGCTATTTCTACTCAAACAAAACAATCACTTCAAGCAAAGAGCAATTAGAGAAGAGGGAAGGATTCAAGCAAATGAAAAATGAGAAAATAAAAAGTATTAATGGTGCCTGAGAATTGAAAACAAAAGCATAAATGTGTGGAAATTATGAACTATAATATAGGAGCTAGAGTACCAGCACAAGGCATAGATAGATATTCTAGGACAAGAGACCTAAAGGGTGGTGTCAGACATACACACTGAAGAACAAATAAGTCTTTTCAAAGCTAAAGAAAACTATGACTGTGGTGTAATTTAAATACATTATTCTTCTAGCTTGTACTGAACCTCTGGGATCAGTCTCATGCCTCATCCCTTCCCAGTGTGCACAAGTAGCTGGGACTCTGGCAGAGTACAAGTCTGTCTATTGTCACTACAAATAGTCGTGATAGAGTCTTTACTTCCTTCAGTAACTTCAGAAGCAAGGCCTCCATCCTCTGTACAGCTTTTACTTTCTCATCTTCCAGGTTCCCACGAAGCTTGGGCTATCAGCAAGTCTACCTGGCATTTTCTTGATCAATGATTGGTGTTGGCGGGCCCAAGCCATTATGGGTAGTGAAAAATCTACACTTTGGTCTTGTTTTATAACACTGATTACTGAGCAAGCCAGTAAGCATTACTCAAAGCCGTCTATATTAATTAGTTCCTGCCTCTAGGATCCTGGCTTGATTTCCTACCCTTACTCCCACCTGATGAACCTGAATATTATAACATGATGTAAACCTTTTCCCCCCATAAGGTGCTGTGGTCATGGCCTTTAGCCAGTGTGGTCATACTTAGATCTCAAATCTCCTCAGTATGTTGAAAAATCCATGTTAGAGGAGGTACTTCAGGTCTCTTTGCATGTCCTTTTTCTAACAACTGCTAGAAATAGAGAGTTCTGACAGCTACTTGCTCTGTCTCTTAGAAACTCTCAACCCACTTCTGTCCCCACACCACTGATCAGATAAGTCTGTCACCAATATTCTTCACTGAAATAATTTCTTCTGTGAATGTGAAGGTTTGCATTTCTTTTGTTCACTGTTGAAAATTTAAAATTAAGAGTCTTGAACAATTGTGGAGGCTACCTAACTCACAGATATTAGACCTTGCAACACATGTTTCTTTATTCATATTAACTGACTTTATTTATTTTAGAGGCAGGGCCCTGCTACATACCTCTAGCTAACCTTGAGCTTGTTATCCTCCTACCTCATCTTTCTGAGTGCTGAGATTTCAAGTGTGATCTACTATAGACATTCTTACTAGCCATTCCAGTTGGAAAAATATCCACAAATGATGATTTTCAGAGAGACACTGTTCCACAAGGAAGCAAATCAGAGACACTTTGTAAGGCAGGATCAGTACTCTCTGTTACCAATGCTTCAAGGTTTGTGTTTTAAAAGCATGGTTTTTGTCGTTAGAGACTATTAATGGAATATAAGGTAGCTATGCCTTCTGATCTGATTTAAATTAATATACCGTGCTAAATCCCATGTGCCTTTGAAGCCACCTTATTACTTGGCACTATATGCACTCAATCCTGTTTCAATCATTACTTTCTTTTAATAAGGGCAATTTGGTTTCAACTTCTAACAAACCTCTGCTAAACCTCACCTATACATCATTTTTCAGGCAGAGTAAATTATTCTGTTTTATGTCATTTTAAAGCTATGAAAGGCTAGTCATATGTTGGATCTCATTTTCTGTTCTCAGAATACTCTTCTTTTGCAGCGGGCACAGAGAAGCACAGTGAATCTAAATCTTCCTGCTTATATCACAAGACCAGATATTGTGCCAGGCTTCTATCCTTAAATAGATAGAAACCTTGCAAGCACCCCATAAAGCACAGATCACTTTAAAAATTATCTTACAAATTTTGCTTTGCTGATGGATTTTGTCACGAAGCTAACATGCGTTTAAACTTTTCTATGATCAAGGATGTAATGGATAGTTGGAAAATATTTCTATTTGCAAAGAAGTATCCTCAAAACACTAAGAGGATGAAGTGGATAGAAATTGTCCATGCTTCACACAGCACAGTATTTGCATAACTAAGATTTCATTTAATCTTTGGTATTACCCATTCATCAAACAAGGTTGAGAGAACCAGAGAACAAATATGTGAACTTTTTCACCTGTATCTTAACCCATTAGGTCTGCTACCACCAATCAATCCATGACTTTTATACTTACCAAGGGAGTGAAGGGGAAAAGATATTCATGGTACTATGCCTCAATTTCTGCCTTTGCAAAACCAGGGTGATAAAAACATGAACTCTAGAAGCTGCTTTTCAATAAGTTAGCTCAATTAAAATATGTACAGTCACATCTCAGTTAAGGTATTCAATCATATAAAGTTATGCTTTTTAATATTTTTTGTATATAATGGAAACAATTTACTTTGCATTAGGTCACTAATTGATTTTTGATATGATGTCATAGTCTTTCTCTGCAGGAATGGCACAAATTGAGATGACACAAAGATAGATTTATTAATTTTTCTTCAATCTACATTGTATCATCCATACACTGTTAATATGTGAAAATACACTGATTGCCTTATTGTGCTTTTGATTCCTTAACCATAAAGGAATAATGGAAGAGGCGCTTTGACTTCACTTTGTGTTTGCATACTGTTTTGATAGAACATTGACTTAGTACTATATTTTACTTACTACCCACACTGTGCTGTACAATAAGCCAATTTACTAATGAGAAAGTTAAGGCACACAAAGAAGCCAGAACCATTTCACTTACCGAAAATCTCTGCAGTCTGGCAGCTAGTGTTGCTTCATGTTCAAAGCCAACCTGAACTACAGTATAGAAACACATCTCAAATAAAACCCAAACATGAAACAATTAATAAAAGGAACAGCTTGACTGACTATAAACCCAGAACTTCTGACAGCTTTTCTTTAGTATTACATCCCAAATCACATTCCATGCAATGAGGGTAAAAATCATCTTTTATGACAAGACTAAATCTCAGACACATACATTCCCAAAGGCCAACATTGTGTAAATTAGACAAAACCAAAGCAAAGCCAATAAAACCTGATACTAATGAAGATATTTTCAAAAATGGTTGAAGAATGTCCTAAAAAATTATGATTCCCTCTGACATCCTGCTCTAACTACAAAATTTACTTCTACAATGAAAATACAGAAGTTGTATGTATGTATGTATGTATGTGTCTCACCTGCCAATTCAGAAAATCTAATATTTATATAAGATTATTATTTTAAGATGAACAAAACAAACTTTGTTTTATGGATAAGAAATTTAGTCTGTCTGTCATTCTTGTTTTCAAATTAAAATGAAACACTGTACATATGTGTGCATGTACATATGTGTGTGTGTATGTGTGTGTGCTTATGTTGATCTATTCTATACTCCAGTAATGACATAATGCTATACTAAGGTGTGGGTAATTTTTCCAAAATAAAAACATGTTTTTCAGTAATTTAAGGAGGTTGTCAAAGATCCTTTATGGCTCAGAGTAAAAGAGTAACACACACACACACACACACACACACACACACACACACACACACATATATATATACAGAGAGAGAGAGAGAGGTCAAACTACATTGAACATATGGGAGAAATTAGTCAAGCATGTCATTTACTGAGTCTGATTGGATTTTAATGGAGTTGATAATATACTTTGACAACTTGATGAATTATTGTCAGAAATATTGGACAATCTCCTTTTATTATGTATGACAGCCAGTTAAGTGCCATAAATTATAGGGCACTGTAGGAGTGGGGTGTGTCATGAAAGAGCACTGACAAGTGCTTAGGGAGAAGGAGTAACTGGTCCTAATGACCTCTGTATAATAATTCAGAGAGAGAGTATTCAAGTGTAGGTTTATGAAGGCTCTTTTATTCCACTTCAAATAATAGCTATTCACCTGAATATAGAACACTTAAATGTAAATAATGCATAAATATGTCTATGTGGACATACATATATTGGCAAAATTTACTCACTTATATTTTCAATCAAGCATGAACCCCCTGTTTCTTTTATATTTTTCTTTTTTCTTTTTATAAATAGCCTTAATGTCTGGCCCGTACGGGTATCAGAAGCCCCTGCTTCTAACACCATAATTTAAATCACTCAGCCCCACTTCATTAATACAATAACAATTTGTTGACTAATGGACTGGTAAATTGTGATAATTAGTAAATGGAATATAGTAACACATTTAAAATATTTTGTTAAAAACAAAGATGTCCACAATTAAATGTCACTTCAAAGTATTTTGCATGTTGAAATATTTGGCTCTTAAAGTCAATTCATAGCACACACACACACACACACAAACACATCATAATGTATACCGTATGATCATGAAGAAACAAATTCTTATTGAAAACTAGAAGAATACAACCAAAATTCTATCACTGCAATGTTTTATAATTTATTGTTAAATCTTTCCAATTATGGTGTTAAATGGAAAAACAAAGGCTTTATATACCTTCATATGCCATGTTCTCTTGCTTTTTGACTCTAGATTACATTATTGATTTGTTTTTAAGACACATTTTTAATGTTTTTAACTTTTATGCTATGTGTGTGCATGCATATATATATGTGAATATGTATATGTATGTATGTATATATGAACATTATGTGTTTGCTAGAGCCCACAGTGGACAGAATGGAGTTCTGGAGTTGAAGACTACCAGGTTGTAAGCTACCAGGTGAGTGCTGTGAAGACACTAAGATAAGAGACCATATCCCTGGGCCATCTCATCTGTCCCTGGATTAATTTTCATAATAAAAAAGTAATCATTAAGAGGTGGGAGTGTAGCTCATAGGCAGGCCACTAGTCTAGGATATGCAAGGCCTGGGTTTTATCCTCAAAACTACAAAGTAAAAATATAACAAGCAAAAAGAATCCTCATCACTTTAATTAAATATTAATTTTATTTCATTTTTATTTTAGTCAAATAATTTCAACTCCCAATACCATACCTGGAATGTAAGGGTGTAACTTCTATCTTTACAAAAATGAAAAACTGGATGAATTGTAATTTGGGGTCTGGAAACAGATTTATCTAGAGTTTGTGGTCTTCTGAGCTACAGACCTATTTCTTTTTCTTTCTTTCTTTCTTTCTTTTTTTTTTTCGGGGGGGGGGGCGAGAAAGGGTTTTTCTGTATAACAGAGCCTGGCTGTCCTGGACTGCTTTGTAGACCAGGTTGGCCTTGAACTCACAGAGATCTGGCTGTCTCTGCCTCCCAAGTGCTGGGATTAAAGGCGTGCGCCACCATGTCTGGCTCAGACCTATTTCTTAATAACTATTTTTATTGTGAAAAATTAATCTAAGGATTCTGGAGAGGCCCTGATGGTCACAAATTCTTATGTAGGCTTACCTTTAACTTCTGGATCACTTAGTGTACTAGGAGCTAAACCTAAGAGGACATAATTATAATTTAACCTGATTGTTGGAGATTAAACTGGACCAGTGGGTAAGCAATGCACTCTTAACGGCCTTCAGTTTTCTTGCTACATATAAAAACCATAGCTGGTTTTCATACTGAAGATTTCCTTTAGAAGCTAAGGAAGAAGGAAGATTGCTATGAGATACCCTGAGCACTGTTTGAAGAGAAAGGTTTGTGTTCAGGAAAGCTTTTTGGTACCTTCATCTACAACTTCACTACAGTTACCTCCATGATTTCTATCTCAAGAAACTTCAGGGAAAGCCACATCAATTTTCAACAAAGATTTAAGGAAAAAGATGAAAATGTTACAGCAGGGAAAATGGGGCAGGGGGAGTGACAGGAAAGCTATACTGGATAAATACTTGTAAATGTTACAGTACCAGAAACAAGTTCACTAAAAGTTTGAGATTTAGTGGAAATATGTGGACACCTCCTTTTTGCTTTAACTTTAGTATCATGGTGGGTACCTAGAACTGAAAGATTCTCATTACACTGGGGAGGGCAGCTTCACACATTAGGAGGGAAATGGAAGAAAGCTAGTAAAGGTAATTAAAAATTAAAAATTAAAAGCTTGTACGTTTATACATGTGTTTTGTGTGTGTGTGTGTGTGTGTGTGTGTGTGTGTGTTGCTAATATGCGACCCAACTCTCATCTCAAAAAAGTCCTCACATTAATATCTGTATTTTGTTTGAAAAACACAAAAGGTAAGAAAATTAATAAGTGCCCTTAGGGAAAGATTTTCAAATAAGGGGGGGGTAGAACACATAGAGGAAAAAAGATTAAAAGTAAATAATAAAGAGGATAGCCATTTTTATTATGTTGATCCTACCTATCCATGAACATGGGAGATCGAACTCATTGGCACAGGAGACAACTTCCTGAACAGAACACCAACAGCTCAGGACCTGAGCTCAACAATCAATAAATGGGACCTCATGAAACTGAAAAGCTTCTGTAAGGAAAAAGACACTGTCATTCGAACAAAACGGCAGCCTACAGACTGGGAAAAAATCTTCACCAACCCCACATCTGACAGAGGGCTAATATCCAAAATCTACAAAGCACTCAAGAAATTAAATGCCAAGAAACCAAATAATCCAATCAAAAAATGGGGGAAGGAGCTAAATAGAGAATTCACAAAGGAGGAATCCCTAATGGCTGAGAGACACTTGAAGAAATGCTCAACATCCTTAATCATCAGAGAAATGCAACTCAAGAGGACTCTGAGATTCCATCTCACACCTGTCAGAATGTCTAAGGTCAAAACTCATATGACAGCACATGCTGGCAAGGGTGTGGAGAAAGGGGAACCCTACTCCATTGCTGGTGGGAGTGCAGGCTTGTCAAACCACTATGGAGGTCAGTATGGTGATATCTTAGAAAACTTGGAATAACTTTGCCTCAGGACCCAGCCATACCACTTCTGGGTATACACCCAAATGTCTCCTCACAGAATCATAAGGAAGTTTCCTCATCTATATTCATAGCAGCCTTATTTGTAATAGCTAGAAACTGGAAACAACCCAGATGTTCCTCAACCGAAGAATAGGTAAAAAAACTGTGGTACATGTAAACAATGGAATATTATTCAGCTATCAGGAACAATGAAATCATGCAATTTGCAGCCAAATGGATGGAACTAGAAAAGCTCATCCTGAGTGAGCTAACCCAGACTCAGAAGGATGAATATGGCATCTATTCACTTATAGTAGGATTTTCACTATATAGTACAGGATATCGATACTACAACCAACGCACCAAAAGGAACATGGACATAGACTTTTTATTTTTTGTTCTTTTATTTTTATTTTTTTCTTTTATTCTTTTTTATCTGTCTGTCAGCTTATTTGTTTGCTTGGTTTTTAGTTTTCTCTCCCTGGCAATGAGACACTTTTCACCAGTGATACTGCCTCGTAGACCCCCACTGTATGAGGAGGGTCCTGGCCCTCATATGATCTATGAACTGTGGTGAGGGACTCTTATATAGGGACACGCCACTCCAGAGAAGCAGGATGGAAGGATCAGGGGATAAAGAAAAAAAATGAAATGTGAAGTTTCAGCCTTTGGCTATTAATTGTCATAAACTGTTTAGGATAATTAAGAAATGCAAACTAATAGTCATGCAAGCCTGTCATTTTGTTAGGTGCTATGACAGTCCATTATAGTTATTTTCTAAGCTAATCAGAAATCAAGTTGCTAAGAGACAAGCAACTTTTGCTTATCCTAATATAAGAGATAGATAGGGCCTCTTCAAAAACCTCAAGAGATCTGCAGAATATGGCATTCAAAGATGTTCGCTTAACTTTAGATCTTTTTGATATTAAGACATGTCAACTCCTGATAGAACCCCCTATTCTACTCCAAGTAGAAGATGAGCATCAAAGAATCTCCAGTGGGAGATGATTGAATTAGTGGCAAGCCTATCTCTTGGCAGAAATAACCCCTTGCTCCAACTGTAGACAGAATGCTGTCCAAAAAGGACAAAAATTGGAAGCAAGTGTAAAAAAAATAAGGCTAATAAGTTATTTACCCAGTATTTATATTATTGTTAATTGGCTTGGCAATTGTTAATCTTTAAGCAGCCATTACAAATGAGCACACACCGAGGCACCACATGGATTTTAACAAACCTTGGCCTGTGTTGTGCAATCCTGGCCCATCTAAGCTAGCTCTTAATTCTATTACCCAAATATGACCCCAGATATACATACTTCCTCTTGGACTACCACTCTCCACGATATGCCGATGTTCCTGGTCATGTGGACTGAGGTTCTTTTTCCTAACCCATGGTGTGTGCCTCCTTCCTGCTGCTCCTGGCTGGAATGTTTGAATCCTCTTTCTAAAGTGCAGGCTTCCTGCTCTAATCCCAGGAAGTCCCATCTTTCTCTTTCTTTGCCCAATCTCAGGCCTCGGAATTTTATTTAACCAATCAGATTCAATGTAAGTAACAGACAGCAAGCAGGGCCAATTAATTAACATTTAGAATGCGTAACACTACCCCAACAATTCCCTCCTTTTGTCTAAAAAAAAAAAGGCTAAATTTTTTAACTCATATAGTAAAAATAATAAGAACAAATATGAAACAATCAAGAAAACCATATATAAAAGTTATACAAATAATGTTTAGCGTATTTGTATCATGCAATCTTGAAGAAGAAAAAAAATCATCTATCTATCTTGTTGTATCTAAAGTTCTGAACCTGAGTAATTTCTATCATATCCTATATTTATAAACCTAGATTTTATTTAGACTTGAAAATATCCTTTTAAATCCTAAACAACTCAAGTTCAATTGAAATTTTATAACTATTATGCCTTCACCCACATCAGAGACATAAGAAGGGATAAAGTTATTATTTGAGTGAGTAGGACACACAGAAGAACAGCTTCCAGAAAGAAAAAATGACAGTTTGCTGCCTAGACAGTCCCAAATATCACTTGATACGGTTGGAGCATCATCTTCAGCCTTCTGGCCAAGCATTTTTCACAGACTAAATTGTGCAGCAGGAAATAAGGATTTTCCCATTCTGTCTCTGCAGAATCAGGACATCGACTTACCTGCATTTAAGCTGTGGTCTATCTTTAGACTGTATATAGTCTGTTGAGAGAGCAGGGGCGTTTT
Organism: Lophiomys imhausi; assembly: GCA_907164525.1. Lineage (NCBI taxonomy): Eukaryota > Metazoa > Chordata > Mammalia > Rodentia > Muridae > Lophiomys > Lophiomys imhausi. The sequence goes on along the minus strand of CAJQZJ010033098.1, from coordinate 1,786,146 downwards.
TGCCCAATAGGAATTATCTCCTGATGGGAGATTTCTTTTTGAGGAATTATCTCCTAATGTTGTCTTCTTCCAAGTCAAATGGGAGCTGTCAGGAGCTGACTGTCTTAAGTCAAACGATTCTTTTAGTAATAAAAACATCTTTAAATGCCATTTCTGTATGCCTCTGAGGGTTTTGAAGACATCTACTATTTTATTTACATCTACTATCTATCTATCTATCTATCTATCTTTGAACAAGCACACTGTAAATTTTTATCCATTTATTATCAGTTTAACCTAGTATTTGACATGACCAGGAGCTTGACTGGCCAGTAAATTATTATCCAGACTCGTAAATAGATTGCAATAGCAACCCATAAAAGGATCGGAAGTAAATCTATACTTTTAAATGATTTGTACAGGCACAATACCTTATACAAGAGTTGAAATATACATATTATGTGTCAAAATATAAAATTCTATACTAATGAATCAAACTTAATCTTATTTTTGTATCAATATACAAAATTATATAACAATGTATCAAAAGATAACCTTATTTAAAGAATAACAATAATTTTAAGTTTCAGAGCAGATTCAATAATCTATATCATTTCTATATTATATAAATATATTCCCCCTCTTTTTCTTTTCAAGTCTTTTTCCACTATATAAGAGAGAAAGAAGGATAGAGAAAAGAAAAAGTGATCTCCAAGTCTAACTTCCTATACCTTGCTTAAAAAGACCATATAACAATTTGTAACCATTACCTCTAAACAATATTTATAACACATCAAATGACCAAAGAATCATCCACCCCATTTTTTGGGAATGGGACGTCGCTCTCTTAAAACTTCTTCCTGCTGAATTGAGATGCAGAAAACCTGTTTAGGGGCCAAATAATATGTAAAAAAAAAAATGGTTAAGCAAGTAAATTGTAACATTTGTTGTCCAGTCTCTTTGTGCTCAGCAATTTGAATGTCCTGAGCAGTTTGCACTTCGAAGCTGGACTTTGGTAGGAAAGTTCAGTCCTTGAGGCTGGGCCATCTCAGCAAGCTGTTTGAAGTTGTTCTTGATGCAGATTTTTGAGGAAACAGCTATTGAGACATTCTATGAGGCTGGATCATCTGGATTACTTGTCTTCTTTGGACTCTGGTCCTGTTGTTCTGAAAATATATAATTTATCACAAGTAACATATAGTTCTGCAATTAGCAAAATGCCTTGGATGTGCAGGATGCACAAATCAATTAAGGAATATTTTCTGTTCTTTGTTTGAACAGAAGAAAGACATTTGTAAGTTTCCATGTCATATAAAAGGATGACATGTAATAGTAAGACTGTATGGAGTTTAAGTATTCTCCTCTACAGTACAGTTGACATACATTTATTAATTGATTAAAACAGGTTTATCCTTTGTTGTTCTGGCTTTTTGTAGATTAGGTTGGCCTCAAACTCAAAAGGAACCAATCTGTCTCTGTCTTTGTCTCCCATGTTTTGGGATCAAAGGTATGCATTTTTATATTTTTTCTTTCCTTTTTTCCTTTCTTTGGAGATTTAATTTCTATGTGGATATATCTATCCTTATTGAGACAGGGTTTTTGTAGCTTGTGCTGTCTTGATTTGCTCTGTAGAGCTTGGTAGATTTAGATTGGCCTCGAACACACAAGGAACCTGTTCTTCCCTTGTCTCCCAAGTTTTGAGATCAAGGCATAAACTTAAATAATTGAATTACCCCTATTAAACAATAACATTAATCAAACCATTTTGTATTAGTTTGAGTTCCAATTCTCCCATGGAAGCCTCATTCTTAAGGAGATTGGTGTAGAATAGCATGATAGGCTATTTTATGTTAGTTTTTCTTAACTGTTGGCTGTGGAGGCATGCAGTTTGCAAGTTCTTCCCCAGCCTAACTCTGGGTTCTTACATTAGTTAACAGAATATATCTCTTTCTCTGTCTCTCCTTTATTTTCTGAGACAGGACTTCTCTGTGTAGCCTTGAACTGGACTCACTTTGTACACCAGGCTGGCCTTGAACTCACAGAGATTAGTCTGCCTCTGCCTCCCACGTGCTGGGATTAAAGGCATGCACCACCACACCCAGAGATTAACATATCTCTTTTAGGGTCAAGATGCTTCTTGAAACCAGTTCTCCAGTGGGAGCTCCACACCTAAGGAGACTGGCTTGTGACCCCTTTTTCTCCTTACGTAAATTTAAGATCGTGTGCATTTATCCATTAGATCAGTAAGGACATTATTAAAGTTAACATCAAGGTAAAAATATGTCATTTTTGAATTCTAGACTGTCTTTAGTAAGCAGCCTTGTCTTATCAGAAGGTTTCCCGCCCTGCCTTCATTGTTTAAACCAGGCTAACCTAGAATCCAGAGATCTGCCTGTTTCTTCCTCTAGTGTGATGGGATTAAGGGATTAAGGGTGTGTACCAGTACCACCCTGCTCAAATATTTCACTTAAATCCCAGATTTTAGTAACTCTATAACCTTGAGAGCAACTTTGAACTGTAGTGACAATTCGAAATTGGCCCAAAATCTTCAAAAATCTCTTATGTTTTAGTAATGCCAAACCAGAAAAATATCCTTTCTACCTCTCAATATAGGAAAATCAAAGACATCTAAATAAAAATCAAGAAAAAAACAACATCCCAAAAGCCTTGGCATGTCTAACCATGGTGCACTTTAAGCTTTGTTCATTATTCCTTAGAGTCTAGTTTTGGCTGCATTTCATTGGCAGCCCTATACCAGAAACTCCTGACAGGCACCTAGTACCCAGGGAGCTCTTAGATCCAGGTGCCATCAATTTTCTATTATTTATCAGGAAAGGCCTCCCTCTTTCCTTCATTATCATTGTTGGCAATTTAGCATTCCATCTGTAAATTCTTTCCTTTAAGATTCTCCTACAGAATCACAATTGTCAGGGTAAAAATCATTTGCATGCTAAGAGGAACAAACTCAATTGGAATACAAACGTATTGAGGCATTATGAATTCCTCCATTTTTAATCTAGACGGTTAATTCCACTCTCAAAATCTGTTTCGAAGGCTGCCAGTTTTTTAATATGTAAGGAGAGCTAAGCCTTAGCTCTCGGCTTTTGCTTCAAGGCAATAGCTTTTGTTAAGTTAGCCTCAATTTTGAAATGCATTTGAGTTCGGTTCCCTGCTCTTGGGCTAGGAAACCAGCTTTCAGCCGGGCCTTCTCATGCTGTAAGCATGGATTCTAATTGCCCCACGTTGGGCGCCATATGTAAAAAAAAAATATGGCTAATTAAAGTATTTACCCCGTATTTATGTTATTGTTAATTGGTTCAGCGACTATTCCTTAACCAACCATTATAAATGAGCACACAGAAACCGCATGAATTTTATCAAGCCTAGGCCTGAGTTGAGGATTCTTAGCCCATCTATGCTAGCTCATAATTCTATTACCCAAATATGATCCCATATATACATACGTCCCCTTGGACTGCCATTTTCCATGCCATGCCGATGTTCCTGGCCATGTTGACTGAGGTTCTTTTTCCTAACCCATGGTGTGTGCCTCCCTCCTGCTGATCCTGGCTGGATTGTTTGAATCCTCTTTCTAAAGCGCAGGCTTCCTGATCTAATCCCAGGAAGTCTCACCTTTCTCCTTCTTTGCCCAATCTCAGGCCTCGGCATTTTATTTAACCAATCAGATTCAATGTAAGTAACAGACAGCAAGCAGGACCAATTAATTAACTTTTAGAATGCTTAACACTACCCCAACAGCAGGTAAGTCGACAACCTAGCTCTGCCAAGACAGGGTAGGCAAGTCCTTCATAATTCCTGCTCTACAATCGATGTCTGTCAGAGAAACAGGGCCAAACAACTGAAGATCGATGCTGTAATGTATGGAGAGAAAATGGGAACTGTCCAGGCAGCCACTGGTATGTCATTTCTTAGTTTTGGAAGATGCAGACCCTGCACTTCCTATATAATCAGACATATTTATCCCTCTCAGGTCTCTGAGGTGGTTGAAGAATATATAGCTAGAGTCTCATAGTTAAATTTCCAGTTGTTTAGGAATCAAGAGAGTGTCCTTTATCTAAGAAGATGTTTTTAAAATTGTGATGCAAGTTAGTATGAAAGCTGAGTTAGATATAGAACTTTAAACTCATGGAGATGGTTAGATAGTAAAATGTTAAAGTCAAGTACCAAATACCTATGGACTGGACATTGGGAATGTATGCTAAGTCATATAACTCTTATAATTGTGGCCTAAATAAAATAAATTAAAAAATTAAAAAAGTAATGAGGAGGAAATGATTAAGGTCATAAAATATAGATATATATAGTACCACCGCAAAAAAAAAAAAAAGAGCAATGCCCAGTGCCAAAATGAGTCTTTGGTGATTGAGTTAACATAACTCCCTAAACCTTATATTGTATTGCTGTTGCTCTTGACTGATTATGCTACAGAAATTGAATGGCATGACACTACAGAAAACACATACTTGAGTCATAGAAAACAGAGAAATAAAATTAGTACTGACATGAAAACTTTGTCCTTACTATCTAGATTCAATAGTCTTAGAAGGTATAATGTATGCTCTTACAGGAAAGCAGTAACTATAAATTACACCCAACTGTGAACCATGTAAGTTATAAAATGACCACACCCACTAATGTATGAGCACTATATAAACAGCAATTTGATAGGTTCCTAATTCTGATTGAATTCATGTCATGTTTCATATAATAAAAACCATTTTGAATCATTATCTGGTCAAGAACTATGGCTAGACAGGACATAGAGAAGAACCTACTAGCATTAAGTAGCTGAATGAGAATAGTATTAAACAACTTCTAATGACTTATTATCATACACAAATATCAAGGCATTTCTCAACCCTCATCTGAGATGCTACTTGCATTATATGGGGTTAAATACAGTCTCACAATTGATCTTGAGGCAGAAAATGAGAAATGATTAAGTGATGAGGCCTCAACTGTATATATACTGTACTTCGTCCAAAAAAGTCTCAGGTATCATGATAGGAGAAGTGACACAGAGAATTTAACAACCCTATCATATGGATCTACAAGGAAGTACTGTCTTCTAAACACAGCAGAAGAACTGCACATTTGATATTATGCTGTTTCAAACAACACATGCAAAACCTGTGTAAGCCTACAGCAAGTTCAGCCACTGTGAGAGGAGCTGGGGGCACAATCAACCCATGACCATGAAGGTATTGGTGACTGTTAGCTTCTGAGAGAGGATAAAAGAATTTTCTGTAAAACTGTAGCCCCTGAAAATTTGCAATACTCCCCTGGGAGACCACACATCACTGAAATCTCAAGAATTCCAGATCCATGCTTGCTATTAGAAAAGGTAGAGTTTTCTAAGATTTTAAAGTTTTAAACAGAGTATTTAAGTTTGGAAAATTTGAAATTAATTCGAGAACTTCTGCTGGATTAATTTCTTTAAGAAATTAGGGAATTTAATATGATTATTTCATTATCATTTTCAAATTCATTAGTTTAACAACATGAGTATTTGTATAAAGAACTTTCTTCACCATTTTGTGAAATTCTCTTATGTATCACAAGTTAAGAGAATTAATATGTATGAAGTGAACTTCCTTTAGTGAAATCTGACAAGATTGATAATATGTTGTTTCTTAAAATTTTAGCAAATGGATATAAACATACAGATTACATTGCAATTAATTATAAAATACATAACACAAAGAACTAAATTAAGTAAAATAAATTACTTTTAATTATTGACTGCAATAGAATTAATGAAATTATAGTAGTCACTTGAAGGAGGCTCATTTACATTTAAATTGTTGAAAGCTAAAGAATTATGCTTCAAAGAATTTAGCATAGTGTTCATTTACATAGATTTTGTAAATGTTCCTATGCAAATATGCATTTCATTTGTTAATGAGTTTTTTCTTGTATATGAAATTTTTACAAAAAAATGGAACTGTCATGTCCTTAGATTAAATTAATGTTTTGAATTCTTAGACACAGGAAATCATCAACAACACATGTGAATTTAAACATTCCACAGCAGACAGTGTCCAGGGTTCCTTCTTGGCTTAGAGACCAAATGGCATTTTTATTCAGCTCCAGCCAAGTAAACAAGTATGGTTCAGGTAGTATGTTCTATTAAATGTACATCCTATGAAAAATGTGTTTTATGTATTAATTCTTAGCCACAGAAATAGTGTTAGAAATAACCAATCATGTTTCCTTTAGCATGAAGCTTATTCTCCATAGTCAGGACTTCATAAACTCTGTGCACCTTGTCTTACTTAACTGGACTACAATTGCAACACTCAGAATCAAATGTTAAATTACATTTGCTCTTTGCATTGGCAATAAATATTTAAATCACAAAAAAAACAATTGTGAGAAAGTGTGGAAAATTCAATGAGGGAATTTATAGTGAGGTTTGATAAGCAGTGGTATTGAATTCAGGACAGGAATGCTAAAATTCTGTTAGTACTCACTTCTAACTTCACTTTCATCCTAAATTAGTAAGGGGGGATGGTTATAACTGAGTAAACAGGAAAAAATAAACACCGAAGAACTAGTATTTTCTCTGCTTTTCTATTGAACAAAATTTATCTATGAAATAGTCTCTTTCCTAGGAACATAACTTAGCTGTCTTTGAAACTTTATCTTGACCAATTGAATTCTGCTGGGGAGGGATAAGCTGTAGTCAGTAAGACTGAGATTTAAGGAATGAACGATCCAGAAGTGAAGATCCCCAGGGATTATTGACTCATGCAAGGAATAACTACAACGATGACCAAAAAAGATCTTACAGTTTCTAATTTAACTTACAGTGAATCTATTTCTTATATAGCGAGAAAGCCATTGGTTAACACATTTAACTTCTGGGTATACATCAAAATGATTCCTCACCAAACAAGGAAGTTTCTTCATCTATGTTCATAGCAGCCTTATTTGTAATAGCTAGAAACTGCAAACAACCCAGATGTCCCTCAACTGAAGAAAGGATTAAAAAACTGTGGTATATCTACAAAATGGACTACTACTCAGCTATCAGAAACAATGAAATTATGCAATTTGCACCCAAATGGATGGAACTAGAGAAGCTCATCCTGAGCTAACCCAGTCTCAGAAGGATGCACATGGCATCTATTCACTTATAATTGGATTTTAGCCATATAGTACAGGATAACTATACTACAACCAATGCACCAAAGGGAACAGGAACATAGACTTTGTTTCCTGTAAATGGGATACTTTGCCCTAGTGGTGTTGCCTTGTAGACCCCCAGTGTATGAGGAGGCTCTTGGCCCTCATATGACTGCTGAACTGGGCTGAGGGACTGATATGTAGGGACACTCCACTCCAGGGAAGTGGGATGGAAGGGATAGGGGGTAGAGGGTGGGAGGTCAGGAATAGGAGGGGTGGAAAGAGGGCACTGTGATGGAGATGTAACTTGAAGTTATAAATAAACATCAAAAACAAAAACAAAAAACAAAAAACAAAAAACAAAAACTACACAGCCCCTGGAGTTTTACAATAATTGAAGCACAAACCAATTAACACATATACACTGGACCTAGGCACTTTACACATATGTACTTGATAGGCAGTTTGGTCTTTATGCAGTTCCCTTAATAAATAGAGAATGAAGCTGTCTCTGACATAGACTCTGTTGCCTGTGTGTGGAGCACTTTACCCTAGCTGGACTGCCTTGTCTGGCCCCAGAGGAAGAGGGTGCTCTTAGTCCTCATGTGACTTGATGGGCCAAGGTGAGCTGATATAGGAGGATTCCCCTTATCTGAGGAGAAGGGGAGGAAGGAAAGTGGAAAAGGGGGGGACTAGGTGGAGAGGAAGGAAGGGGCTGATTAGGATGTAAAATGAATAAATAAATAAATAAATAAATAAATGTTAATAAAATAACCAAAACAGAAAAACAAAACAATATACTTATTAGAGACTCAACAGCAAAACCCAACTAAACAAAAGCAATAGACTAGTGAAATATTTGATACTTTATCTTAGATACTGACTCAATTAAAATGGAATTATCTTTACTTTAAATCATAAAATAAAGTGTACATGATTATGAAGTTTTGTCTGGGAAAAACAATGCAAATACATGACACACTCATATACACACACACATACAAATTACACATACACACACAAACCACACACATCACACACCCACAAACACATACACACACACACAGCCACACATACTCAGACATACAAACATACACATACACCACACACAATCACACACTACAGACACACATTACACACACACACACACACACACACACACACACACACACACTACAAACACTACCAACACACACCACACCCCCACACACACAAACATACACAGAGGGCACATGCCATTTATTGGAGCACTGTAGCACCTAAAGCCACCTATTGTATGCCTTTAATCCCAGCACTTGGGAGGCAGAGGCAGGTGGATATTTGTGAGTTCGAGGCCAGCTTGGTCTACAAAGTGAGTCCAGGACAGCCAAGGATACACAGAGAAACCCTGTTTCGAAAAACCAAAAAAAAAAAAAAAAAAAAAGCCACCTATTGTGGCACTGGCTCGTGTGGAGTCAAATCCTGGTCTACCACTAAAGTATTTTTTGAAAATTCAATTTACTTCTAAATAAAACTAATGAAAACTATGTCATCTGTATACACATATTTAACATAAATATATTCACAGATAATAAAATATTGGCTTCCAAAGCTATCAAAAGTACAATTATTTTCAATTCTTCTCAATACTCAAATCTGAGAATATGTTTTCAAAAATCTTACCAGACACCAACTCTGCATTTATTAGAAAGTATGTTAATTAATTACATAGTTATTAAAGATTTTATCATTCTTTATGCTCATGTTATTTGAAGAACAGTAATTTTGACACATTTGTTATGAACACAGTAGAAATGTAGTAGTCATTGAATGAATTGACATATATTTGAACAAATCGTTATCCTATTTTCTGCCATAGACAATCCATTCTAGATTCCATTATTTTCTTAAAAGCATCACTCCAAAATTACCTATCTATTCATTTCCTAATAACAATTATAGAACATTTTTCACTTGCCTTGTAACTTCTAGTACATTTCTTGATAGACTATTTGAGGTGCCTTTTCCCAACAATAGTCTAAACATAACATATGATTTGGTAGTCGAGCATGACTAATCAGTGTACAGTATTATATCTAAGAAGCCCTTAACTCTATCATATGTGAATCTAAGGTAAAAGGAAAATGAGTTTGAGACCAGCTTAGAATGATAATGGGAGTTCCAGGCAAGTTACTCTTCAGAATGAGACTTTATTTTGAAAAGATAAAAGTCTTAAGGACATTGTAGTTCCTGTCACCTCTTTTCTCTCTTCTATTAGCCAAGTGAAAAGCAGTCCTAAGTGAGACCTGGGCTTTTGCTATGATTCTCAAACATAAAACATTCATCTTTAAAGAGAAAATGTATTTTCCTTATGAACTCCTGCAATTTTGTTCTAATACCAATGCTAGCTAATAGGAAGTCTTAAAATTTATGTAATGTCAGGCATCAACCAATGTTCATTTTCTGTAAGTATCACTGCAGGGTAGTAGCACTTACAATGCCTCTTCTAGTCAGCACTACATTATTTCCACAACATTGGTGTGCATGGTGGGTTGCTACTGTCTTCTCTCTCTCTCTCTCTCTCTCTCTCTCTCTCTCTCTCTCTCTTTCTCTCTCTCTCTCTCTCTCTGAAGAAGTTCACTGGGCCCCTTTATAATTATCCTCCTAGTCACTATTCTCGTTTTGCCCCCTTCACAAATATATATATCCTCACTTTTTCCAGTCTTACTGGATTCCATGGCCCTCACCTCTCTCTCCTAGTTATTCATTGTCATTTCCTTTGTTTCCTTGTGAGAATCTTTCGTGGAAAAGCTGCCCTTTGACAGATAGTGGACCTCCACCAGCACATAACTGGCTAATGTTAAGAGGTGAAACTGGAAATATATAATAAGTAAATTATAACACTCCAAACATTAGGGCAATTGGAAGTCAAGGTCAAATTATCTAAGTTCTCCTAACCAAAAGTTTATAAATTATGCTATTTACTCCACGACATTCTAAAGAAACCATAACCATAAAGCACTAAGCAGCTACCTTGTCTGAAGCAGAAAAGCCATCTACTTCCTTGTCGCTTTTAAGAAACTGTCCCAGTATATGATGGGAACTTCTGCCTCAGTACTCCTTTATTCAGTCTGGAGGTACTGGTGAATTTTTCGGCTTATAGCTCTAAAGACAATAAGAAAAGAGGAGGCAGAGTTGGACTATAAGAGCATGCTTTTAAAATGTAGATATTGAACAATAATTCTCAGTGAGTTACACTTTTTTCTGAATACAAAATAAAGAATTACCACCCATCTCTAAGTCATCCTTTCACTACATCGTATATTTATCTATAAACACACTTTTTGAGCACTCATTCTTGCTTTGCCTCTTAAGCTCCCTATGATGATTGCCTTCATGGTGTCAATATCACTTCTGTTGTTAAAAATGATGTATGAGTTTGTGTGAATCAGTGTGAGTGTGTGTGTGAAAGAGAGAGAGAGAGAGAATGGTTCAACAAATCTTTCAAAAGATCTGAGTGTTGAGGTTGAGAACAGGACTATATTTCTCTAAAATTTTACCATCTGAGCAGTTGATATTAAAACTTAACTCCAAAGTGACTGATCCTCAAGATTTATAGTTCATAACCTCCATTTCCATTTATCCATATTCTGAATGATTACTTATAAATTATCAGTTTCATAAGAGGACTCATTTTAGTATTCTCTTTTAAAGATGGTTAGCCATCATGTAACCCTCTGAAATATCTTTGAGCAGTTGCTCGAAGTCAACCTTTATGGAGGTGGGAAGATACCTCAGTGTGTTAGAGCACCTGCTCAGCAAGCATTAAAACCTGAGTGTGAATTCCCAGAACACTTCTGAAAATCCACATGGATTCATGCACTGATGGGTACAGGCAGGTAGATTCCAAGAGCTTCCTTGTCATGTATCCTCACCAAAAATTAGCAAACATAGAGTTAACTGAGAGACTCTGTCTCAAGGCAACAAGATACAGAGTAATAGAGGAACATTCATTTACTCCTCCTGGCAGGAGCATGCATACGTGAGTACATAAACTAGAACATTCGCATCCATGTATCATACAAACACACACACACACCACATACTCCACACATACACACCACACACAAACATACATACACATATACACACACATACACACACATACACATAACACACACATGCACACACACCACAGGTAAACACACAACAATCATACTTATGCATGGACACACACATACACACACACCACACACAAACATACAACACAACACACACAAACACACACACATATATACACATGTATACAAACACACACAGACATATAGACACATACACACACAAACACACAAATACCCACGTACACACTCCAAAAATATAATATAATAAATAAATAACCTTTGTTTCTTAGCAACAATTGTCATGACAAGTCATTTTATTTTCATTTTGCATTTACTGTATGTGCTTTAGAAGATGCCTTTACCAGTACCATGCTGTTTTTATTACTATTGCTCTGTAGTACAGCTTGACATCAGGGATGGTGATACCTCCAGATGTTTTTTATTGTACAGGATTGATTTAGCTAAAATACGTATCACAGGTTGGCCTTGAACTCATGATCCTCCTGCCTCTGTCTCCTTCAGCAAATCCTGCTGGCATGCACCACCACAAACTAGTGGATCAATGGAATTGAATTGAAGACCCAGAAACAAACCCACACACCTATGGTCACTTAATTTTTGACAAAGAAGCCAAAACTATATAATGGAAAAATGGCAGCATCTTCAACAAATGGTTCTGGTTCAACTGGATGTCATAAAAGAATGAAATTAGACCCATACTTATCACCTTGTACAAAACTTAAGTCCAAGTGGATCAAAGACCTTAACATAAGGCTTGACACACTAAATCGATTAGAAGAGAAAGTGGGGAATACTCTCAAACTTATCCGCACAGGTGAAAACTTCCTGAACAAAATACAGACAGCTCAGGTTCTAAGACCAACAATCAATAAATGGGACCTCATGAAACTGAAAACCTTCTGTAAGACAAAACACATTATCATTCAAACAAAACGGAGACCTACAGATTGGGAAGAGTTCTTCCCAACTCCACATCTGACAGAGGGCTAATATTCAAAATTTACAAAGAACTCAAGAAATTAAATGCCAAGAAATCAAATAATCCAATAAAAATGGGTAAAATAGTTAAACAGAGAATTCCCAAAGGAGGAAATACTAATGGCCGAGAGACACTTGAAGAAATGCTCAGCATCCTTGTTCATCAGAGAAATGCAACTCAAGACGACTCTGAGATTCCATCTCACACATGTCAGAATGGCTAAAATCAAAAGCTCAAATGACAGCACATGCTGGCGAGGGTGTGGAGAAAGGGGAACCCTCCTCCATTGCTGGTGGGAGTGCAGGGTTCTGCAACCACTATGGAGGTCAGTCTGGCGATAACTTAGAAAACTTGGAATAGCTCTGCCTCCACACCCAGTCATACCACTTCTGGGTATACATCCAAATGACTCCTCACTGAATCACAAGGAGGCCTCCTCATCTATGTTCATAGCAGCCTTATTTGTAACAGCTAGAAACTGGAAACAACCCAAATGTCCCACAACAGAAGAATGGATTAAAAAAAACATAGTATATCTACACAATGGAATACTACTCAGCTATCAGAAACAAGGAAATCTGAAATTTTCAGCCAGATGGATGGAACTAGATAAGCTCATCCTGAGTGAGCTAACCCAGACTCAGAAGGATGCACATGGAATCTATTCACTTATAGTCGGACTTTTGCTATATAGTACGGGATAACTATACTATAACCAATGCACAAAAGGGAACAGGAACATAGACTTTATTTCCTGTCAGTGAGACACTTTGCCCCAGTGGTGCTGCCTTGTAGGCCCCCAGTGTATGAGGCTCTTGGCCCTCATATGACTGCTGAACTGGGGAAGGGTACTGTTATGTAGGGCCACTCCACTCCAGAGGAGTCGGATGGAAGGGATAGGGGGTAGAGGGTGTGAGGGCGGGACTGGAAGGTTTGGAAAGAGGACAGTGTGATGGAGATGTAACCTGAAGCAATAAATAAATATTTAAAAAAAGAAGAGGCCTATACCTCAAGAAGTACATGACAGGATATGCTCACATGCACACTTATAGCTCTTAATCAAGTGAAACATTTTTGATTGAAAAGATTAATTTTCATCTTCAACATGTGTATTATATAATATTAAATAACAATGACACAATGACTAGGATTTAACTAAATCCTAGTTAAACCTAGGATTTAGATAAATATTTAAATTTAACCAAATGTGACCTCATAAAGTAGAAAATACTCATTAAAACAGGCAACAAAATTTCAGAAGGGATTGAGATTTAAAACATAGGAAAGATAGTACATTAATAATTAAATAGTTTATAACCTTTTCAAATTAAATATTTCATATACAACAATTTTATTTTAAAGAACAAAATTAGTGAATAATTTTTATATAGACATTCAAAAATTTAGAAGTCATAGAAAAAATCTCCCTATAATTGTTATTAATTTAATTGTCCATTATCCTCACTTTGAGGAAATAAACATATAAATAATTTTAAGGTCATCGAATACTTAATAATATTTAAAAATCCAGGATACTTGCATACTTCAATTTATAACAAATAGCAATCATTAATCTAGGCTTGTAAAAACACTAGGTATACCATATACAAAGGTTCCCTATTGGGATATAAATTTGTCTATGAATCTGCCTTTAAAATACATCCTGGGTAAGATGTACTCTGAACATTTTGTAAGTTAATTGTGTCTCTTGTATGTGCAGATGAAAATGTCTTTATAATATATTGCATTAAAGGCACAGAATAATTTCAGGATCTCTGCTAGCTTGGTATGACTTCCCACTGTATCTACTGATTAATATGCTATGGAGGTAATAATCTTAGTTTTCTAGATTACTACATCTAAGTGAATGGAACTATGAAACATTCGATCACACAAACCACATTTATTTGGTATTACCTTTGATTATTCCCCTTTTCCAAGTTTTAAGCCAATTTCTGAGTAGTTTCTATAAACTCTGACCTCCACCATTCTAAACTTAAACCATTATCAGCAGTCACAAATGTACTACCCTAAGAAGGCTTTCAACTTTCATTCTCCATACTCAACATGACAAATTGAGTCATTACTTGAAATTAAGCCATTTTCAGGTACTTTCTTGTTTAGAATTTAGTATATTTCCCACTGAGTATTAGTAAGTGTGAATTCTTATGGCTGATATATCTTGGTCTTTGTTTTTAATCTCATACCACCCTACATCTTGTTTACTACGATACAACAGACATTGTTATTTCTTCTAATTCAACCCTTGTATTGATTCTGTTTCTGGAAGCTTTAAATGAAGGCTCCATTTATTATCCAGGTCCAGATTATTCTGATTTCTTTCTAGTGATTCATTCATGTTGTTCTTCATGATGGAAATATGTCTGTGTTGCCTTGTGTTGTGTTATTTAACACTAAATGAAAGAGACTAATCTTCCGAGTTTCAAAAAGGAAAAATGGGGCTGGTAAGATGGTTCATGTGTTGAATGCCTGAAAAACATATGTGAGTACCTCAGTTCTGATTCCTAGCCCCCACATAAAAAGGTGGACATGGTACCATATCTGTAATATTTGTCCTGGAAGGTACAGATAGGTGGATTCTTCAAGCTCACAGGGACTGTAAGCCAAGATAAATTGATAAGATCTTGTTAAAATGAGAGAATCTGTGTCAAAAAATTAGGTGGAGAGTGGTTGAGAAAGACATCTGTTATCAATTACTGGCTTTCACATGTACAAATATATATTATATGTAGCACTCATGCACATGAGGGCATGCATTCGCCTAAAAATAATACAAACACCATACATACTCACAAAAAAGAAACATTAAACATTTCTGACACATGTGACTGCCAAAAAAACTTTGGATGGATAATTGTAGTATATAATGAAGGCATGACTAACAGGCTTTTACTAGATCAATAAAGTCAAAGTCAAGCACAGGAGAGAGAGAGAGAGAGAGAGAGAGAGAGAGAGAGAGAGAGAGAGAGAATGTGTGTTCAACATGGAAAAAACAAATGGTTATAAAATTCAACATAAATGTGTTTTAAATTATACATTATATTATTTTGTTTTTATGTCTTACTTAAGCAAGTAGCACACAGAAACAGCTCTATTTGACAGCAGCATTACAAAGAAAATAATGTAATAAGAGTAGCAAACATGAAAAGGCATATAGGTAACAACTGTATATAATGGCACATTTTAGATTCTGGAATACAATAAATCTATTGCTCTTGTCCTTTTATGGCCAACTCCTAAATAAACCTAGAGAGTCTTGGATACTAGGCAATATATTCCCGTTTGTAAGTTTCATTATTAGCCAAATAGGAATTTCTTAATTCAAGGGAAATGAAGTGGTTTATCTTGATACATTTTGTTCAGTTAGCATAATAATTTTCTTCATAGGTGATGTTAATTAATAATAACAGGAATCAGAGTTTTGCTTCTTTACCTCAAAAACTGAAGTGATTTAATAGAAGTCTTCTTGATAATATAACAATAATTCAAATATACAAGTTCTTTGAAATATAAAAAAGAAAATTGAAGAACTTTTTCAAATATTTTCCATGTAAATATCTAGATCTTTGAGGGCAAAAATATTTTTATTATAGATCCTGAAAATAATCAAATAGATCTCTTATTGTTATTAATATTTTGTTTGAGTCAAGGTCTCTTCATGTAGCCCATAGTGGCCTCAAAATTATATTTAGCCTTAGCCATATAAATTTATTTAGGGTGTTTATCTTTATAGATCTATTACTAAATAAAGTTGCTTCTTATTTTTGCGTTTTTTCAAAGTGATATCAAGAATTTATCTCATATTAGTTTCTAGGTCAATAGTAAGGAATATAAAGAAGGCTAGTGAGGTGAACTCAGCCAGTAAAAGACCTGACACCAAACTTGATGATCTAAGTTTGGTCTCCAAGAACTATAGAGTGGAAAGAGATAACAGTCCTATGTCTTACCCTCTGAGCTCCACAGACATGCCATGTAACCTATGACACTATATAGAAACAAATTAATAAATTTAAAGTTAAACATGAAAAATAAATGCAAAGAAAAAATATTAACAACAAATAATAAAACCCACTATTAAATAATGAATGTTAGAATACTTATATAATTAAAGTTTTGAGCCCATCTTTTAGGAAACTCAAAACCTTAAAGTTTACCCACACTCATTATTCTTCCCTTAGAAATAGAGTTATATAAATGTACTATTGGGAATTTTATTTTCTACATGATATAAGCTAACGTGTAAATTAGTAGCCCTAGTGTTGAAGTATAAACATTAATTTACTCATTAATATTTGCATTACATGTTTGTACAATACAACACTGAAACACTCTACTATATGGACTCTCCAGTTACTTAGTTTTAGCAATTAGGAAGGGATTTGGAAGCAAGAGGATATGATAAGTTAAGCAATTATTCTATGTCATATGTCTTATTCATTTCACATTCATTTTTGCCACTCTTATAAACTTACTTTTTTACAGAAATCAGCTGACATTCAATTTAGTAAAATCAGTAACACCTTACATGATCAATCACTTAATCTCACTGCTTCCTCCCGCCCCAAAAAAATTGAGGACAGAGTGGATTACATGGGGAGATCCTGACTCCAACATAATATTAATAACAAGAGTTCCATTTGATTATTGTCAGGATCTTCAGTAAGAAAAATTATTGTGCTAAAAGAGCTAAATATTTAAATTGTTGGAAACTATTTGAAAAATTTGAAAATTTTCCTTTATTTTCTTTTTATATTTTTCTAATTCTATGAAGATGTCATATATTTTACATTTACATCTCCCCCAATTCCTCTCAGTTGTACCCTTAACTCCCTATATACTTAATTTCTTTCCTGTTGTCTCTCTTTGTGTCTGTCTCTGTCTTTTTTGTCTCTCTATCTCTTTCTGTTTCATTGTCCATGTGTCTCTGTCTCTCACACTTTTCTCTCTCTCCTCCCCTCTCTCTCCCTCTCTTGGTCTCTCCTAGGCTACGAGTCTAGCCCTAAAGCAGCATACCCTTCCCACCTCAGCAGATATCGAACGAACGTCAGTAACTCCTGAGCTAGGTGAAGTCACATGCCTCCCTCTGCTCTCCATAGGGTTGTGGGTTCTTCTGGCTCAAGCTTGCTTTGGTCTTGTGATGAGACGCGGTATGTGTATCTGGTCTCTGTGTCCACTAAGCACAAATTCCTTATAGTTACAAATTCCTTATAGGAGGACTAACAGACCTGAGCATGGAAAACATGATGCTGGCAGGTTTTGCCCTTTTCCTTTCCTTCTCGTTGCTAAACCTTTAGATTACAATCCTAGAGCTTGCCCCCAAGATTTATTTCCTTCTTTAGTCACTGACTCATTCTGGACACTAAGCACCAAGGTCCAGTAATCAAAATTCATTATTTGGTAACACTGGGTAACCTGTCCAATCAGGACTTACCAACTCATCTTAGCACAGACTTCGCTGTTATATTCTAAGTCATATGTGCAGACAACTGCTTGCTGTGTTTGCGATTGCCTTTCTCTGATCCACAGGAGTGCCTCCATCTACTCACTTGTCCCATTAGTGTAAAAAATCTCTTTTGTGCTGAGAACTTGGGTCTAATAGTACCATATGAGTTGTAGGAGTAACCCACTCTCCGATAGGATTTAAAACCTACTCTATGAGTTGGAACTCATATCTGGTACTATTACTTGGTTCAAGAATCTATTGAAATACAGGCCCTAGAGGAGAACCTACTACTATTTTTCTGCTAAAATGACACTCTCAAATTGACTTCTGATAATTTATTGCTCTATTCAGAGATTCTTTACCTATGACCACTCATCAGAAAAGTTCTTTCAGTAAATAGCAACTAGGAGACTGGTCCTTGTATTACTTTAATTATTAAGTTCAAGGATGATTTTTTGGTGTTTATTTTTACACCAGTATTATTGAAATTATTAGGTATTATGCCTCACACAAACAAATAACAGACAGTATTTGTGTTGTTTCACAACAATTCTTTCTCGCTGATAGAACAGTATGGACCTGAGCTGGTAATATCTTATGATCCCTTTGATTTCTATGTGAGGTTTGTGAATAAATTAATCAAATTATAGCTTATTTCGTTTGATTGATAACCATAATTGTAGTGTCCACAGACAAGGAAAGCCTTATATAAATAACATAGACCCACTTATAATTTGGAAACAACTACAAAACTTAAAACACATTGCTTTTCTCTGCCAATCAAAAATAATCTCCAAAGTTCAGGTATAACTTGCAATTAAATACAAGTTCAATGCAGTATTAATTATTGTTTATGGTTTTCCTTTACTTCAAAAGTTAAAACTTTATTTAAATACAGAAATATCTTACAGTGCATAGTGTGTTATCTCAAAATTTGGGAAATGTTAGTTTTACATAAGCTGTTCTTTTGAAAATAAGAGTCTTTTGTACATTTCAATAAGAGTGAAAATACAAGACATCCATCTTTCATTTGTGATGTAGAAAGTCACTACATACAGATAACTCCTGACAATGATAACCAGTCAGCAGAACTAATGCTTCAGATAGTTTCCTGCATATACATATAAAAGTAAATAATTTAATAATATCAAAGTACCTAATTTGAGCAAAAAAATTTCCTTTAAGACAGACAATATTACATAAGTATAATACCTTAAAAAGAGTTAACCTTAATCTTGTATCAATTTACAAATATCTATATCAATTTAGCCAAATAGAAACTTAATTTTGTATCAATATGCAAATATTATTATAGTTGCCAAATACATATGGTCTGGACATTGGGAATGTATGTTATACCTTACAATTTTCATAATTGTTGCCTAAAACAGCACAAGTTATACATTATAAAAAAGACAGATTATATTTTAAAGCGCTGTTCACTTCTGGAAGGAGAAGGTTAGAGCTGAATGATTAAGTCACACAATCAAATCTGACTGACTAACGGATTAAACTTAATGTGATTTTTTTACAGTAATAGTGCAAATTGATCAACATGAGTTCTGAGTTCTATGTCAGACATGGAGATTGCCTACCTTGGTCTATGGAGACTTTCCCATAAGATTGAGCTGACACGTGGCAATGGTGTACAGACAGTTGGAGATTCCTGTGCACTATATGAAAGCAAAGGTCTTCCAATGTGACTATGCAAACAGAACAGCTAATATTACAATCGTTCTTGTAAATGCCAAGGATGGCTCCCAGTAACTTTTCTTACATATGTCTATTGTATAGTTACTATAAATGTTTATAATATGTAGTAACATAGTCTAGTAACACTAAGAAAGTCAATGATAGATAGCAGTAAATCATTGAGAGTTGATTTCATGCTATTTTCTATTAGTAGCATAATTTGTATTGGTAGAAATAATGTTATCTTTAAAGGAGTTATCAAGAAAAATACAGAATATATGATTACATTTAAAATGATTTTAAATCAGTATAGGTTTGTTTAGTATAAGCATATACAAAAACATATTTAATATTTGATTAATCAGCTTGGACTTAGAGAGTATGTATGTCTTATGGATAAGGAGAGAGTATGAAAGGAGTTTGAGAGTTGTTTTTATGCTCATGTTAATGCTGCATATGTAGTCATTTTGTAAGGATTTAATGATCTTAAGTTTATAACCTATGAATATATATTGCTCATTTTAACATATACGATGAATTTATTTGTATAGTTAATGTGCTTACAAACATGTATGTATTTTACAAGATATTGAATTCATTCAAAATAATTAAAGACAAAATATAACTGTTAAGAAACCATAAAGGGAGTTAAATATAAAGATATAATAAAACTCTAGGAAGCAAAATAAGATCCTAAGTGCAAAAAATATATGCTAATATTGTTTTACAAATGTTTATAATAAACAAGTTATAATGTCATTTTATTCTAACCTTCATAGAACTCATTGCACACATATGAAGAAATTCTTTGTGTAGAATAATTCCAACTCAGTATTTATTTCTTTTCTAAGTGAGCTTTAAATATGTTTATATAAATAAATCTGCATTGTTTTTTAGTTAACACTGATCTTGACAAATGTCCATAACTTAGACAGTCAAATCTCCATTCCCCAGAATAAACTAATAGGAAAGTGTCATTGCTGGTTAATTAGAATTGACTAGTTTATAAATCATCTATCTCAGATAAGAAAATAAACATTTTACTTTATGTTTTATAAAAGAGAAAATGAGCTTATTGGTTTGTTTGTTTAGTAGTTCTCTCTCCCAGGCAACGAGACACTTTTCACTGATGGTATTACTTCGTAGACCCCCAATGAATGAAGAGGCTCTTGGCCCTCATACGACCTCTCAACTGAGATGAGGGACTGTTATATAAGGACACCCCACCCCAGAGAAATGGGATGGAAGGGTTAGGAGGTAAAGGAAAAAAATGAAATGTGATGTTTCGGCCTTTTACTACTAATTGTCATAAACTGTTTAGGATAATTAAGGAATGCAAACTAATGGTTATGCAAGCCAGTCATTCTGTTAGGTACTATGACAGCCTATTATAGTTACTTTCTAAGCTAATCAGAAATAAACCGGCAAGAGACAAGCAACATCTGCTTACCCTAATGTAAGAGATAGATAGGGCCTCTTCAAAAACCTCAAGAAATCTGCAGAATATGGCATTCAAAGATGTTTTCGTAACTTTAGATTTTTTTATATCAAGACATATCAACTCCTGACAGCACCCCCTATTCTCCTCCAAGTAGAAGATGAGCACTGAAGAATCTCCAATGGGAAATGATTGAATTAGTCACAAGCCTATCTCTTGGTAGGAAAAGCCCCTTGCCCCAACTGTAGACAGAATGCTGTCCAAAAAGGACAAAACCTGGAAGCAGGTAAGTCGACAGCCTAGCTCTGCCAAGACAGGGTAGGTAAGTCCTTCATAACCCCTGCTCTACAATCAATGTCTGTCAGAGAAATGGGGCCAAACAACTGAAGAGCGATGCTGTAATATATGGAGAGAAAATGGGACCTGTCCAGGCAGCCACAGGTATGTCATTTCTTACTTTGGGAAGCTGCAGGCCCTGTACTTTATAAAATCAGATATATTTATCCCACTCAGGTCCCTGAGGTGGTTGAAGAACAGATAGCTAGAGTCTCATAATTTAATTGTGAGTTGTTTAGGAGTCAAGAGAGTGTTACAGATCTAAGAAGATACTTTTAAAATTGTGTTGCAAGTTAGTATGAATGTTGAGTCAGATATAGACCTTTAAACTCATGGAGATGTTTAGATAGTAGAATGTTAAAAGTCAGGTACCAAGTACATATGGACTGGTCATTGGGAATGTACATTAAGCCATATAACCCTCATAACTGTGGCCTAATTACCTCTGTTGTACTGTATTGTATTTGTTATTATAATAGAAAGAGCCATTTGTTGGACTGAAAGGGGAAACTGTAGGGGGAAATAAGATATACCTTAAACTTAAAAGAAAATAAAAACGGAAGAGGATGGGGGGTTGAGGATGGGAGGGTGGGACTGGAGGGGGAACAAGGAGAGCACTGCGATTGAGATGTAACTTGAAGAAATAAAAAATAAAGAAAAAAAAGGAAAAAAATAATTTTTATGCTCTCAGAAAAAAAAAGGAGAAAATGATCTAAGAGTGTGAGATGGTTTCCTCAATGGTATTGAGCAAGTCAGTTTGGAATATCTGAATCTGAACTAAAAGTTTGAATTCTTTCAGTAAGCTTTTATTTACCTGTGTTTGTATCTATTCTCTATACACACAAGAAAAGGGTCTAAGTTAAGTAAGAGTTCTACTATTCAGAGAGGTTCTCTGTCTTCATGCACACAATGAGATTTCTGGAAAGAGAGATAGAAGAGACACACAGGCATACATATTCAATATTCTCTATCTTTTTAAGTCTTTTCATGTACATATATATGTAATTATACATAATATATGTATATATATAATAATTATATATATACAAATATTTGTCAGAACACCACCCATGATGTGAGAATTCTGAGAGCTCTTGATGAGACAACTCCAAGGAAATAAAGCCAAAGTCTTGAAACGTCTATTTCTTCATAGTATGGATAGTTGTTGAAATGTGTTTTCCTGCCCTAACAGGTGTAGTGATAGGACTGGTTTTACTGTATATTACCCATCCCCTTATGCATTATTATTATTCAAAATGATGTTTCCAAGTAGAAGTTGTCCTCTTGACTGTGTACAGCCTAAACTCATGTGACATTACCCTTTGGACTATATAAAAATTGATCTCAAATGAGCTTTGTTTGTATGACTCAGACTAACCCTTAGAATACAAATTGTCTGATGTCACGAATAAAATTGGCAATTGTATGAGACTTTAGTTTGTATAGTTTTAGGCCAACTAAAATGGTAACAACAGTATTTTAAAGTAACATACAAAATAATAGATCTGTTATGTTATTTTCATAAATATAGCATTGTAACTTGCTCTCAGTCTCTTCTTTCCCACCATTCCCTAACTCTTTCTCTTTATCCCTCATGGGTCCCCTTCTTTGTAAAAATAACACCCTTCTACTTTCAGCTATGTGTGTATGTAGGTGTGGTATTTTTCTCAAATGTATATGTCTGACTGAATGTTCATTATCTTATTTAATTTTGGAGTCAGGAGAGATGGAGACACAGATAAGATGCTGCAGGTGCTCTAAGTCATACCACAAGCACTGCTTTGAAAGAATAATGTTATCAAAGTCTGGTCCTTCCTGTTTTTAGAGACCATAATTTGGGAAATTATTTAGTAATGAGATTTTAATTTTATCATTTGATAAATAAATGGAAAGAAAAGAAGTAGTATATTTACTTTGTTTGATATTATGAAGATGTAACCAGGCAGTTCTTTTATTTTTATTACAGTTATAAAATGGATTATTTGTTCCTTTAGATTCTTTAATAAGGCTGAAGAAAAAAAAGAAATACCATCTTAGTTACCTGTATGAATATAAAAATATGTAGTCACTCTGCTCTGCACACTTCAACAATACAAAATATGTAATAAATCTACTTTATAATAAACAATTTTAAATGGTCAAGAATAGAATTTAATAAAAATGAAAAGGCATATTTTCTTCAGGTTAAAACTGGAAAATTGGAAAACTTAACTAGATAATAATGACAGCTGAACATTATGAAGAAAGTACCAATTCCTGAGCTGTTTCCCTCTCTGATTTGATGCTTTCTACTTCAATATGATTTATGTATTTCTTCATTGTACAAACAAGAGTATTAAGTGTAGAGAATTTAATACCTACTTTTAATCCCCTTATTCTTCTTTTCATAGCTGGATAATCATAAGCAAGTTAAGTTACTTTACCATCATGTATTATTTGAGGCATGATTCCCATTGAATAGCTTTTATTAATTTAATGCATGAAGTACTGGTATCCTCTTAAATGCTTTGAGGTGTCAGTATCAGCCAAATTAAACTGTGTATTATACAATACAATATTATTTTGAAGTGATATGAATTTTCTCTAACCCTTATTTGCCAGCTCTGAGAAGTTAATAATTTCATTTCATGTTTTTGAATTGTTTATCTAATTACATGAGTTTCCCATTTTTTCTTAATGTGGGAGTATCTATATGTATAGCAGAGTCATATTTCAACTAAAAAGAATGCCTTTTTGAGACCCTCTGAAAGCTAGGCAGCCACCTGACACACTTGAATAATTAGGGTATTTAGACAACATCCCCCCTTTTCTTTATATGTGTAATAGACAATATTTAGAGCAGCAAGGAGCCATGAAACATTAATATGAGGCTATAGCCTACACATTAAGTCTGTAAAATAAAGGAATAAATCTATCTTGGATCCTTATTACACCACTGAGTACCATAGAATGACCAGCATCTTTTGACTTGTTGGTAGTGGTTCAAGAGCACTTTCATATTCTACTATTTTTGATAAATACATTAGTAATGGGCTCAGAGAATATGCTGACTACTGATTTACAAGTCATCCAGCTAAATGATTAAAATTTCCCTTTTCTTTAATAGATCCCTGCAAGTAAATATTCAGCCTCTTTAAAATTAAAAATAATAACTGGTGATGTGATTTGGGAGCTGTTCAATTAATTAATAGAATGTGGTTACAGAGTTAGCAATTACACTATTCAAGGGCAATTCTTATCTGGAGGAGTTCCCATTTGGAAGTTAGCACTGGCATTTGTTGAAATGGAAGCATATGCACTATTATACCGAAGGAATATGGACTTTTAATTCCACACGCATGCAATATATAAATTTCATGAGCGCATTCCCTGTTGACCTCTCTGCCAGATCTATCAATATTATCGTTACAGGTCAGTTCGTCTATTTCAAAACTTGTAAAGCTAATTCTAAGAACAGGTTTTTTGAATCATGATTGTTTAGGAAAGAGGGATCATTTCATAAAAACCATTTATTAATTAAAATTATAGTCATTCAGAGAAGCTGTTCTTGAATGAGAATACTAAATGCTGTATGAATTATTTTCAAGAAGGTTGTAAGTACAGAGTAGTTCATCTTGCTCTCTGAAAAGCAATGCCCTTATATAATTTCACTGAAATTACCTCCTTCATATTGTTACTGCAGAACAATGTGCATGAAGGTCAAAACTTTCTTTCACTTTCTTTTTTTCTCCTTCAGGACTCCACAAAATGTTGGGTAAACAACTGGTGTTCTTTTAAGTTAGCTTATATTGACATGAGGATACTGTAGTGATTACTAAATATCTAGCCAGAACTGAAACATGCTGGTATTTAGTTATATGTTTCATAAAACATATGTCTTATTTTATTAAGAAATGAGCTAATAAAACCACAATTAAAATTATTCTCAAAATGCTGAGCATATTTGTATGCCTGTTAATGATATCCTGAATGTAAGCATGAGGTTTCTGAATCTAAAGAGCTATCATTTACTACTAGTTATTAGCTGTTCTGGTTTCCTTTTGTCCCCGCTCTTACCTCTGAAATGGCATAATGAAAAGCACCTGCTATCTTCCAAGTAGGAGGACCTACTATAAACAATAAAATCTAAAAAAGAAATAATAGTAACCTTATCATTTAGAGAGATGCAGGTTTAGAATGTTTAAAACTTAACAATTTAATCAGTGTCCTGGGTCTTCACATTCCAAGAAGTGCATAGCACTCACCTAGAGAGGAAAATAAACAGCAGGTCTAATGTTAAAAGCAAGGATGTCTTTAAGATTCTGAGACTTGCTCTCCTTTGAAAGTTAACATATGACTACTCTCCAGGACTCTTCCAGCTTACTCAATCATAAATTTACTTCTCAGACTTGTCTTCTATGATAGTCCTTCATGTTTCTGTGAGGTTTTTCTTCCCTTACCATTGAAAAATAATCAAAATCTTAAAAGCTCCTCTATCTCCTTCATGGTAAATTATAAAAAGCATTTGTAGAAAATTAGGCAGGCATGATAGTGGCTTTCAGAAGAACATCACTAGGAAAGTTATATTTAATGTCCATGGGCAGTGATGATGGGATCCAGTGGAGATAGACTGGAGTCTCTAGGTTCCTCAATTTTTTTATGTCCAGAAAATAGAAAGAGTTTTTGACCTGACTATGTATTCAAGAGATAAAGCAAGCTCTATTCAAAATGACACATCCTACATGCTAGAAGTTACAAGACAGATAAGAGTCAACTTATAATTTAAGGTTTCCTTGGCCTTGCAAAGGCTACAAAGAACATAGAATATCATGTTTCTAGGGATAGAGAGACTGTAGGGATTGTGTCCTGTTTTCTTAGAAAGGTAGCAATAGGGTTTTTGACCTAACACTTTCCAATATGTGTATTTGCTTAGTTTTATGGATTTGGATGACCTCTCCTGAATAAGTTATCTTACCCCCATAATTTCATGATACTCTAGTGGCAGCTTCTTTTTCCCAACAACTATGACTAAAATGTCTATGGTTTCTTTAGTGGCTAGATTAGAAAAGGTTTCCAGTAGTACTTCTTTCAAGATATGTGTAAGCTAGCTA
This sequence comes from Lophiomys imhausi, assembly GCA_907164525.1. Taxonomy (NCBI): domain Eukaryota; kingdom Metazoa; phylum Chordata; class Mammalia; order Rodentia; family Muridae; genus Lophiomys; species Lophiomys imhausi. The sequence continues at coordinate 1,759,898 of CAJQZJ010033098.1, read as the reverse complement.
CCTGTTTAATGGTATAAAATTCTGATTAACTTCTGGTAATCAGACACAACAAACACATGAGGTGTAGGTGGCTTCCAACTGTATACACTCAGCCCTGTGTAGGCCTCCTACCTGTTCCCTGATTTAGTGGAACTCTTGTTGTATAGATCTTACTGAGAAGTGTCCAGGAAAGTAGATGGAGGTGGCTGAGATCACCATATGCTGAAAAGCTGATTTATGGCACCAATGATATCAAGAACCTGTAAGTGTCCATAAAAACTAACCTTTTAGATGAATCTTGAGATGTTGAAAACTCTAGTCAACACCATGTTCACAACTGGCAACCATCTTATAACCCAAGAACTAGATAATCTACACTTAGATTTTGGTCTTACAATATCTGTGAAATACAAAAACAAAAAACAAAAATACCACAGCAATAGTGAAACCTGTGATTGTTGAACATTGAGAGTTAAAGCCACAGGTTTTGTTAATTTGTAACACAGCAATAAGCAATGAAGTTGACTTTGATAAAGAAATATGCAGGCACTGTAACAAAACCTGAAAATGTAGCCACAAACTGCCTTGGGGCTGAGCGATGAGGTAGAGGATGGGTAGATTGTGAACAGCATTTTAGGAAATGTGTAAATTACTTTGGGTGCACTGGTACAGGAAATTTCACAGGGGCCTCTTTAGAGTTCTCTCTCATACATACAATATTTGCCCTTCTGTTCCTCTTTAACCTTGGGAAAGAAAACAGTACTCTCAGGCTTCTAACCATGCCTTTTGCTAAATATCTGTGAGGATTACAATTGACCCCTTTAAAGAGCCCTTTGAAGACATAATGGAAGTTTACATTTTGTTAGTATCACTGAATCACATTGTTATGATAGCTCAAAAACCATTTTTAAAAACTTTACTGTGTTCTCTCTCTCTGTCTTCTTTCTCCTCTCTCTCTCTCTCTCTCTCTCTCTCTCTCTCTCTCTCTCTCTCTCCCATCTTAACTCCATTTGTGCCTTGTACTGGTGATTTACGATGTAGCTCTCAGGTACTGCTCCAGTGCCAACCTTGCCTGCCTTCTACCACACTCCATGCCTGCCTGTTACCATGTGCCCTGCCATAATGGTAATGGGCTCTAACCATCTGAAATTTTAAACTCAAAATAAACTATTTATTCTATACATTACCTGGGTCATGATGTCTGTGTCATTGTAATAGAAAAGTAAGACATCTCTGTACAGTCAGTCAACGTTCCAATTCCAAGGCACTCTACAACAGTTGCCATTGTTGTCAGCTGTGGGAAATTAAGTTCTTCTCTGAGTTATATGTTATACTTAAACCAATCATTCCTTCTCAGCAGATGTCCATATAAATTATTTGCAGGAAGCTGTGGAATCTGTCACTTAATAGTCATTTTGTCACTCAGTTTCATTCTGGCAATGTCTGATACCAAAGGGCTTAGTCAGTGGCTCTCAACCTTCCTAACACGGCAACCTTTTAATACAGTTCCTTATGATGTGGTGACATTCACGCATAAAATTAACTTTGTGGTTCATGACTACTCCATAACTCTAAGTTTGCTATTGTCATGAATTGTAATGTAAATATCTGCTTTCCAGGATATCTGATATGCAGGATATTTAATATGAGACCCCCCTCCCCCCAGAAGGGTTACAACCCACAGGTTGAGAACCACTGGCTTACATGGTTTCCCAACTTTTCTGCCTGAAACATACTACTTTCTTTTGGGCTAGTTCCCCTTCTTTTCTCTAATTCTCCTTGGAAAAATCTCACAACTTTATCATTTCCAACACCATGAGATCTCCAACACAATGAAGCAAAAGTGATAACACATAAGATTTGGATAAAAACATTGTGCCTTCCAAATTGTTTCACAAACTCATCTCTCACCCCTCCTTTCTTTCTCTTCCACCTCTCTCTAGGTGCCCTCCCTCTCCTGGTATTTCTCAAGTTTTTTTTTTTTTTTTGGGGGGGGGTGGATGAAATCAGCTACTTACCTTGTCATGGGCTATGAAAAAAGCATTCTACCAAAGATCATTTGACATCTAAATATTAACAGCAACAGAGGGAGAAAACACAGAAGCAAATGTGGCCTCATTTTGGTGTTGATATGCGTGAAACTATGGTACAAGCTGGAAGCAGAATATTTCTGGTAATATGAAGCACAGTAATGAGTGGAGAATCCCAAGTTTTCATAATAACAAAGCACACATAATTTTAAAATAAAATTATTAGTTATGCCTAGCTCAACTCTCTGCACAGCTCTAGCAGAGGACTCAAGTTCAACACCCTTAACCCACATTAGGCAGTGCACAATAGCCTGTAACACAAATTGTAAGGAATTCATCACCTCCTTCTGGACCCTGTGAGTAGGTGCATGCATGTAGTACAGATAACTAATGTAGCCACAAACATGCACACAAAATTTTAAAAATAAGTAAATTTTTAGGAAAAAATTCTGTCCAGGATATCTGGATACAGGGCAGGGATGAACAGAAATATGCAAAAGTAAGGAATATTCCTGATACAGTTTTCAGGGTTCAGTTTTTTAAAATCTATAAGTTGTCTCTTTATTTCCCAGTAAAGATGTTCCCCATGATTTATAAATAATATTATCATGTTTTTGAGAGTTTCCCATATGAGTGGAACATATAGCACATCACTTTCTAAACTCTTCTAATCCTTCTCAAACCTCTGCCAAGTTCCTCCTACCTCCAATCAAAGTACAACCACTTTTTAAATTTGAATTGTTGCACAAAGAAACACATACATACATGCTGAGTTCATTTGGTGTCATTCATATGTAAATCAGGGGTAGAAGAAGTCTTTTTTAGGAAATCATATTCTTGAGATATCATTTTCTTGTCATAGATATATACATATATATGTGTATATATGTATACACATATATATGAGCATGATATCGTGTGTGTGTGTGTGTGTGTGTGTGTGTGTGTGTGTGTGAAATGTCATGTTCTTCGTGCTCTTATCACTATATCCTCTTCCACAATAAGTGGTGAGACTCAGGTGCAGAAGCTATATTGCATATTCAACAAACTGGGATGGACCTTAAATCCAATTAGATGGATATTGTTTACTCCCAAAACAGAAGTAAAACCATTGTACTCTTGAGGATAATTTTCCTACACAGTTACTGTTCTGCTTCTGAAGTTGGGTACATATGTTGGTTAGATTCTTATCAAACTGACACAAGTTACAGCTATTTGTAAACATGGAGCCCAATGGAGAAAAGTCCTCCATCACTTTGCCTATAGACATTGTCTTGAGTAAGAGTTGATGTGGGAGGGCATGGCATTAGGGCAGTGTAACCACTGGGCAACTGGTCCTTGGTTGTGTAAGAAAGAAGGCTGGTCAGTTCTGGAGCAGCAAGCTTGTACACAATACCTCTTCTTAACGCCTTCATCAATTCCTTTCTCCAAGTGCCTGTATTGGGATTCTACCTTGGCTTCCTGGGATACGTTTAGCCCCCCCAAAAGTTTTCCACCCCAAGTAGCTTTTTGCAGAGTCTTTATCAAAGCAATAGTGACAGGGTGGTGTTAAACATTCTAAATGTTAATTAATTGGTCCTGCTTTCTGTCTGTTACTTACATTGACTCTGATTGGTTAAATAAAATTCCTAGGCCTGAGATTGGGCAAAGACAGAGAAAGGTGGGACTTCCTGAGATTAGAACAGGAAGCCTGCACTTTAGACGGAGGATCAAAGCATTCCAGACAGGAGCAGGGAGAAGAAGGACACATGCCATGGGTTAGAAAAAAGAACACATGGAGATGGTTAGATAGTAGAATGTTAAAGTCAGGTGCCAAATACATATGGACTGGACATTGGGAATGTATGCTAAGCCATATAACTCTTATAATTGTGGCCTATTTATTTCTGTTGTTTTGTATTGTATTTATAGTTATAAGAAAAAGAACCATTTTTTTGGACTGAAAGGGTGAGCTGTTGGGGGAAAAAAGGAATACCTTAAACTTAAAAAAAAAAAGAAGGGAAGAGGATGGGGGGGTTGAGGGGGAGGAGGGTGGAAGGGTGGGACTGGAGGGGGGAGTAGGGAGGGGATTGTGATTGTGATGTAACTTGAAGAAATAAAAAATAAATTATTAAAAAAAAAAGAAATAAGAAAAACAAAAAAAAGAACCTCATTCCACATCCCAGGAACATTGTCATATCATGGAGAATGGCAGTCCAAGGGGATGTATATATATATATATATATATGGGGTCATAATTGCGTAACAGAATTATGAGTTAGTTTAGATGGGCTAGGATTGCACAATTCAGGCCAAGGCTTGTTAAAATTCATGTGGTGTCTGTGTGTGCTCATTTATAATGGATTGTTAAGAATTAACAGCCGCTGAGCAAATTAAATATAATATAAATATTGGTAAACAATTTAATTAATTATTTCTACAATATTTCTACAAATGGCACCCAATATAATTTAATTTTTCTACACAGTAGAGATTTTTCTGAGATTTTAGTTAGATTTAATTACTAAATTAATTACTTTTCTTCTTTGGCACCTTGCATAGCATCTTCAGATGCTGTGAGAGCTAGTGTTTAAGAAAGAGGTCCCCAGACTAATTTAGGAAAGTCATTGTCTAAAGTGTGTGATGTCTTCAGCAACTTGACTTTAGTTTCAAGATCTGGAAGACAATCAACGCAAAACAATAATCATTTTTTGGTTTGGGAGACTATGACCAACTACTCAAAGAGAGGTTTCCCATATTTGGACCCAAAGAATTCTTGAAATAGTCTACTGCCCTAGAGATAGGGGAAGATTATCACCCTGAGTGTTATAATTTCATTTTAGATATATTTATATGCATGTACACATACACATTATATATGTATATAATGTAAAAATAAAAAAAATAAATTTTCAAGCATCCTTATTACTATATATCCATCCCTCTCTTTCCATAAAATTTCACATTAAGTTCTGTTAGGCATTTATTGTCAAAATTATAGATTTGTATACTCAGAGACAGGAACCCATAATTTCTAAAACTACTGGAATAAGAAAAATATTCTGTGTTTATATTTTTTTATGTTCTAGATTTTTTTTTGCTTTCTTTTTTTTAAATACTTTATTTTTTTTCTTCAAGTTACATCTCAGTAACAAACCCCTCCCTATTCCCCCTTCCTATCCCGCCCTTCCACCCTCTTCCCCCCAGAAGTTTCCCCTTTCAGTCCAACAGATGGTTCCTTCTCTTATAACAGTAAGTATTATACAAAACAATAGATATAAATATGCCACATTTATGAGAGTTAAATGGCCCAGTATACCTTCCCAATGTCCAGTTTATACATATTTGGCCCCTGACTTTAACATTCTACTATCTAACCAACTCCATGAGTTTAAAGGTCTATATCTGACTCAACATTCATACTAACTTGCAACACACTTTTAAGAGTATCTTCTTAGATCTATAACACCCTCTTGATTCCTAAACAATTCAAAATTTAACTATGAGACTCTAGCTGTCTATTCTTCAACCACCTCAGAGACCTGAGAGGGATAAATATATTTGCTTATATAGGAAGTGCGGGGCCTGCAGCTTCCAAAACTAAGAAATGACATACCAGTGACTGCCTGGACAGTTCCCATGTTCTCTCCATACATTCCAGCATCAGTCTTCAGCCTTTGGGTCCTTTTTCTATGACAGACATTTGCTGTAGAGCAGAGATTATGAAGGACTTACCTACCCTGTCTTGGCAGAGCTAGGCTGTCGACTTCCCTGCTACCAAGTTTTGTCCTTTTTGGACAGCAGTCTGTCTGCAGTTGGTGCAAGGGTTTTTTTCATGCCAAGAGAAAGGCTTGCCACTAATTCAACCATCTTACAGTGGAGGTTCTTCGATGCTTATCTTCTACTTGGAGTAGAATAGGGGGTGCTGTCAGGTGCTGATATGTCTCGATATCAAAAAAAAATCTTGATTTAAGATAACATCTTTGAATGCCATATTCTTCAGATCTCTTGGGGTTTTTGAAGATGCCCTATCCATCTCTTGTATTTAGATAAGCAAATGTTGCTTGTCTCTTAGCAACTTGATTACTGGGTAGTTTAGAGAATATCTGTGATAGACTGTCATAGTAGCTAACAAAGTGACATGTTTGCATGACTAGGAGTTTGTTTTAACTATCCTAGACCGTTTTAGATTTTTTTTGCTTTCTTAAACAACTGTTTTTTAAGTCTTCCAGATATAAAAGGGGGTACCATAATCCATGTTTCAGGAAGTCCTGTCATCCTTTGCTTTCAGTACTGAAAATAACAAATTGAACCTCATTGGTAGTGGTAGCATGACAAGAAGACAGAGCTCTATCCTAAAATGTCCTACAGCCCAAAGCAGCCTCCTTTGGGAAATGCCTGTCAACTGTTCCTACTTCTTAGTAGAATATGTATATATTTAAAAATATGAGGTATTGTATCTAGTCATCTTTTGGAAAATTATGGGGAAACTAAAGCTGTAACTATAGAAATCCATTAAACATCATTTCTTCAATTGAATCCATTGGGTGGATAAAAACACAATTTAGAGAAATGAAGAGATTCTAGGGGAAACAAAAATATGCATTGTGCACAGAAATACTAGCAATGAATTTCCTGTTGAGGAAAAAACAATATTGGTTATTTTAGAACATACAGATTAGAATAATAAAAATATGCCACTGTTTTTGAATATATTATTTTTATGACTTGTCAGATATCCTAAAATGGTAATGCTTTATTCATTTAATAATACTGAATAAAACAAGTAAATATTAATTATTTACCGTAGCACAAGGCATTTGACACTACCACCCTAATATATATTTTAAGAAGAGCAGTTCCCAACACAAATTCTGTATTCTTCCATAGCAAAATAAAAAAGTTCTGAACAGCTATATTCTGACTATAATTTGTGGTTCTTTTAAGTCAGAAACAAGTCATTAATGTTTAAACATTTTTGCTGCGAATGTTGTAAATCAGACCTGAATCAATTTATTTCTCTTCCAATTTTCAAGTCATTTATGATACCCTAAGGATATGTTTTCCAGTATGAACTCTTGATACTATACTGTGTGCTCTGCACACAGTAAACCAATATAATACCTGACAATTATAGATTGTTATCATCTCAAAGGTTTTAACCCTTAAATCATGCCAATAATGTCATCATCAAACATGAATTGTTTGTTTTCATCTTCTCTGTGTTTCATAGCTGACACTATGGTAGAGAGTCATTATTGACATCAATGAAGGAATATTTTTGTACATTTCAACCATCATTGACATTATTTTTGCAAATAAGATCCCCTAAAAACAGAGAGAACTTATGTTTCATATGGGCAAAGCATTTATGGATTTAGATAAGGGCAAAGACTTCCTGTTATAATTGAAACATGATTCGGAATTTTATAAATACCATAGTGGCTATAGTTAATAATGCCATATTGTTCACTGTAACTTTGCTGAGTAGATCTTAATTGTACATAAAATGGCAACTCTAAGGTACAATTTTATTAACTGCTTGGTAGCACACATTTCACAACAAACACATAAATAAGTTCACTATGCTCTACTTAAATACAAACAATTTTATGTTTCATCTATACCTCAATAGAATTCTGAGGAGAACACCATCCTTCCTTCACATAAAAAATTGATAGTTTCATGTTTTATTTATCATAGTAGTTGGTGAACAAAGAAGAGTGTGTACAATTATTTTATTTTTAAAAATATTGCATTTTACTAATTAATTCCACCAATGTATTTTTACATAATTTATACTACACAAGATACCTTACAAAAACTTACATTTTCAGTAGTAAATCAATATTAAAGTACATATAAACACACATACACATCATGTTCATATACATATACACATACATATACATATACAAATACACACAATCCAACTGCAGTTGTTTCTATGGAAGTAGAAGTATATGAACTCAATGACATAGGTCAATTGCATGGATACAAGCCTTTATAAATTTGAGACCAGTACCTGTAAGAAATTTCTTCTTATTTTTTTAGATTTTGAAATTTTGTAATGTGTTATGCAAATTATGATATACTTTCTTGATATTTACAATATTGTGAAAAACTCCCTGAAATTTGAAAACAATAAAGTAGCACTCAGTGGAGATGAGGAGAGGAAGTGGGAAACAAGATTACTTTGTCCTTTCAACACAGTTTTCTGCTTCTGCTGTCTCACCATTTGCTTGCTCTTCTCTCCCTTCCTAATGTTTTTTATGACTCCATCTTATTTCTCGCTAATGAATTAATTTTTATATCATTATAAAATAAATTAAATTTGTCATATAAAACTAATGTGGTGGCTTACATGAAATGATTAAATTCAATGAAGTTGAGAACATTATTTATGAAATTAAGAGAAATCTTAGCCTTCAGTTCAATGCTATTACAGTAGTTTTGCTAAGAAATGGGGTTTCTAAACTTAGACAAGCAAGACAATAGGAAAAAAATACAAAATTGTTAATGTGGTAAGGACTAGATTAAAACAACAAACTAAGCATAGTACACTGCAAGAGCCGATAAATTAAAACTTAGTTGAGCGAGATACCCAAGTCAGCAATGGACAGGAAATAGGAAAGATAAAATGTAAATAAAAGACCAAAATGGAAATAGGAAGGGGAAGAAGAAAGTGCTCCACACAGACACAATAAATAGCATAAATTTAGTCCTGCTATGACATATATTCAGCCATGAATGTATTCCTTCAATAGCTATCTATTTTTGGACACATACTATCTCCTAGGCATGATTCTTGATATTAAGAATACAAATTTAATTGCAAAAATACAAGCTCTCAGCTATAACATATCTTTCAATCTCAGGGGAAATTTATAATAGTGTCATTCATAAGGAACCACTTGCAGTTGTAACTGTGTTAGGCTGTGCTCTCAGGAAAATCAAAAGCATAATTTAAGAATAGGTGTTGGCAAGGCATGTTGCAGTTGTACTTAAGAGCTGAATCTGAAGAAAAGGACTAGGGGAAGTCACATGTCCTATATAGGAAATAAGAGCTGCATATCCATTTCCAAGCAACTCATGAGATCAGAGTAAAACAATTACTGAAAAGGAGCAGGATTGAAAGAGTTATTGACATGGTTAGTGGATTTGCACTATTTTAATATTTACAAAAAATGATCATTCCTGGATGTTACTTCTGTAGCCTGTTAATCTCTTCCTCTAAAACCATAAACATGTAGAGACTATTTAAAAATCAAAAGTAATTAAAAACAATGAGATAAGTTTATATACCAATCAGTACATTCACTAGAAGTTAAGGCTCAATGCAAACACACACACAAACACACACACACACACACACACACACACACACACAAACACACACACAATTATGTATATTTAAAAATACATGTTTACTGTTTTTTCAAGTGCTCCTTGGCCATTAGAGATCCCTCCATTTTGAATTCTTGGTTTAGCTCTGTATCCCATTTTTCAGTTGGATTATTTGGTTTGTTGGTGTGTAATATCTTGAGTTCTTTATATTTTTGAAACAATGCTTCTGTTGGATATGGGCTTGGTGATGGTCTTTTTCCTAATCTGTAGGCTACCATTTTCTTCTAATGACAGTATCCTTTGTGTTATGGAAGCTTTTCACTTTCATAAGGTCCCATTGACTGACTGGGACTCTTATAGTTTGAGCTATTGGTGTTCTGTTCAGGAAGTTATCTCCTGTGCCAGTGAGTTCAAGGTTTTTCCCCAATTTCTCTTCTACTAGATTTAGTGTATCCAGTTTCATGTTGAGATCTTTGATCCATTTGGACTTGATTTTGTGCAGAGTGGTAAATATGGGTCTATTTGCGTACTTCTACATGTTGATATACAGTTAGACCAACACCATTTGTTGATGATGCTTTCCTTTTTCAATTGTATTGTTTGGCTTCTTTGTCAAAAATCAAGTAATCATAGGTGTGTGGGTTTATTTCTGGGTCTTCAATTTGATTCCATTGATCAACCTACCTGTTTTTATGCCATGCAGTTTTTATTACTATTACTGTGTAGTTTTAAATGAGGGATGGCGATGCATCCAGAAGTTTTTGTTTTTTGGTTTTTTTTTGTTTTGTTTTTTTGTACAGGATTGTTTTACCTATTCTGAATGTTTTATTTTTCCATATGAAGTTGAGAATTGTTCTTTCATGGTCTGTAAAGAATTGTATTGATATTTTATGAGAATTTCACTGAATCTATATATTGCTTTCAGTAAGATGGTCCTTTTATATTATGCTGATCCCATTGATCCATAAGCATGGGAGATCTTTCCATCTTTGAGGATGTGGACAAAGGGGAACACTCTTCCATTGCTGAAGGGAGTGCAAACTTGTACAACCACTTTTGAAATCAATGTGAAGCTTTCTCAGAAAAATTGGGAATACTTCTACTTCAAGACCCAGCTATACTACTCCTTGGCATGTACCCAAAACATTCTCCATCAAACCACAAGGACATCAGCTCATATTTTTACAGCATCTGTATTTGTAATATCTAGAATCTGGAAACATCCCTGTTATACTTCAACCAAAAAATGGATAAAGTAACTGTGGTACATATACACAATGGTTTACAATTCACCTATTAAAATCAAGGAAATCATTCAATTTCAAGTAAATGGATGAAACTAGAAAATATCATACTGAGTTAAGTAACCCAGACAAAGAAAGATACACATCCTATGTACTCACTTATAAGTAGATTCTAACCATATAGGACAAGATAATCATCCTACAACCCCTAGACCCAAAGAAGACAGGATCCAAACATAACTATTATCTGATAGACTGCACCCAGCATCAGATCAAAACAGATGCTGAGACCCACAGCCAAACTTGCATTGGAGCCCTGAGAGTCTTGTAGAAGATTGGGGTGAAGATTAGAGTGATTGAAGGGTATAAGAATACCACATCAAGAGCAACAGAAGTAACCAACCTAGACCCCTGGAGGCTTACAGAGTCTGAAGCACCAAATAAAAATCATATACAGACTGGACCTAGGTCCCCTTAACATATGTAGCTGATAGGCAGCTTGGTCTTCATGTAGATCCCTCAGTAAGTGGAGTTGGCAGAGTTGTCTCTGACCTGGACTCTGTTGCCTGTTTATAGAACATTTTACCCTAACTGGACTCCCCTGTCTGGCCTGAGACTGGAAAAGGATGTTCTCAGCCCTGATGTGACATGATAAACTGGGGTAGATTGATATGAGGGGGGCCTCCCTCATCTTAGGAGAAGGAGAGTAGGAGAGGGGGAAGAGGGTGAAAGAGTGGGAAAGAATGGGGAGGAGAAGAGGTACTGCAATCAGGATGAAACCTGAATAAACAAATACATTAATAATAAAAAATTAAAATGTTTAAAGTCTAGTATAGAAATATTTGTGCAAACTTAAAGTAATATATAATTTCATACTGAAAAGTTATTGGGATCAACCATCAAATATTGCAGCTCATCACTGGACTGCAAAGTTAGTTAGTGGGTATTCTCAACAAAGTGAGGATTTTTCTGAGAATAATGTTAAGAAAGCAATTCTATACCAATAGAGTCTGTTCCATTTTATTTATTTTTTAACTTATTTATTTATTGCTTCAGACTACATCTCTATCATAGTGTCCTCTTTCCACCCCTCCCAGTCCCGCCCTCCCACCCTCTACCCCCAAACCCTTCCATCCCACTCCTCTGGAGTGGAGGGTCCCTACATAACAGTCCCCTGTCCCAGTTCAGCAGTCATATGAGGGCCAAGAGCCTCCGCATACACTCGGGGCCTACAAGGCAGCACCACTAGGGCAAAGTGTCTCATTGACAGGGAGAAAAAGAAAAAGTCTATGTCCATGTTCCCTTTTGTGCATTGGTTGTGATATAGATATCATGTACTATATAGCTAAAATCCGACTATAAGTGAATAGATGCCATGCACATCCTTCTGAGTCTGGGTTAGCTCACTCAAATTGAGCTTCTCTAGTTCCATCCATTTGGCTGCAAATTGCATGATTTCCTTTTTCTGATGGCTGAGTAGTATTCCATTGTGTAGATGTACCACAATTTTTTAATCCATTCTTCGGTTGAGGGACAGATCACCAAGCGATAGGATTGCTACACCAAAGCGCCCCCCTTGGCACCAAACCCAGAAGCACCAGGAACAAACAGCTAAGAATGACCAAATGGCTAAAGGTCATCGAAAAAACAGAAACAACAAAAGTCAGGGAAATATGACTCCAACAAAATACAACTATGCTAGTACAGCAAGCTCTGACCACTTCACCACAGCTGAAACACATGAAAACAATGACAATTCTATATTCTGGAAAGTGATAGAGTCCTTTCATGAATAATTTATATCTATGAAGAAATTCAAAGATTCCACAATTTTACAAGCGAAAGCAATGAAGAATACCTTTAGAGAGCTCCAAGCCAAAGTGGCTCAACTTTAACAAGAAAGAGACAAGGCAATGAAAGATTTAAAATATATGAAAGATTTCCAGGCAAAGACAAGCAAATTGGAGCAGGAAATTTATAAAATAAATAAAATATTTCAAGACTTGAAACTGGAAATGGAAGCAATAAAGAAAACATAGTCAGAGATAAGAGTGAAAGTGGAAAAGCAAAGGGAAGAGAACAGGAAGTACAGACGTGAGTATCAAAAATAGGATACAAGAGATGGAAGACAGGATCTCAGGCATGGAAGATTCTATGGAAGAAATCAGTACAACAACCAAAGAAAATGAGAAAGCTAAAAAAGTTCTCACCCATAGCATCCAAGAAATCAAGGACTCAATGAAAAGATGGAACCTAAGAATTACAGACACAGAGGAAAGCGAAGACTCCCGACTCCACGGTCCAAGAAACATCGTCTGCTCCATTTTGTATTGTTCAAAATCACTCAAAACTCATGGTGTTAAAACTCAAACCAACACCTGATTTGCTTTTATGGAAGACAAAAGAGTAGAGTTTTCAGTGCTGCTCATTGAGTAGTAAATTACTCAGTTCTTTGTGATGACATCTACATATACAAATATATATAATATTTTAAAACTAGGGTTATTCTCACATCCCTCATATCAATCCATCCCAGTTTATTAAGTCACATCAGGGCTAAGAGCATCCTTTTCCAGTCTCAGGCCTGACAGGGGAGTCCATTTAAGGTAAAATTTCTATAAACAGGCAACAGAGTCCAGGTCAGAGACAACTCTGCCAACTCCACTTACTGAGGGATCTGCATGAAGACCAAGCTGCTTATTAGCTACATGTGCTAAGGGGACCTAGGTCCAGTCTGTATATGTTTTTTATTTGGTGCTTCAGACTCTGTAAGCCTCCAGATGGTCCTACAGACTTAGATGATGTTCTATTTATGTTGCTTTTAGGGCCTAAATGTCACCTTATTTTGAATAACTAGAGAAGCCATGCTGGCTTTTATGAATAATGTTGCTAAGAACATAGTTGAGCAAATGTCCTTGTGCTGTTGTGGGGCATCTTTTGAATATATGCCCATGAGTGGTATAATTGGGTCTTTTTTTTTTTTTTGTTTTTTGTTTTTCGAGACAGGGTTTCTCTGTGTAACAGCTTTGGCTGTCCTGATTTTTGGTTTTTCGAGACAGGGTTTCTCTGTGTAACAGCTTTGGCTGTCCTGGACTCACTTTGTAGACCAGGCTGGCCTCGAACTCACAGTGATCCGCCTGCCTCTGCCTCCCAAGTGCTGGGATTAAAGGTGTGCACCACCACACCCGGCATAACTGGGTCTTGAAGAAGGACTCTTTCCAGTTTTCGAGAAACTGCCAGATTTGTTTCCCAAGTGGTTATACAAGATTGCATATGTATAACTATTAGGGATTTAGGATAACTAATGAAGCTGTGAAATATTTGAAGAGGAAGAAGTGAGGAAACGGGAATTAAGTTGTCTGTTTCAGATGTTCCAGGGCAGTGGTTCTCAACCTTCCTAATGCCTTGACCCTCTATTAGAGTTGTGATGAGCTCTAACCCTAAAATTATTTTTGTTGCTACTTCTTGACTATTATTGTGCTACTGTTATGAGTCTTGATGTAAATATTTTTTCAAAGTAGAGGCTTTCCAAAGGGATCATGAACCACAGTTTGAGCAAGCAAGCTTTTTCTAAATTAAAATTTGAATTGAATTTGTTCCTTGACAATTTCAAGCTTGCATATAATGTAGTTTGGTTATTGTTCGGTTATTCTCACATACATTCTCTTATTTCCCTTCATTATCTGAAATTTTCTTTTTCACATTTATGTCTTTTCTCTTCTACTTGTTGATCTCTGTGTTTAAAAAGGTTGTTTGTATGAGCATGATTTTAGAACTGTCCAAAACTGGTAAGGTTATGTTTGGGTACACTACTGAGGACAATTATTTGACATCCCTCAGAATTCACCAATATTAAATGTATAATCTGGGGTGGTTAATATTCAAGAGTCCTGGATCTATGGTTGACTGATGACAGCCTCAGGCTTAGACAGACCCAGTAAAGACAAATTCAGATGCTATAGGATTATAATTTTAGTGGCTGTGCCATTCAAAGAAATTAACATTTCCTATCTCATATTCCTGTCTTCTTAAGCATACAGTCTACTATTCTCTCCTCCATGATGGTCCTATAGACTTAGATGATGTTCTATTTATGTTGCTTTTAGGGCTAAATGTCACCTTATTTTGAATAACTAAAGAAGCCATGTATCTTTGTATTCACAGCTTTCTGTTGCAAAAAGAGGCTTTTCTGATTAAAGTTGGGAGTGGTGTTTCTCTACGAGTATGAACACTATTATTTAAAATTCAGTTTGTGTTAATTTAGGTACACAACACCCCATCCTCTACACACACATCTAGAACTGCAACATCCTCAGCTGTGGGTTTTTGAGTGGGCTTACAGTCATATCAGCATATTTATCAATAATTAGAATAAATTCCTTGCACAACAATATCAAGAAGCACACACAATGCACTTTAAAGTCTAAAAGTTCTTTAAAATAATTCATATAAATTAAATGAGTAAAATTAAACTAATGAAATGAAAGTGATGTTTCAGAAAATGTTATGGAGTAAATCCCCAAAATATTTCTTACGGGATATTTAAAAGAAAGGGAAAAATATAATTGTGGAGTGATAATATCTCACTAGACAATCTCTAATATTTTGTTGAATTAACAAAAATTAACCAATAGCTACTTTGAAAAAGAGTAAGAAATTTAAAACGATCAATAAATTCATTAACATTAGTGTATGACAGTGACTGCAACATTATAAGACTATTAGAATATTTTTAAACAAGTAATACAAATGGAGAAACAGATTTTAGGTAAAGGTTTTAATGAGTTATTCCCAAGGTTGACTTATTTTTATTTAATTTTAAGTTTTACTTATTTTTAGTAAATGTATTCATTTCCCAGGACAATGTATTACATAAAGACATTTATAAATTCATATTGTTCAGTGAACACAAACGTCCCAACTCTTCCTCTATTCTGTCTCTCTTTCTTCCTCTTCTAATTAGTTCCCATGTTACCTAGTAAATTTGCTTCTACTTTTGTCATAATATTTGTACATGACTTGAATATATATATCCATATGCATACATTTACATATATATAAATGGAGATAGATAGATGGTCTTCAAAAACCTTCAAGAGATTTGTAGAATATAGCATTTAAAGGTATTTTTTAATGTGTTCTTGGATTTGGTTTGCCAGTATTTTATTAAGTATTTTTGCATCTATATTCATGAGGGAAATTGGTGTAAAGTTCTCTTTCTTTGTTGGGTCTTTGTGTAGTTTATTTTAAAAAATTCTTTGACATGAGACTGCCAGCTCCTGACAGTTTCCATTGGACTTAGAAGCAGACAATGAGCATCAAAAATCTCCATCAGGAGATGATTCCTACTGGGCAGAAACACACTTGCTCTCTCAACAGACTATACAGTCTAAAGACGGACCAAAGCTTCAATGAAGATAAATCAATGGCCTGATTCTGCAAAGACAGAATGGGCAAATCTTATTTCCTGCTCCACAACTAAGTCTGAGAAATGTTTGGCCAGAAGGCTGAAGATGATGCTCTAATGTTATAGAAACTGGGGACTGTCTAGGCAGCCTGTTGTCTACCATTTCATAGTTTTGGAAGTTGCTTGCTCTATCTACACTTCCTATATATTCAGATATATTTATCCTTCTAAGTTTTCTGATGTGATTGAAGACTTCATAGCTATAGCCTCACAATAAGTTTTAAGCCACCTAGGAATTAAAAGGATGTTTTTAGGTTAAAATGATTTAGTTAATAATGTATGTTAGGATGGAAGTCGAATTAGGTATAGATCTTTAAACTCATCAAGAGAGATATGTAATAGAATATATTTCCTAGTTAACTAGTCAAGTACATATGGACTGGACATTGTGAATATATGTCACATCTTTTTAGTTTTCATAATTGTTTTTAGTGTATTTATTGTTACTGCATTGTGTTAATTGTTATATTTATTTTTATTAAGAAAAGGAGCCATTTGTTAGACTTATAGGGGAGAGATGTCCCCACATTCTCTTCTATCAGATTTAGTGCATTTGGTTTTATGTTGCAGTCACTAAATCTGATAGAAGAGAATGTAGGGAATAGCTTTGAACACATCAGCAGAGGAAACAGCTTCCTGAACAGAACACTAACAGATCAGGCACTAAGGTTAAAAATGAAACTAAAAAGCTTTTGTAAGGCAAAGGACACTATGAAAGTGACAAAACATCAGCCTATAGAATAGGAATATATTTTTAACAACTCCACTTGTGACAGAGGGCTGACATCCAAAATAAATAAAATATTCAAGAAACTAGACATAAACATAACAAATAATTCAATTAAAAAGAGGGCACTGTGATGGAGATGTAACCTGAAGTAATAAACATTAAAAAAAGAAAAAAATGTGGTAGAGATCTAAAGGAGACTTCTCTAGTGGCCAAGAAGCACTTAAAGAAATGCATGAAGCCTTAGTAATCAGGGGAATGAAAATCAAAATAACTTTGAGATTCCATCTTACATCTGTCAGAACGGCTAAGATCAAAAACTCAAGTAACAGCACATGCTGATGAGGAGGTGGAGAAAGGTGAACACACCTCATTGCTGGTGGGAGTGCAAACTTGTACAACCACTTTTGAAATCAATCTGGCAGTATCTCAGATATATACAATATATACACCAACAACACAGATAAGGATCAAGTATTTCAAACCACTAAAATTATATTACTTATAAATTGTATTTCATATAAGGAAAAATATAGCTATGAAGGAAAGATGATTATCACAAATGTCACAATGGTAGTTAATTACAAAGACGGTAAGTGGTCATAGACAGAATGTGTGTGGGATAATAATGCTGTCCTATTTCTTGACCTGTGTCATCATACATAGACATCCACAATATAATTACTCTTTAAATTGCATATATCTGTTTTATGTGCTTTTCTGTAAGGATGATATACTTCATAATAAAATAGGAATAAAATAAATGAACAGCATAACAAATTTCTGTAATGAAACTTCCATTGGAGAGATTAACGCCAATATAAAACAATTGTTATCTCCTCCTAAAACTACTTGGAATCTCATTAAATTTATAAGTTAGTTCTCATGGAAATTGCTTCTCCTTCTTGAAGAGAATGTTAATTCCAGTCAGGATTTTTCATGGATCCATGTGTAGTTGTACCTATCCTGCTTTCACAGAAGAGCTTTAGAATCATGTGAGATTTTTACAATCTTTCTCTTAACTATGGCTTATGGTAACAGCACATTACACGATCCCTTTAGTAACTCAGTAGTAGAGTAAGTGGATTGCCATATTTGTGAACTGGTCATCTCTCAGTCATTTCAAATAACTGTCTCTAAAATTATTGACACCAACTTATGCTCTGTTTTACTTTGACTATTAAGGAATAATAATAATAATAAAAATAATAAGAAGAAGAATAGTAAAATAAAACAAGATCATGTGAAAACAATACTATCCTTTGTTCACTGACATGCATTGGGACAAGTGTTCTCACCATTTCTGTGTACACAGTGCATCTTTATTTTTATTTTTTTGTTTTAGGGGGATTTTTGGTTAGTTTGTTTCTTTCTTTCTTTTCTTTTCTTTTTTTTTTTTTTGATTATTCATGACAGGGTTTCTCAGTGTAGCCTTGGCTGTTCTGAACTTGATTTATAGAACAGGTTGGCCCCAAACTCACAGAGATCCATCTGCCTCTGTCTCCTGACTGCTGCTAATAAAGGCATGCACCACCATGCATGGCTTTATTTTTATTTTTTAACACAGACTCACAACTCTATCAATTTTAAAAGAGCTTTGTGTTAAAAAATGGCTAATTAAATCATTTGTCATTATTTAGATTATTGTTAATTGATTCAGTGGTTTACAGTCATTAATCTTTAAGCAGCCATTATTAATGAGAACACACAGACACCACATGGATTTTCACAAGCCTTGGCCTAAATTGTGCAATCCTAGCCCATCTAAGCTAGGTTGTAATTCTATTACCCAAATATGACCCCATATATACATACAACCCTTGGACTCTCATTCTCGACAATATGCCGATGTTCCTAGCCATGTGAAATGAGGTTCTTTTTTCTAACCCATGGTTTGTGTCCTCCTTCTTTGTGCTCCTGGCTGGAATGCATTAATCCTCTGTGTAAAGTGCAAGCTTCCTTTTCTAATCTCAGGAAGTCCCACCTTTCTCTGTTTTTGCCCAATCTCAGGCCTCAGCATTTATTTAACCAATCAGAGTCAATGTAAGTAACAGACAGAAAGCAGGAGCAATTAACATTTAGAATGCTTAACACCACCCATCAGCTTTGGGTATTTTTATTGAAATCTATGATGAAATTTAAAGGAAAATATGGAAAAATTATATTATACAGTGTTTTAGAAAAGAGACCAAGCAAATTAACATAACTTAGGGTAATGGAAGATGTCATTTGTCTAAAGCAAATGAATGGATATTCACTTGCAAACAAGTTGCCACTTGGAAGAAGCTAATGTTTCCTCTATCATAACATGGATAAAATGCCTGTCAGATTTATAACAATAAATGCAAACAAAATTTTTTAAAATGATTATCAACTACATGTAAATCATGCTATGCATTTTTGTGGATGGGATAAATTGTTGAAATGACAAAATCTAGAGTGCTTATTTACTTATTTCTGACAAGATTACTTGCTTCATGTTGCACAGCTTCCCAAAAGAATTGCTGCTGGCCTCCACATCCATTTGGATCTCTTTGCATGACAAAAAAAAATCTAGGCCCATTAAAGTATCATTTACAATGAATTTACATCTTTCCTTGGGGATAAATCTAACCATGAAACATTATGCAGGAAGGCTGACTTTTATAAAAGACTACTGCTCTTTTGGGTTCCAAGCTGCAGTCAAAGAAAGCCAAGATAAAATAGAAATATTTGACAGAGAAAAGAAGGAAAATTAACTTTCACATGACCTTACATTGCCATTTCCAAATAACAATAAAAATGCTAGAGAATGTTTCTAAAATGTAGAAAGTAATTTAAAGTTTATCATAGTATAAATATCTGTATTTTCCATAGAAGAGATTTAATATTGAAATATAGAGTAGGGTTTTAGAATAATTTTAATGTTTCAGAAACAGTTGAAATCCCTTTCTTCAACGTTGTTATGAGTTTCTCTGGAAAATATACCAAGAGAAACTCAGAACTTGCTAACTGTGATTTTAAAACAGGAGGCTATTGTGTAAAGAATATTTCTGATGACATCTGAATAAACAGTATTACTTAACTGGCATTCATGTGGAAAGTGAGATTTATTTATCTCATCTGTGGAACATACTATATGTTAATATATCAGTCTAATAAAGACTTGAGAGAACAGTTACAAGTGTACAGATGTATGTAACATCTCATTGTTGTAAGAATTAAATATTTCTAAATAGTAGAACAGCTAGAGTGTAATGATTTTGTGGAAGTTTGGAATGGCATGCATTGATTCAATAAATATAAAGTAATACAAAATTTATAATAAACATATAGCTAATCACAAATAAATGGTTAAAGTTCTTACACAGCTTCTTTTTAATTAAGCTCATTTTATATTTCTGGAAAGTCCAACTTATAAGGTTACAGAATACTGAATCTAAGTGCAAGTATATTGGCAGTGTGAGACACATGTACTTATTCCTACTTTTTTGCATGAACATAAATATATATAAGTATTTGTGTGTACATCCGTGCATATATTTACATATGAATACATATGTTTAAAGCCCCATTTCTTTATGAAGTGCACCATTTTGAGTGAATAATACCAAGAAACCAAGAAAAAATTAAAATAATCTTTAACTATTGTAGCCATCTGAGAAAATTTTAATAAATGAAATATGTGTAGTGAACATTGTTTTGAAGAGAGATGTGAGGGAAGAGTATTAGTTACTCTTTGACTGATTCTTGTTTTGTGAGGTTTCTGATCATTCTGAAAAAGAAGGAACAAGTGGAGAGATGTACTAATAAGAGGTGAAGCATCACGGCTGTTGGAATATGTTTGGATTATTGCATGAGAAAATATAATAAAGTGCTTTTGGAGCTTTCATTTTCTATTGCACATGAACAGTGTTTAAACCTTGGTGTGACCATTTCATTAGCAGAAAGTGGATAACTCAATTCAAAAATGCAAACAAAAGCAAAATTCTAAAGTACTTTAAATGGCCCTTTAAAAACAATAAGTAAAGCAAAAATTCCTGCTATTTTGTTATTATATACTTTGTCCAATTCATGGATTGGGAGTAGATGCCACAGACTGAGGAGTTTGAGTTGTGAATGTAAGTTAAGCATGTCTTGCACAGTGCTAGACGAAGTCTTTTTTATTACTTTTTATTTAATTACAGAAATAAATGCAAGTGCAACTAAAATTTTGGTTTTAGAAACACGTTTCTTAAGAAAATGAGTATAAAAATAGGTATACTTGCTTTCCTAGAAGCTGTTCAGTAAAGATTCTATGGCCACGGACATTCTAGAACTGTCGTATAGAATCACGGCAAGAGTAAGTTTCAGCTTTATCTCCTCTTCTATCAACCATCTCAGAACTGGACTCTTGGAATCTTACTATCGTGGGATTTATGCTTGAACAAATTACACTCAGAGAAAGTTGCTACGAAAGGCTTTCAAACATGTTCTGTAATTAAGCAAGATTCCTCCCCTACCCCAAATAATGAAAGAGAATAATTTTGCTACATATTTTCTGTGGAGGAAAATGATATAATGACTGGGTGATGAAAACAGGAGCCTCAGCACCGAGAAAATGAATGACTGGAGTACAGTCCTCATTGTTTACAACCGTAAAATATAGACCATATGCTAAAATGAACGTTTAGTGAACATAAGCCTGAGGTGAGTATTATAGTATCAGTGTATGCGTCTTCATTGACTAGTCAGCTTCCTGTTCACTACCCAAATATTTAAAATTTCGTGGGATAAATATAAAAAGTTCTATTACATAGCTTTATCTAGAAAAATTGAAAATAAGGCTCAAAACAAGTGGTTTTTGGAAAAATTACCATGGGAAGCTAAGGACTACATATTTTAAGACTGTCAATTGTTGTATTTCCCAAAACATATTTTGACCAAATCAGTTAAATGATAATTTAAATCATACTTTCCTTATAATCTTTTAACTTTCTAAACTTGAAAATCAGTATATCATGAATCTTTGATAAATATTTTGAGAAATACCCAAAATAGTCAAAATTTTATTAATGTATCATAGTAACTTGACTAAGGTTTGATAATTTGTGTGTGTTAGTTTCTATTCTCCTTTATCCTGACAACATCTTTAAGATAGAATTAATCCTATGAAGAAAAAAAAAAACAGGAAATGTACATCCCAGCAGTAAAACATATCTTTCTACTCAACATTTCACTTGGGTTATTTGAAGCTGAAATCTTGTTTCCAGGATTCAGACATCTGATATGTAATTATGGAGAGGCAGATGCATCACTCACTCTGTGCATAGTACTTAATATTGCTACACATTTCTAGATAACTGACTGCTTTAAAATGCCTTGAAGAGAATGAACTGAAGCTGAAAACACAGGAAAGTCAAGGTCTGGCAGTTCCCAAGGACGAAGTATAGTTTCTCAGATTTGTCTCTTTCAGGTCAAACTCAGAAGCTGTCTACCAAGTACCAGAATTCTCTGCTTTAAATATCTGTGACTCTGAATTTAATGCCTCCTAATAATATTTGAAGTTTATAATGCCTAACTGACTCTTCATAGCCTAAAGACAGATAATGAATACTTAAATAATTACCTTGATTTAGCAGCCCTGTTAATGATAATACTTCATATATAGATTCTAAAATTGTTTTATTTATTGTCTGTTTCTCATAAGTATTATTATATATTGTTTTTTGAGTTATGTACCTGGTCAAATAGGATATCTATTTTTTATATGAAATATTCATTCAAAAGTGTTTTGGCTCTTCTTTTGTTTTCTGTTTGCACCCATATTTAGAAAACTCAAATTTATTCTTATCCTCTCTGTAAAGGAATTTAAGTGGATTTGTTACATAGTAGGAGGGACAATACCCCAACTAGACAACATGGACTACCATGTAAACAGCCAGTGCCAGGAACTGGTAAGATATTGTTGAGTTGTTGAATAAAGTATTTCCAAACCCTACCTCCTACCAATGTTACAGGCTATTGCCACTTCATTGGTTACCCTCCATAATAGGACATTAAGGCCCTATTCTGTCATCAAACATGAAGAAATAAATCTGGTTCCCCACTAGAAGCTTCACCCCTACTCACTAATATTTATAGTGCTGCTTAGTGCTACATAGGCTACTGGAAGAGAAATATAATGATCAGTCTCACCTAATTACAAAGCATGTGTCTGACAGTATTGGCCTGTCTGGAAGATAATTTGTGTAGCAGTGGCATAAAGGAAGTAACCAACCACTTTTTGGTTCGATGTAAGGCCCACTTTATCAGTTAGAACCCATATCTGACACTTTTAATGATGATAAGAACTTGACACTAGTTAGGCTATGGGCTCTAGAGGAAACCTACTTCTATACAGGTAAATAAATTCAGCATTAAAATAACCCCTAATGTAACTTTTATACACACTGATCATTACATTACTCAACCCTCTCCAGGGAAATTTCTTACAGTAGATGTTAATTAACACAGAGAACCACAAGTAGAAAATTAGAAAACAGTGTGACACCATGGGAAACTCAGTCCTAAATGATATGTCTGTATCAAAATCATCCCCCACAAGGCTCAGGAATTTATGTAGAAGAACAGACCAAAGATTTTAAAAGCAAGAAATGGTGGGTGACTCCAAGTAAACAGAGTATTCCCCAAACATAGCAGGTCTGATGCACATAAAACTCACAGAAACTCTGACAGCATGCACAAGTCTTACATAAATTCAAATCCAACAATATTCTATCACAAAGAAGGAAAAATAAACAAAATTTTTGGCAACTGAAGTTTTCTAGGAAGGAGAAAATTAGTTTTCTTCAATCGAGTGACACTGCACATAGAAATAAAACTCAAATAAGAACACTTCGCTGGTTTACTCCCAGGTTTATGATGGTTATATCTCCTATAGTGCTGAGGATCATGTGCCTAATGACTATTATTGCCCACAGTGAAACACACACTCCTACATAAAGTGACAATCAAGACACTCATCCTAGATTCAAGCCTACAGGCCAGTTTGATCCCTTAGCTAACAGCTGGGAGGATTTTAGGCTGTGTCGTATTAGTAGTAGTTGAAGCTACCTAGAACAGTGAATGTTAAAATGCATAATAATAATAATAATAATAATAATAATAATAATAATAATGATAATAATAAGGCAAAGATACTCATGCAACAATATTCGCAGAAGTGAACAATGCATACTAGCAATTAACCAAAAAGAAATTTTAATGGATTTGTGCATAATTAAAAGAAAAAACTTCAACTATATGTATATATGAAAGTGCATAGCTCATATGTGTATATGTATAAAATACACACACACACACCCCAGTGGTAGATATTGAAGTTTCAAAAGCCCATACCATAAATTCTAGTTGAACTCTCTTTGCCATATGGTTATCTAAACAGGTAAGCTTTCCACTGTTGTTCCATCAACATGACTATTTTCATGCTGCCACCATCCCTGCTATGGCAGTCATGAATTAACATTCCAAAACTGTAAGCAATCTGCTAACAAACTTTTTCTTATGTAAATTGCCTTGGTCATGATACCTTCACAACTATTTAAAGTTAACTAAGATATACATATACATACTTTAGCTTTATAATATAAATTATTATCTATTTATTTTAAGAGAACTTTGAAATTTTGCATGGTTGTGTTATAGTGGACAATAATTATTATTGTTCACTATATTTAATATTATATTTAAATATATTATATACAAATATATATTATATATAGTATATAAAACAAATATACATAATATATATTTATATATATTTTATAATTGCCTAATTTTCTTCAACCATTTATTTGTGGTACGTGTTCTGGGAGACAAATTGCCTGAATAGAAGAAAGAAGATCAGTGTATCAGTACTATGATAACATGCTTCAAACTGTCCCTAGCAGAGTAAAGATTTTAAATTGATGGCGAAATCAATTGGTAAGAAAATACTGAACCATGTTTTTACTTGTTTTCTTTACTTCAAAGCAATATTACTTTGTTTGAAGAAACATACTAGTTCCTTTTCACGTTAGTGTGAAAAAAGTAAGGAACCAAAGCAAATGAAGGCAGGTTTGGATCTGTTCAGAGTTACAGGATACAGTCCAAGGCACTGCGAAATTAAGACAACAGAAGTATGAGGCAGAGAGGCAGATGATCTCATGATATTCATCATCAACAAGCAGAGAGAGATTAACACTGGCGTACAGCTCATGTTCTCAACTAGACTCTGCTCTAGCAAAGATGCCACCCATATTTAAGAGAGGCATCCCTGCACATTTAAGACTTACTGTAAAAACTGGCACAAGAAGAAATCAATTTTCCTGACAATTCTGAATCTCAGCAGTTGACAATGAAGACTGATCATCACATAATTGCAAACCATTCTTCTTAACTCTTACTTTTCTTGGGTTCATCTCACACTTTGTGCATAGCCTGGTAATTTTTTCTTGGAAAATGGGTATTGTAATAATAACATGCAATAACCTGTTCCACTTTTTATGTGCTTATCATTGTTAATGTTGTTCTGTTAGGAAATGCACAGAAAAAATAAATATTTTTTTCACCCCCTGTATTTTGAATCTTCTATCTTTATTGTATTTTTATGAAATTATGTGACTGATCTTGTACATTTATAACTTGGTAGAAAAAGAGGGATTTGAAGAAATATGTTCCTTACTATTTGAGATGTTTGATGTGACTTAGGAATTCTAAAGTTCCAGCTGATATTCCAGAACTGTCTCTTAAGATATCGAGTCTAGGAAGTATTAGCAAGCATTTTTTCTTTCCAAACTCCATAAACTTAAGTAAACGCTACCTTAAAAAGTAAAAACTATATAATTTATCCCAAGAATATATCTTATAATGACAGGTTATGCTTTCATTTATGAAAAATAGGACATTAAAATTTCTTTTCCACATTTGTTACTGGATGACCTGGTATCTTCTTTGTTCTTGTTTATTTTCCCAATTCTTTGTTTAAGAGAGCTCATATTGATTTTTGTTATTGTCATTCTTATATTTCTCTCAAACATATTACTTAGCTAGGTTTTTTTACAATCATAATTATATTTCTACTATCCTTTGTCATTTTTTAAAAGTAAAATATACTTACTTTTCTGTCTGTGGTTGGATAGTTTTGTGTATCTTCAAGAAAATAATAAGCCCAGATTTTATGATCATCAGTTTTAGGAAGTTCATATAACCACTGTTTTCCAGGTATATTCTAGTCCACACTGTATCTGGGTAATTAGTTTCAGTGTAATCACCAAGTGGGATGTTTATCAATGCTTGATATATGTCCCTTTTGTTTCATACTATGTTCCCCAACCTCAAAATATAAACAGTTCTCTTTAAAGTTATTGTACTAAGATATGCTTTTGACTTACAAATTTTTAAATAAATGCTTACTAAATTATATATATATGTAGATATATAGACATATAGATATATAGATTCATGTATGTGTATGTTGGTTCTAGCTAAATATTCTATTTAAGGTGTTAGCCTTTAGGTAATTTTAGCTATGGTTTTATATGTATATAAATATATATATATAATATATATATACAATATATATATGGTTCACTATATATTATACGATGTCAGGCTTGTAGATAAGACTTTAGCACTATTCTTCCCCCAAAATCTCAATTATTTCACAAGCAGTTCACTTTCATTTAAAATAACTCTAGAGTTAGAAAGCAATTAATGTCAAATTTAATTAGACACTAGAAATTACCCCAGAGCAATTTCTCCCAGCTCACAATGAAAGTCTTTGCTGAGTGGAGTCTCTGACTCTGGCAAGAGGAAAAAGACAGGAAGGCAAATAATGAACTATCAAGTAAATGAAGTTATGTAAGGAGTGAGAACCATTCAACATTCAACATCAAGGTAAAATTTCAGAAGACAGAGCACTTTAGCTATAGAAAGAAAAGGCAGTCTTTAATATCACCAAAAATTTAGAAATGATGCGCTATCATATTCCTTTCAAAATATTTGGTATAGATTCAGTACAGAAATGTGACTATTTTTGTCTTATGGTGATCTTAGTAGGAATTTAAGAAGCACATATGTCTGGGTAGATGTTTGAATAACAATGTTCCCCACCATAAGCTCATATATTTGAATGTTGGCTCACTAGAGAGTTTGACTGTTTGAAAGGATTGAAAGGATTAGGAGGTGTGGCCTTGTTGAAGTAGGTATGACTTTGTTGGAGGAAGTATCTCATTGAGGATGGGCTTTCACCTTCTTTTATTTTTTTAATGTTTATTTATTATTTCAAGTTACATCTCCATCACAGTCCCCTCTCTCTACCCCTACCAGCCCCACTCTCCCACTCTCTCTCCCTTCTCACAGAACTCATAATTCTTTTTTTTAATAATTAGGCCACAATTGTGAAATTATAAGGTGTAACACTTTCTCAATGTCCAATCCATACATATTTGACAACTGATATTAATATTCTATTATCTATCTATCTCCATGAATTTAAAGTTCTATACCTAACTCATTTTCCATCCTAACTTGCATTACCAACTTAAAACCATCTTCTTAGATCTAGAACATCCTTTTAATTCCTAAACAACGTAAAATTTAACTGTAAGACTATACCTATCTAGTCTTCAACCACAGTAGAGACCCTAGAAGGATAAGTATATCTGATTGTACAGAAAGTGCAGATCCAGCAGCTTCCAAAACTAAGAAATGGCAAACCACTGGTTGCCTGGACAGTCCCCAATTTTTCTCCATACATTAGCCAGTTCTCTTTTAAAAGGTCAAAGCCCAGAGATACTGGGCCAAGAAGCTGAAGATAGATGAATGGACTCTTTAAAAGAGAGCTAGCTAAGTCCTGTTCTCTCCCTCAGCCACTGCTGAAGTGGCTGTCTGAATGCTGCTGTGTTCCCTCACCATTATGATAATGTACCAAAACTCTGAAACTGTAAACAACACCTAAATTAAATATCTTCTTTCATAAGCCATGGCTTGGTTATGGTGTCTCTTCACAGCAATAGGACAGTTACTAAGCATTCCCTATATTCTACTTTATTATATTGGACAACTTGTATGGGATAGTGTAACCCCATTTAATCTTTCCCCAAGTGTGAGGCAGGTAACCTATTGGTGAAAAAGCTTGTCTGAAGCACATCAAAATCAGATATACACATCAGAATACTTCTTACATAGTGTGTTATTCAACAGTCTTTCTAGAAAGACACACTGATTCCATTTAGGTCCTTGGCTCACAGAAATGTTCCTGATACTGCAATGAACATATTATGAAGTTTTACATTTTGTTTTGAGCCTAAGTTTTTATCATAACCTAGTAACAAAACATGTTCTTGTTTTATGGTAAGCACATGTTTTTGGGTTTATTTTCCTTACATGTTTTGGGGAAGTTCTGGAAAACTAGAAGAAACATTTCAATTGCTCTGGGTTTGACTGGACACTACACAATGGGAGAAAGGAGATGTGAACTAATATGTGCTTCCTAAAGCTGTTATGATAAAGGCTCCACAAACTATTTGTCTTCACAAATACCCATTGAGTCTGGAATGTCTTGTTCCATTGCCTCGTCTAGTCTAACAGTTTTAGAAGGCACTGGTTCAACAGTGGTTTCCTGCCCTATGGAAAGTTATAAAGGAGACTCTGCTCCCTAACTTACTCCCAGTTCTGCTGTCCCTAGAAACTCCTGTCTTCCCTTGATTTTCAGCAACATAGTTCCAGGAACAGTGTCCATCAACACATGGAATTCTGTCTATCTCTGTATATCACGTGGCCATATTTTATAATTTTTGATGAGTTCTTTGAGAATTTCATATAATATGTGCCCATATGATGACATGAACACCAAGAGTACTCATCTCAAAATGTGGCCTACAACTAGCTCTATGGGCTTGATTTAAACTTGTCATGTATGTAACAATCCTGTGTTCAAGCAAGGCCACCTTAGGAAGCAATAGCCTCGACATAGATTTTTGTAAAAAATCAAACAAACAAAAGCCACCTCAGTATATAATATTTATGTATTGAATACTGGGCAGACTTACAGGATAACTATTTCCTTCAATGTGTTAAAAAATACTTGAGACTGAGATATGGATAGGTGTACATCTGTGTTGTGACTTCTCCCGGTGGTACATAAACATTTGTCTCCTTACCTTAGACAGCAAACCAATGACAGATCAAAGCCCATCATGGAAAATTAATAAGTTCATTGGGCTGGCTTCTGGAAAGGTGTGTAGGGAGTTACTTAAAGGAGTATGAATGAATAACCCAAAGACAGCTGCATCACTGAAAAATACTACCCAGTCCTACATTCCCAAAGTGTCTTGTATGAAATGTAGGAAGCAGCAACAATGTGGGGATTTTCTTTCTCCCTACTAGTCCTTGCTGCTTATAAAAGCTCAGTGAAGGGCATTGTGAATTTTATAAGTTCTGTGGATTTCCTTATACTTCTAAGTTGCTTACTTTCTGCAACTTATCTTAATGAGCCACTTTATAGTTTAGAGTATTTCAATTAGGAACTTTTTGATTCTTAACAGGTCTCCCTTCAAGATGTATTGTTCCAATCTTTAAGAAATAACTGCATAAGAGTGTCAAATTAAATTACCCGTGTAGCTAAAGATTTAAAGAGCAAACCTATGTTATCTATGTTAGCATTTAGTTCATTATATTGGTCTTTCTAAATATAATTGGAGATTAATTAATGTTAACAAGAAAAATTTTAAGATAAATCTCCTAGACTGATTTCAACTGTCTTTTTTGTATAAACTTTGACTATACATTTTAAGAGTTTTGAGCATTAGTCTGTAAGAAACCAAACCAGGAGCATATGAGTCCTCATTATAAATGACAGTACACATTTATTTTTATAATTTATTTTTATTTCTTCAAATTACATCTCAGTCACAATCCCCTCCCTACTCCCTCCTCCAATCCTACCCTTCCTCCCTCTTCCCCCTCAAACCCCCCATCCTCTACCTTTTTATTAATTTTAAGGTATATCTTTCCCCCCAACAGCTCCCCCTTTCAGTCCAACAAATGGCTCTTTCTCTTATAATAATAAATACAATACAAAACAACAGAGGTAGTTAGGCCACAGTTATGAGGGTTATATGGCTTAGCGTACATTCCCAATGTCCAGTCCTTATGTATTGGCACCTGACTTTAACATTCTACTCTCTAACCATCTCCATGTGTTTAATGTTCTATATCTAACTCAGCTTTCATACTAACTTGCATCATAATTTTAAAAACATGTTCTTAGATCCAGAACACCCTCTTGATTCCTAAACATCTCAAAATTTAACTATGAGACACATTTAAACTTCAATTTGGGCTCAATTCTTGATTCAGTGTACACACCTTCAGGAATTATAATTTAAATGAATCTGTCACAAAGGCAAATGATATGCTTAACTGGCCTTCATAAGTAAACCAATTTCCTTCTTTAAGCATAAATTTTTGGATTGTTTTTATATGATTCCAAAAAGCATCCATTCAAGGAATCCAGGGACAACTGGACAACGGAAACCTCAGCAGAAAACAGATCAGACACCAAAGAAGACGAGTGGCCCAGATGATCCAGCCTTGCAGACTTCCTCAATAGCAGTTTCCTCAAAAGTCTACAACCACAACAACTCAAAATCGCTAAGATCGTTCAGCTCCACAGACTACTCCAGCCAGACCTTCAGTAAAGCTCTGAAGATCAGCTTCTGTCTATTAACTTCTTAGGACATCTAAATAGCTGAGCACAAAAGGACTGAACATCAAATGATTCTATTAACATTTTTAACCATTTTCCATTCTTATTTGGGCCCCAAGCAGGTTTACTACATCCCAAATCAGCAGGAAGTCATTTTAAGAGAACAACGTCCCATCCCAACGTCCCAGAAGGCGGGGAGGGTGTTCCCCCCACTTTGGTTATTTGATAGATAATAGAAAACTTTGTTATTTAGGGGAAAAGACTACAAGCTGTTAAATGATCTTGTTAAATGGGTTTTGGAGGTTAGACCCAGGGACTTCTCTCTTTTGCTTTTCTGTATCCTCCTCTCTCTCCTATATAGGAGTGAACAGACTTGAGGAAAATGGAACATAGACATAGTATAGGAAAGATCAAGAAAAAAGGACAGATTATTGAACATAGCCTTAAACCTTTGTATACTGATACAAAATTAATATTACATTTGGCTAAATTGGTATTGATCATTGTATATTAATCCTTATCATATTTCCATGCTGTAATTACCTATGCACTGAGAGTGCACTCATATTCTGGCTACACGGTAAGAACCGGCACCCTGTTATGTTTCTTCTAGTCTCATTCAACATCATGTCTCTTGAAGCTTCTATTAACGGTTAACCCCATTGTCTTTTCCCTTTAAAATGCTTGATATCAGAAGTTTTAAATTTATTTTATGTCATTGCAGCAGATTGTTTTTGGGAGGGACATTGTCTGGATGGATGTTGTGTTTGTTTGCTCCAATTTATTTTACCTAATGAGACATCTTGGGGCAGCAGTCATGTTGACAGTAAAAATAATAGCTTTACAATAGCAGTAACCTGTGGCCACATATTTCTCTTCTGAAAAATGGAAGCATTCGCTCCGGGCACATCTTTTTATTGAGCATCCACCACCTATGATGAAAGATGCAGGTGACAAAAGCACATTTCTAATCAAAGAGCACTCAGATAAGGAGGGCCAGTTAATCTTTGTCCTTTCAAACTGAGGGGGGAATTAACTTCTATAAACTAGGGTGATAGCGAAGTTCACAGAAAACTTACATGATTAAAGTTTTTGTGACCCCTTTTTTTCAGCCTGTGCAAATTGAATCGCACCTATGTGGACTCTTGACTTAATACAGTTGCTAAGACCTGGTTTAGTAGCAGTGCTAACCAACATTGAAACTATAAATTGCACTGGCTATTATCTAAGACTGAACGGTGGGATTGCATTTAGATGAGCTCATCTTAGCTTGTTGTTATCTTGTGGGACTTTCACCTTAATGCTACTGAGAGAGAAAGCTAAGTATAAAGTGAAATTCAAATAAATCCTGCCTTGCTGGCTGGCATACTCTAAATGTGTAAAGAGATCAAGGAATAACAGGGCACATTACCTGTTCTGAAGTTAGATCTAAATATATCTATGTTTATGTCAAAACTGATCTCAGAGTATGAAATATTCCTTGTATATCGATGAAATCTTAAAGCATACACACCCTAGAGCAATCTAATTGGTTCTAGTTCAGACTTTACTCTGCTTCTATATAGAAACAAATTAATATATGCCCTGTATAATTCCTATATAAATCTAATGATTTTAATTATTATTCTGAAAACAATAGTCACCACTTACAGGTTGTTTTTACACATTGCTACCAAACGTAGGGAATATTCCACTGTATATCCCAAAATTATTTACACATCACATCCCAAATCACACAAGTATTTTTTAACTAATTGACACTAACAATGATGGCGGGAATAGTTTATATGATCTAGGGAATGTTGACTTGGTTACATACAATAGAAAATATAACCATGAAAATAACTTTTTTTGCTGAGTTTTTCAATTATTTGAACCAAAATGCAGTCTGAAGCCAGGCGTATATAGTGATGCACAACTGTAATCCCTGATATTTAACAAGAGAAGCTGCAGCAGGAGGTTGTGGATTTCAAGACTGGACTCACGTACATAGTGAGAGTTTAACGCCAGCCCGTGTTATGTGACCCTTATTACAAAAAGCAAAAATAAAACTTCAAATAAACTGTGTAAAAGATATGGGCTTATACAACTTATAATTGCTAAAGCTACAATCTTTAACAGTGAGATTGTCCTTATGATAACATTATTTTACTAAAATGCATTAGTAAATAATTTAAGGTCTAATGAAGAATGATGTAACTACTTTGGGCCTTGCAATTTTAATCAATACCATCTATATAATAATTGTTGCCTTGCAAAACTGAACACTTAACTTTTGGATTTTCCTTCATGAATGTTGGAGAAAATAGAAAAGATAGTTGAAGATGTGAGAGAAGCCTAAATCATCATGTTGTTCCCTCAGTAATCTCTATTTTAAGGCTTAGCTTTAGAGTAAGAGGTTACCAATCTGCAAATTTCAGGAGGACACTGTAGAATAGGGTTAGGCATCTCTTGCTGTTATTGATTTCACATCTTTTATTAAGTATATTTTATTCAATCATCTCCTATATATACTGACTAAACTAAATCCTTTCTTCAGAGAATAACTATGCTGGGAGAATTTCTCTACATTCTTCTCAATGAAAAATAATGCTATCACTTCTCCAGAAGTTATTTTGCAAACTTGAAGTGAGGCCTACCTGTTTTCTGTGTTTTGTTTTAGTCATCGACTTTTTTTCTTCTGTGTTTTCTTTTTAGCTTATTTGTTTCTTCTCCACATCCCTCAGAGACACCTGTGTGAAGAAAATCAGTTTGCAGGCTTCCAAGGAACATTGCTCTACAGCAAAACAAAGAATTTATCAGAGCAAAGCCTTGTGATGCATATATCCTCTATTTTGCAGAAAATCATTTCTAGTATATTTCCTTACTATGTGTCAAAGCTATAATAGAATTCTGTAAAATTATATGTTGTTCTGTTCCTGCCTAACTGTAGCCTTGGTTCTCAAAAAGGCTTTCAACAGAAAAACTAGCTTGTTTTATTTTATGTCCCTGAAAATTTCTTATTGTTCATAGTCAAAAAAAAAAAAACACAATGTAAGAGCTTTTGCTGAGATCAACACACTGCATAGAATTTTAACATAATTTATTCACTGTTCTCTGTGTGAAAAATAATTGATGTAATGCCCTATTCATGTGACTGAAAATATTAATGGTTACTTGTGGTACATTATTAATTGACTTGTCTCAGGACTTGCAGGTCCTTTCCAAAAAAAAAAAAATACAGTAGTTTTTACAGTCTTTGATCACTCATGAAATGTCATGTATGGTTTTCATTTTGTGGAGTGGAACTTTAGCCAAATTAGATACTAGTGGATTATTCCCACAAAATTTATGCCACCATTATATTAGAATATCATGCAGGCAGGACATCATTGTAGAACAAAGATCTACAAAAATCAAACAGTTTGTGCTGAGGTTGGTGGCTATATTTCTCCTTTGGTAGCTTACAAAGTACCTTCATGTACCAAAGACTCAGAAAGTCAGAGACCCAACTGGCCATCTCTTGTCACCAAATGAAGCATTCAGTACTGGGATTGGATTACATCTAATTGAGCTGTTAGCCAAAGAGCTCCCATGGAAATCCCCAAGCAACCCAGGCTATTACTAAAATTATAGATTGCTCTTCGCACACTGAGGGCAAGTCTCCATTACTAAAGACAACACCTACACAACTCATTGAACATGGAGAATTTGGACTTGTATCTTCATAGATCCTTAATGACTATGTGCTGGAGTCTTCAGTACAAGATGGTACTCTGCATGCTACCAAAAGAGAAATACAACCACAGAACAAACACAAACAATTTGATCTACAATGATGTCCTACCTGTCTGATATGTTAATGTGATGGTGGTAGGAAGTTCGTTAGAGTAATTAAACAATATCTGATTTTACAGATGGTCCACTCCATGACATGGAACCCATAACTGATGTTGCTGGAGTGACCAAGAACCTGAATGAAGTTAGTCCAGAGACCTAGTATAAAACCAAATTCTACTGGTTAAAAACAAATAATAATTAAATTACACCTAACGACTTTTTGTTAAACTCTTACATCAGTGCCTTGCTCAGCCACCATAAGTAAAGCTTCCCCCTGCAGTAGATAGGAACAAAGACAGAGCTAGATATTCTGTAGACTTAAATGGGATGTCAAAACCCTAACCTCAGCACTCACGGAACCCAGTGAAAAAGGAGGCAGAGATAGTGTGAGAGCCAGAGGGCATGGAGGAAACCAAGAAAATAAGACCCTCTAAATCAAGATGATAAAACCTCATATGATGATACCAACCGTCTTAAACTGTTTAGGATAGTTAAGAAAAACAAACTCCTAGTCATGCATGCATGTCGCCTTGTTAGCTACTAAGACAGTCTATCACAGATATTCTCTAAGCTACTCAGTAATCAAGTTGTTAAGAGACAAGCAACATTTGCTTATCTAAATACAAGAGATAGATAGGGCATCTTCAAAAACCCCAAGAGATCTGCAGAATATGGCATTCAAAGATGTGGTCTTAAATTAAGATTTTTTTTTTGATATCGTGACATATCAGCTCCTGACAGCACCCCCTATTCTACTCCAAGTAGAAGAAAAGCATCAAAGAATCTCCAAAGTGAGATGATTGAATTAGTGGCAAGCCTATCTCTTGACATGTAAAAACTCCTTGCTTCAACTGCAGACAGACTGCTGTCCAAAAAGGACAAAACTTGGTAGCAGGGAAGTCGACAGCCTAGCTCTGCCAAGACAGGGTAGGTAAGTCCTTCATAATCCCTGCTCTACAATAAATGTCTGTCAGAGAAACAGGACCAAAAGGCTGAAGACTGATGCTGGAATGTATGGAGAGAAAATGGGAACTGTCCAGGTAGTCACTGGTTTGTCATTTCTTAGTATTGGAAGCTGCAGGCCCTGCACTTCCTATACAATCAGATATATTTATCCTTCTCAGCTCTCTGAGGTGGTTGAAGAATATACAGCTTGAGTCTCATAGCTAAATTTTGAGTTGTTTAGGAATCAAGAGGGCGTTCTAGATCTAAGAAGATGGTTATAATAGTGATGCAAGTTAGTATGAAAACTAAGTCAGTTATCGAACTTTAAACTCATGGAGATGGTTAGAAGGTAGAAGGTTAAAGTCAGGGGCCAAATATGTATGAAATGGACATTGGGAAGGTACACCGGGCCATTTAACTCTCATAAATGTGGCATATTTAATTCTGCTGTTTCGTATAGAATTTACTGTTATAAGAGAAAGAACCATTTGTTAGAATGAAAAGAGAAGTTGTTGGGGGTGGGGAAGAGGGTGGAAGGGTGGGACAAGAAGGGGGAATAGGGAAGGGTTTGCGACTGAGATGTAACTTGAAAAAAAAAAGTACTTATTAAAAAAAAAAACCTCATATGAACTCACAGTGGTTGAAACACCATGCACAGAGCCTACATGGGTCTTGAATAGATGGGGTCTTAGATCTGAAAAGAGAAGTGGATACATGTCCCCATCACAAACATGGATGCCCTTTTCGGTTGACAACCCCTTACAAATGAAAATTTTGTTCCATCCAAGGAACTATCACTGGAGGAAATGAACTATTCTTAAGGGTAAGCTACATGCCAGCAGTAGATGGCAACTGGAAAATGAACTCAATTACATCTTTGGAGATACCTTGTTCTATAATGTCATATTTTGGATTTTCCTTTTCCTTTTTGTAATAAAGAAATATATTAAATTTTATAAAGAAATTTTATTAAGTCATACACACACAAAAGCAAACACATACAAAAGCACACACACATACATGCACATACAAACACACACACACACACACACACACACACACACACATTCTCTTTTTTATTCTCCAAGTGCTCTGCATATATATTATGGCTTTGAGTTTAGTGTCCTTTTGAAATTCCTGAGTGTGCAAAAACCTAGGTCTATGAATTATGTGCCTTCTCTTGGACTCTTTTCTTTCTTTTTTCTTTTTTCTTTCTTTTCTGTTTTTTAAATTTATTTATTTATTGTTTCAGGTTACATCTCCATCATAGTTTCCTCTTTTGACCCTTCCCAGTCCTGCCTTCCCACCCTCTACAACCTAACCCTTACATCCCACTCCTCGGGAGTGGAGTGTCCCTACATAACAGTCCCCCACCCCAGTTCAGCAGTCCTATGAGGGCCAAGAGACTCCTCATACACTGGGGACCTACAAGGTAGCACCACTAGGGCAAAGTGTCTCATTAACAGGATGAAAAAGTCTATGTTCCTGTTCCCTTTGGTGCATTGGTCATAGTATAGATATCCTGTAATATATGGCTAAAATCCGATTATAAGTGAATAGATGCCATGTGCATCCTTCTGAGTCTGGGATAGCTCACTCAGAATGAGCTTTTCTAGCTCTATCCATTTGGCTGCAAATGGCAAAATTTCCTTGTTTCTGATAGCTGCATAGTATTTCATTATATAGATGTACCATAGCTTTTAAATCCATTCTTCAATTGAGGGACATATGGGTTGTTTCCAGTCTCTAGCTATTACAATAAGGCTACTATGAACATAGATGAGACAACTTTCTTGTGATTCGGTGAGGATTCATTTGGATGTATACTCAGAAGTGGTATGGCTGGGTCCCGAGGCAGAGCTATTCTGTTTTCTAAGATATCACCAGACTGACCTCCATAGTGGTTGCACAAGCCTGCACTCCCAGGAGCAATGGAGGTGGGTTCCCCTTTCTCCACACCCTCACCAGCATGTGCTGTCATTTGAGCTTTTGATCTTAGCCATTCTGACAGGTGTGAGATGGAATCTTAGAGTCATCTTGAGTTACATTTCTCTGATGATTAAGGATGCTGAGCATTTCTTCAAGTGTCTCTCAGCCTTTAGGAATTCCTCCTTTGTGAATTCTCTGTTTAGTTCTGTCCCCCATTTTTTTTTTGATTGGATTATTTGGTTTCTTGGCATTTAATTTCTTGTGTTCTTTGTAAATTTTGGATATTAGCCCTTTGTTAGATGTGGGGTTGGTCATGATTTTTTCCCAATCTGTAGGCTGCTGTTTTGTTTGAATAACAGTGTCTTTTGCCTTACAGAAGCTTTCCAGTTTCATGAGGTCCCATTTATTGATTGTTGGTCTTAGGTCCTGAGCTGTTGGTGTTTTGTTCAGGAAGTTGTCAACTGTGCCAATGATTTCGAGGGTTTTTCCCACTTTCTCTTCTAGTATATTTAGTGTGACCGGGTTTATGTTAAGGTCTTTGATCCACTTGGACTTAAGTTTTGTACAAGGTGATAAGTATAGCTCTAATTTCACTCTTTTACAAATGGACATGTAGTTGGATGAGCACTATTTGTTGATGATGCTGTCCTTCTTCCATTGTGCAGTTTGCCTTCTTTGTCAAAGATTAGGTAACCATATGGATGCATTTCTGGGTCTTCAATTAGATTCCATTGATCCACTGGTCTGTTTCTATATAAGTACCATGCTGTTTTTATTACTATTGCTCTGTAGTACAGCTTGAAATCTGGGATGGTGATACCTTCAGATGTTTTTTTATTGTACAGGATTGATTTAGCTCTTCTAGGTTTTTTGTTGTTCCATATGAAATTGAGAATAGCTTTTTCCAGGTCTATAAAGAATTGTGTTGGTACTTTGATAGGAATTGCATTGAATCTGTGTATTGCTTTTGGTGGGATGGCCATTTTTATTATGTTGATCCTACCTATCCGTGAGCATGGGAGATCTTTCCATTTTCTGATGGCCTCTTCAATTTCTTTCTTCAAGGGCTTGAAGGTCTTGTTGTACAGGTCCTTTAATTGCTTGTTACCCACATGGAAATTGAACAACTCTTTACTAGATGACTACTGGGTCAGGGAAGAAATAAAGAAGGAAGTCAAAGACTTCTAAAAACCAACAAAAATGAAGGCAAAACATACCCAAACCTATGGGACACAATGAAAGCTGTGCTATGAGGAAAGTACATAGCACTAAGTGCCTTCAAAAAAGAAAATTGTGACAGCTCATATTAGCCAATTAACAGATAAACTGGATGAATTGGAAAAAAAAAAGAAGCAAACACTCCCAAGAGGAGCAGAAGGCAGGAAATCATCAAACTTAAGGCTGAAATCAACAACTTAGAAACGAAAAGAACAATACAAAGAATCAATGAAACCAAGTGTTGGTTCTGTGAGAAAATCAACAAAATATAAAACCCTTAGCCAAAATAACTAAAAGATAGAGGGAAAAAACCCAAATCACCAAAATCAGAAATGAAAAGGGAGAAATAACAACAGACATTGAGGAAATCCAGAGAATATTTAGGTCCTACTTTAAAAATCTATACTCCACCACATATGAAAACTTAAGTGAAATGGACAATTTTCTTGATAGATTCCACCTACTGAAGCTAAATCAAGATCAGGTTAACAGATTAAACAGCCCTATAACCCCTAGGGAAATAGAAACAGTCATTGAAAATCTTCCAACCAAAAAAAGCCCATGGCCAGATGGTTTCAGCACAGAATTCTATCAGAGCTTCAAAGAAGATCCAATACCAATACTCTTAAAAGTCTTTCACAAAACAGAATCAGAAAGAACACTGCCAAACTCATTCTATGAGGCCACAGTTACCCTGATTCCTAAACCACTCAAAGACCCAACAAAGAAAGAGAATTTTAGACCAAACTCCCTCATAAGCATAGATACAAAAATCCTTAATAAAATACTGGCAAACCGAATCCAAGAACACATCAAAAGTATCATACACCATGATCAAGTAGGCTTCATCCCAGGAATGCAGGGATGGTTCAACATACAAAAGTCTATCAACATAATTCACCAAATAACCAAGATGAAGCAAAAAAAATATGATTTTCTTGCTAGATGCAGAAAAAGCATTTGACAAAATCCAACACCCCTTCATACTAAAAGTTCTGGAGAGAATAGGCATACAAGGACCATATCTGGAAATTATAAAGGCAATATACAACAAGCCAGTAGCAAACATCATAGTTAATGGAGAGAAACTTGAAGCATTTCCTCTAAACTCAGGGACAAGACAAGAATGCCCACTTTCACCATGTCTCTTCAATATAGTACTTGAAGTTCTTGCTAGAGCAATAAGACAACTAAAGGAGATCAAGGGGATACAAACTGAAAACGAAGAAGTCAAATTATCCCTATTTGCAGACGATATAATAGTATAGATAAGCGACCCCAAAAATTCCACCAGAGAACTCTTACAGCTGATAAACACATTCAGCAACGTGGCAGGATACAAACTTAATTAAAAAACATCAGAAGCCCGTCTTTATACAACAAATAAGTGGGCTGAGAAAGAAAGAAATTAGGGAAACAACTCCCTTCACAATAGCCACAAATAATATAAAATACCTGAGGGTAACTTTTTTATTTTTCTTTTCTTTTTTTGGTCCTATTTCAGTGTATTAGTTTTTTTGTCTTTTTTAAAAAATGTTTATTTATTACTTCAAGTCACATCTTCATCACAGTCCCCTCCCTCAAACCCTCCTGGCCCCACCCTCCCACCCTCTCCCCCTTTTCACAGAACTCATAATTCTATTTTTTAATAATTAGGCCACAATTATGAAAATTATAAGGTATAACATGTATTCCCAATGTGCAGTCCATACAGATTTGGCAACTGATTTTAATATTAAATTATCTATCTCCATGATTTTAAAGTTCTATACCGAACTCCGTTTCCATTCTAACTTGCATTACCAAATTAAAACCATCTTCTTAGTCCTAGAACATCCTTTTAATTCATAAACAACTTAAAATTTAACTGTGAGACTATAACTATCTAGTCTTCGGCCACATCAGAGACCTGAGAAGGGTAAATATATCTGATTAAAAGGAAGTGCAGAGTCAGCAGCTTCCAAAACTAAGAAGTGACAGACAACTGGCCGCCTGGACCCTCTCCAACTTCTCTCCATAGATTAGTGCATCTATCTTCAGCCTCTTGGCCCTAATGACAGACATTAATTGTGAAGCAGGAATTATAAAGGACTTGTCTACCCTGTCTTGTAAGAGTTAGGCTGTCAACTTACCTGCATATTACATAATAAAGGCAATTTACAACAAGCCAATACCCAACATCAAACTAAATGGAGAGAAACTTAAAGCATTTCCACTAAAATCAGGGACAAGGCAAGGTTGACCACTCTCTCTGTATCTCTTCATCATAGTACTTGAAATTTTAGCTAGAGCAATACAACAACTAAAGGAGATCAAAGGGATACAAATTGGAAAGGAAGAAATCAAAGTATCCCTATTTGCAGATGATATAATAGTATACATAAGTGACTCCAAAAATTCTACCTTAGTTTTTTGTCTTATGATTTTTATTATAATAATATGTTATTGTATTATATCATTATATTATGTTATATTATACTTATCATGTTATTACCCTTTAGAAGTCAGTTTGTTTTCTATGGAGAGATAGACCAGGGTTGCATCTATAAGTGAGGACAGGTATGGAGGAAGCGGGGAAAATTAAGAGAGAGGAAGTGGTAATTAGGCTATATCATGTGAGAAAAATTCTATTTGCAATAAAAGAAAAATATTTTGAAAAAGAATGTGGAAACTATCAGTGATAATTTATTAAAATATTTAGGGTGACAAAGATATAGAGAGGGGCTCCCTTGAAGATTAACTTGCTGTGTTTTTTATTCAAATGGGCTAAAAGAGGCAATTTTAGTTGAATGATTTTGTTATCATTCAGAAAAAGTGAATGAC
Organism: Lophiomys imhausi; assembly: GCA_907164525.1. Classification (NCBI taxonomy): domain Eukaryota; kingdom Metazoa; phylum Chordata; class Mammalia; order Rodentia; family Muridae; genus Lophiomys; species Lophiomys imhausi. The sequence continues at coordinate 1,718,680 of CAJQZJ010033098.1, read as the reverse complement.
ACTTTAATTTCATATATGCAATTAAAGCACAAAAAGGAGTGTCATAAATTTTTCTTGCATTTTAAATTATAATTAATGTCATTTTCTTTGCCCCTGTATATTATTCCCTAAAAGATATCATCTAGTGGATTATTCAGTTAAGCTCCAGAGACTGGAGAATATAATTTGCCTCCTTTCCTAGAGAGGCTGTAAGACACATCATCACTAAGTTGTTTCTTGTTTTTGCTGACATTGACCTGAACACTTGCATTTTCATTCTGCTACCAGGTTTCTAATATTTTAAATAATTCTATATTATATTTGGTGTTTGTATAATTCAACACTGCCTTTTCATTCACTTAATCCTGGGTGTAAGCTTGCTCTTCATAATCTATATAGTTTTTGTATTTCCTATGCTAGAAATAAATAATAACAAGGATGTATTTTTTATTAAAAAACACAGAGCATCCCTTGAATGGGTAAATAGATATCTGTTTACTGCTGACTGGCTGAATGATGTGTTAGTCTAATAAAAATCAAGACAGAACATATAGATATGGATAGATGTATAAACGCTGATGCTTCTCCTCTTAGTATACTTCACAGATCCACAGAATCATAGAATTGTTGAGCTGGGTCAAGCACACTCTATTAAAACCCTACTGAACTGGGCAACAGTGTAATAAACTCAAAATTGAGCCTGAGGGTGATACTGTGTATCAAACAATAACACATATCATCAATTCATTTTCAGTAATTTTTACATGAGTGTGAGGATTCAGCCAGATGCTCTCAGCATTAGAAGATAATTAAAATTTCTAGTTCTTTATGTATTCTAGATATATAGAGATATGTAACTGTTTGATATGCAACTCAACCTTATTTTCCCTTCTGTATGCTGCCTAACTATTTTAATTGTTTCTCTTGCTTACAAAAACTATGCATTTCACGTAATCCCATTGGTCAATTCCGGAGGTTATAGCTTGTGCTATTAGAGTCCTTTTCAGATTGTTCTTGTCTATACCAATATTTTGAAGTATTTCCCCCTGCATTTTCTATTCTAGTTCCAAAGATTCAGGTCTCTCACTGTCTTTGATCAATTTTGTACTTTTTTATGGGGTGAGATCTCACTTCACCATTCTGTGTGTAAATACACAATTTGGCTTCACTATTTTCTGAAGAGATTTTTTGGTAATGCATGTTTTCTATGGATATAGATCTATATCTAATTAATACTGAATGTCCAATGTGTTCATGGGTTCCACATCCATAGATTCAGCTAACTGAAGATAAAAATGTTGTCAGGCTCACAAGGCTTTTCTGTACTGAGATATGTATAGTCATTGCTTCTTAGGGTTATTCTCTGGACAACACAGAGTGGCAACTATTTACATAGTCATTACACTGTGTTAGGGACTGTGAGTGATCTAGAAATGATCTGACGTACATGGAGACTAAAAAAAAAAAAAAGAAAGAAAGAAAAAGAACAAGCCAGATTAGTAATGTGAAAACTAATATGAAACCAAGTACATAAGTAACTGACCTAAAGGATTGAGAAAGAAAGACACCAGGTAAAAAGAGAAATGGATCACATTGTTACCATCGGTATTTGTTTCTACATAAACAAGGTATATGTCTATTTTTATATTTTTGTTTCAAAAACTAAAAGTAATATAATCAGTTCTAAATACAGCAAAACACGATACCTATGTTACGTGATTTTTTTTGTACAACTATTTCTGAAATTCTCATCAAATAATATTTTCTTTTCTTTTCTTTTCTTTTCTTTTCTTTTCAGCACAAGGGAGATTTATTACCCGAGATAGGCAATCAGGGTGTAGGGGGCTGCTTCTGGGTTGGACAAAGACAGACAGCATTTGCTTCTTGCAGAGCGATTCTTTTCTTGTTTGTTTGTTTTTTGTTTTTTCGAGACAGGGTTTCTCTGTGTAGCCCTGGCTGTCCTGGACTCACTTTGTAGACCAGGCTGGCCTTGAACTCACAGAGACCCGCCTGCCTCTGCCTCCTGAGTGCTGGGATTAAAGGCCTGAAGAGTGATTTTTTTTTTTTTTTGGTTTTTCGAGACAGGGTTTCTCTAACAGCACTGGCTGTCCTGGACTCACTTTGTAGACCAGGCTGGCCTCAAACTCACAGAGATCCACCTGCCTCTGCCTCCCAAGTGCTGGGATTAAAGGCGTGCGCCACCATGCCCAGCTGCAGAGTGATTTTTTTTTATATACTTTATTTTTTTTCTTCAAGTTACATCTCAGTCACAAACCCCTCCCTAGTCCCCCTTCCTATCCCGCCCTTCCACCCTCTTCCCCCCAGAAGTTTCCCCTTTCAGTCCAACAGATGGTTCCTTCTCTTATAACAGTAAATACTATACAAAACAACAGATATAAATATGCCACATTTATGAGAGTTAAATGGCCCAGTATACCTTCCCAATGTCCATTTTATACATATTTGGCCCCTGACTTTAACATTCTACTATCTAACCATCTCCATGAGTTTAAAGGTCTATATCTGACTCAACATTCATACTAACTTGCAACACAATTTTAAGAGTATCTTCTTAGATCTATAACACACTCTTGATTCCTCAACAACTTAAAATTTAACTATGAGACTCTAGCTGTCTATTCTTTAACCACCTCAGAGACCTGAGAGGGATAAATATATCTGCTTATATAGGAATTGCAGGGCCTGCAGCTTCCAAAACTAAGAAATGACATACCAGTGACTTCCTGGACAGTTCCCGTTTTCTCTCCATACATTCCTGTATCAGTCTTCAGCCTTTGGGTCCTGTTTCTCTGACAGACATTTGTTGTAGAGCAGGGATTATGAAGGACTAACCTACCCTGTCTTGGCAGAGCTAGGCTGTTGACTTCAATGCTACCAAGTTTTGTCCTTTTTGGACAGCAGTCTGTCTGCAGTTGGAGCAAGGGTTTTTTTTTCATGCCAAGAGATAGGCTTGCCACTAATTCAACCATCTCACACTGGAGATTCTTTGATGCTTATCTTCTACTTGGAGTAGAATAGGGGGTGCTGTCAGGAGCTGATATGTCTCGATATCAAAAAAAAGAAAATCTTAATTTAAGATAACATCTTTGAATGCCATATTCTGCAGATCTCTTGGGGTTTTTGAAGATGCCCTATCCATCTCTTGTGTTTAGATAAGCAAATGTTGCTTGTCTCTTAACAACTTGATTACTGAGTAGTTTAGAGAATATCTGTGATAGACTGTCATAGTAGCTAACAAAGTGACATGTTTGCATGCCTCAAGACCCAGCCATACCACTTCTGGGTATACACCCAAAGGACCTCTCATGGAGACTAGGGAAGTCTCCTCATCTATGTTCATAGCAGCCTTGTTTGTAATAGCTAGAAATTGGAAACAACCCAGATGTCCCTCAACTGAAGAATGGATTAAAAAACTGTGGTACATCTATACAATGGAATATTACTCAGCTATCAGAAACAAATAATATTTTCAATCATCATCATAAGCATTATCAACAGCATCCTCTTCCTCCTCAAAATCATCATCACCCTTGTGAGTATGTGTGTGTGTTTGTGTGTGTGGGGGGGAAGTGGTTGTGCATGTTCCACAGCTCATGTGTGGTAGTTAGCAAACAAATCTGAGAAGGTAGCTTGCTCCAAGCATGTACACATAGGTTCCAAGGACTAAACAATCAAGACTACCTTTCCTTGGCAAGAACTTTTCCAATGTAAGCCATTCTAATATTCCCAAATGAGATGTTTAGCATTGACAGATAAATATAATTTAAGTGGAAGTTAAAATGAATTGAAGGAATAATATTACTAATTCTTAGGTCAGAATGGTCACCTCAAACTAAGCTTCCAGTTTTTCTAAGACAAGGCTGAACCATACCTTGGGAAAGGAAAAAAATAATAAGAAAGTCACAAATTTAGAGACACTGTGCGTATTAATCTAAATCTATTATGAACAGAGGCAGAAAAACCTAATACAACTGGATGGAGCAGAATGAAAGGGTGCCTTCAGATTTTCCACTAACTATCTTAACTCATATGAGGAAAGGTAAATGGATATTGAAGATGTTCTACATATATACAATGGAATAGTATTCAGATGTAATGAAAAATTAAATTTGCTGGTAAATGGACAGAATCACAAAATTTACTGAGTGATTTAACACTGACCCCAAAATACAAACATCACCTATTTGTTCTTCTTTCTGGATCCTAGATACAAATCCTTAGTTGTGAGTGCATAACCTGGAGCAACCACAGAAATCAGGAAAGTAAAAGGAGGCCATGAGTATGAGAGGAGTGGACAGAAGCTCTAAAAAGCAGAAAACTAGTATACAAAATCTATTATTAGATATTTGGAAAAATTAGGGGAGACTACTTAGGGAGGTGGGAACCAGGGAAGGTAGAATAAATAATACTAAGAAAATATAAAAAGACCATAGGAAAATATTTTTTCATGTCTATAGAAAATTATACATATAAACGCATCTATATCAAATCATGGCACTTTGGGCGACAATGCTTACTACCCAGAACATGGAAATACTTAACAAAAACTCCAGTGCTGGGCATGGGAACTCTCTTTTTAGGTTGTTGGTTGTGAGATCCCAAGAGACTTCAAAAATTGCATAGGAAACTATCCTTGCTTTGAGTTGCCTTCTAATAACAGGAGACAAAGCCCTATTGCTGAAGGCATAAAATACTTCAGAAGGACAACTTACAGAAATCAATCTGGAACTCACCTGGAAGCATCCTTTCTGAGAACTGGCTTTCATAATAACAGAAGGAGACATGAAAGCAGCCAAGGAAGAAAGGTAGCCAGCGATTCTACCAAGCTAAAAAGAATCTATAAAGAACAAGAATAACACTGCCAGTAATATTTAGATAACATGAAAGGTACAATATTGGCACTTACATGTTGGGGGTGACCAACTGCTGTCTAGAGGGATTTAAGGCCTACTCAGCAGGAATGAATTCATACCAGGAATGGTAGTTCCATAGCTTGTGAGGCCATGGAACCTAGAAGAAAAAATGGCTAGTACAACTACACTAAACGTGTAATATTTCTAAGTTCGGTATCAGTACTTATCCTATACATACATATACGTGAATGTGCAGTATCAGTACTTATCCTATACATACATATATGTGAATTTCTCACCTGTAGCAACAACAGCAACAACACTCTTAATTTTTGCTGCAGTTAATTATGGAAAACCACAGCTATACAAAATGAGAAGAAAAGCTGACAGTGGGGTGCATGGTACGAACTAATACACCAACCATGGTTGACATAACCTCTATTCCTAAAACTCTGGGATATTACAGGAGAGGAGGACAGAAGGATTGTAAGTTCCAGAGGAACAAACCTGGACTACTGCTGTGATCTTAGTGTCTTCCATATATGACAAGGAAGCTGAACCCAGGAAATCTCAACAGTATGCTTCTGCAAAGAAAGGCTAAGAATAACACCATTTTACATACCAGTGTGGATGGGGAAATTTTCAAATTATTATTAGGCTTCACCTGAGGAGAAGAACTACAGGCAGCTGACAGCTGCTGAAAAAGGAAGAATCAGTTCTCCAGGGATGAGCCCCTGGAGATTAGCTTAGCCAACCCTAAGCGATAAGGCCTAAACATGTATGAACAACACTAAATATTCATTCTCAGAAGGCTATAATTATATATATAATGTTTATACATATATGTGTGTGTATCAAAGAATAAGAAGTCATAAAAAGATAGAAGACAGATTGATAAATATGCACACGACAGATCAATAAATAAAAAGGTTTTATGTTCTCAGTTTCTCAGTTCTGAATTTCCTTGTTCTAAAGGCGTTTGGGGCACAGCGACGCTAGTGTTTGCTTCATTTACTGAGTGTTGGATAATAGAATTGCTGAGGATGATGCTGACTAGTTTTCTGAAAACACATGGTTATTTTTATCTGGTTTTTTTTTCCATCTTGTTGAGGCAGCTATACTGCTGGGATTTTCTGGCTGCAGTCACATTGTGCTCCCAATCTCCACTGCGACCCATTCAACAGCCATGAGGTGCATGCGCAGGGAAGATAATGCCTTTTTCCTTCAACTGGAGGCACCAGCAGACCAATGAAAGTGCACTCCTGCCAAATACAGCCCAACAATCTCGGTTACACTGATTACAGGATTCAGGGTCTTCAGCAGCTGCACTCACAGAAAGCTAATTCTGTTACCTTGGAGTCATGGTGGGGGTATTCTTTAAAACTAATGATGCAGTTCCATCTAGCTGCAGCATCCACATTTATTGCCTCCACAATCACACAGGAAGTCCTGATAGAACTATACAGAATCAGGGTGAACACTCTCTCATGTTGGCAATAAATCAAGCAATTAAAAAAAAACACTGTAATAAAATTAACTAGAACTCCATTTATTACTCTGTCCATTACCAAACAACTCTCTCTCTCTCTCTCTCTCCCTCTCTCTCTCCCTGTCTGTGTGTTTGTGTGCGTGTGTGTATGTGTGTTTTTGTGGGTACACACCCATGTGTGTGATAATGAAGACCAGAGGTGGATGTTGAATAGTTTGCTCTATTACTCTCCATTTAAATCCTAGAAACAGAATCACTCGCTAAACCAGAGAAGCTCACTGTTCATGCTGTACTGGCTAGCCAGAGAATGCCTGGGATCTGCCAATCTCTGTTCCATCACTGGTGGGCTCACAGAGCACAGAGGAAAACTGTCATGCCTGGTCTTTACAAGTGCTGGCATTTCAAACTCAGAACTTCATATTTGAGCAGCACACATTTTACCCAGTGAGCCATTTCTACAAGCTTGATCCAACAATTCTAAGCAACACCACTGCATTCTCAGACCAAGCTAAACACATTCATGCCAAACTCCTTCCTTTTGCACTGTTTGGAATACCAGGCTTATGCCTGCAGTCAGCAGATGACAGATGCATATAGAAATGGTTAGAAGTTGGACAAGAAAATTTTACTCAGAATAAAGCCGAGAACTAACAGAGGGAATCAAATCAGAAGTACTTGGAATGTTTTGGAATATTGCTTTAGCAGCATAAAATATACTTTACATTTTCATATCTGTATGAAGCATCATTAAAGTTAGGAACAAAAGTTCACACTTTACTTTTAAAAATTCATATATAAATACCCAATATTTAGGAAATCTAATTTCATCCATGACAGGACAATCAATAACATCAATGACTACACAAAACAGTAAAAGTGTGACAAAGATGTATTGACGTTTTCATTGAATCGAGAAAGCTGACTTTCCTAATGAAAGATGTTATAATTATTTGATTCTAGAAGTTACATGCGCAATATCATTCCATGTAAGTATACATTTTTGCTAAAAATTGATCATTTGTCTAAATTATTTTCATTTGTCTTTATTCTTAAGCTTTCTCTGTATATATGTATAAAACACGAAAGAATGAGTGACGAAGGTAATGTCTTCATTTAAAAACGAAGAGAATTTCAGACTACCTGAAGTAGAATTATGTTGGGGACATTTTCCAAAGTTGTTTAATTTTTTTAAAAATATCCTTTTTGTATATTGTTCATGAAGTTAAATATTTTATTAAATAGAGTCCATCAAAGAGGAAGCATCAGATTATACTTAATTAATATAACAAGGAATAAAAGGTCAATAGTGAAGGTAAATGATGAAAGCTATAAAATGAATTTGGTGATGAGGCAAAGCCTTATAATTAAATAGAAAGTCTTTTGATCAAGATATCAATAATTTTAAAAAATAATATTTAATTAGAAGATATTATAATTGTTTTTTAAAATTTATTTATTTATTGCTTCAGGTTACATATCCATCACAGTGTCCTCTTTCCACCCCTCCCAGTCCCGCCCACCCACCCTCTACCCCCATCCCTTCCATCCCACTCCTCTGGAGTGGAGTGTCCCTACATAACAGTCCCCCGCCCCAGTTTAGCAGTCATATGAGGGCCAAAAGCCTCCTCATACACTGGGGGCCCACAAGGCAGCACCACTAGGGCAAAGTGTCTCATTGACAGGGAGAAAAAGAAAAAGTCTATGTCCATGTTTCCTTTAGTGCATTGGTTGTGGTATAGATATCCTGTACTATATGGCTAAAATCCTACTATAAGTGAATAAATGCCATGTGAATCTTTCTGAGTCTGGGTTAGCTCACTCAGATTGAGCTTCTCTAGTTCCATCCATTTGACTGCAAATTGCATGATTTCATTGTTTCTTATAGCTGAGTAGTATTCCATTGTGGAGATGTACCACAGTTTTTTAATCTACTAGAAGAGAAAATTGGAAAAACCCTTGAACTCATTGGCACAGGTGACAACTTCCTGAACAGAACACCAACAGCTCAGGACCTAAGACCAACAATCAATAAATGGGACCTCATGAAGCTGAAAAGCTTCTGTAAGGCAAAATACACTGTCATTCGAACAAAACAGCTGCCTACAATTGGGAAAAAATCTTCACCAACCCCACATCTGACAGAGGGCTAATATCCAAAATTTACAAAGAATCAAGAAATTAATTGCCAAGACACCACATAATTCAATCAAAAAATGGGGAAAAGAGCTAAACAGAGAATTCACAAAGGAGGAATTCCTAAAGGCTGAGAGACACTTGAAAAACTGCTCAGTATCCTTAATTATCAGAGAAATGCAACTCAACACAACTCTAAGATTCCAGCTCACACCTGCCAGAATGGTTAAGATCAAAAGCTCAAATGACAGCACATGCTGGCCAGGGTGTGGAGAAAGGGGAACCCTCCTCCATTGCTGGTGGGAGTGTAGGCTTTTCCAACACTTTGGAGGTCAATCTGGCGATATCTTAGAAAACTTGGAATAGCTCTGCCTCGGGACCCAGCCATACCACTTCTGGGTATAAATCCAAATGACTCCTCACCGAATCACAAGGAAGTTGCCTCATCTATGTTCATAGCAGCCTTATTTGTAATAGCTAGAAACTGGAAACAACCCAAATGTCCCTCAACCAAAGATATCATAATTGTATCAAAATCTGGCATTCTAAAATCAAAACTCATCTTTTGGCTATATTTACTGGCTGAAAATTTCTATAAAAGAGACTTTTATGACAAAGATGAAACAGAAGGCAGAGTGTTTCACAGTAGGGCTGTCCACACTTCCTCTGTGGTTCACCATTAATCAGGCTTTGGAAATGCCCCAACCTTTCAAAGGATACTTTTAAAATCAGACTAAGTGTCCAAGGTATTGAACATGTTGGCAGTAGTCTTTACATTTTAGTTCTATAATCTCAATATTCATTTCAAATATTAATAAAATAGTCATCCAACTGAGCACCAAAATATCATCTTTTAAAACATTTAGCAAGTGTAATATAGAAAACAATGATTATGTTAGGGAGAAATTCTAATGTGTCACTTCAAAATTGAAGGTTGTACCAAATAAATAAGTCGAGAAGGAGCTGAAGAGATGGCTTGTCCATTAAGAGTGCTTGCTGTTCTTTCAGAACACTAGAATTTCATTCCTGATACCAATGTCAGACAGATTACTATTATATGTAACTTTAGCTAAAGAGGTTTCTATATCCAATTTTGGCCTCTATGATACCCACCTATATTAGGCATACACACAAACACATATAAGTAATAAATTTAAAAAGCCTTTTTTAAAAAAGTGCTTAGATGGGCTGGAGAGATGGCTCAGCAGTTAAGAACACTGTCTGCCCTTACACAGTTCCTTAGTTCATTCCCAACCACATGCTAGTTCACAACTATCTATAATGTGATATGTATGATGTCTTCTTCTGTCATTCAAGTGTACATGCAGATAGGGTATTCATATACATAAAATAAATAAATAAATCTTTTAAAAAAGAGTTTTGATCTCTGATTTGATACGTTTGATCAACTGGTCTGTTAAGGAGGACTGTTTGGGATGAGGAAAGGGATCCAGAGGACAGGCAGATTTGGAAAGGATAATGGGATGTGAATATGTTCAGTGCATGTATGAAGATGTTACAGTGAAACCTACAATTTTGTGAAATTAACGTACACTAATAAAAAGTTTCCAAATGCAAAAAAGAGTTTAGATACATATGAAATACAATTTTGAGATTTTAGTTTTGCGTTTCTGTGTATTTCATTTTATATGAGGTGTTTTTAATGGAAAACTAAGTTGTTTAAACATTTCTCATGGAAAGAGTATTTCTTTTGGGAAGGAATCACAGTAATAGCATGGCACATTTTGCTTTTTGTTGTTGTTCATAGAATCTGTTCATCTGAGAGCTCTAACGTACATAAGCTCACCTCATATACTACTTCATTTATATTTGCACAGATTTGAATAAATGTACATTAACATCAATGCATATGTAAATTTGTCTTTATAACTCTCCATTTATACAAACATAGTTTGTGTATTTGCCTTTGTGTGGGGAATCTGTGTTTGTATGTCTGTCAAGTAATAGATACATCTTACAAATTAACAAAACCTTAGTCCTCCATTTGCTCTCTGGATAAGAGGTATCTTGAAATCAAAGTGTCAAAAATCTCAGGAGATTTGTTGAAAAGAATAAATTTTATTTTTCTCTCTCTGTGTAGTTTAAGTATATTCTTATGAAGCAGATACCTATTGTTATAGTTTCTTTTCTTTGAGGTGATAAGAAACTTGTAGAAGAATGTATTTATTGGGGACGGAAATTTTCAGGTTAGAGTCTGTGAACATCATGGAAGGAATCATAGCAGCAGGCAGGCAGTTTTCTGAAGCAGTAGGTTACAGGTTATATCTTGATACACAACTACAAAGCAAAGAGACACACAAGAAATGACAAAAATCTTTTGAAACCTAAATCATGCCCTCAGTGACACACATTCTCCTAATCCTTTCCAAACAGTTCTACCTACTGCAGACCTAAAATTCAAACATTTCAGTCTATGGGAGCCATTCTCATTCAAACCATCACATTCACAGACAAGAGGGCTTCCTTCTCTAGAGCTGGAACTATGGATTGTTGGGAACCAATCTCATGTCCTCTGGAAGAGCAGTAACCACTATTAACTGGTACACAATCCCTCTAGGCTTCTGAAGACTTTCTTGTATCATTTTTTTTCCATAGAGTTCTTTTCCCAATTTATTAAAATTGCTGTTTCCTTTGGAATCTTGATTTAGTATCCTGCAGTGACCAAAGCCTGGCTCATTCACCAATCACTTCAAGGATACATCTCTTTCCTGTAAACTCTATTTAGATTTCTGTCTGCATTAATGGAAATTCTTTATGCTTCACCACATCCAGTTCTTCCATACTCATAGCTAGTCACCCTAGTCTTCACTGTATCAAAATTAAATATCAAGCAATCTTTTGTAAAATTTTTATGTGCCTAGTATTTTGTGGCATATAATTATCATATTCCTGATATCTAATCTCTTGAGAGATGATATTTAAATGTATCAGACTGTTATTCTTTTCACAATTAGATACCACAGATTAGCACATACATGAGTGCCATACAGTAATGGGGTGATGTTAAGCATTCCAAATGTTAATTAATTAGTCCTGCTTACCTCTGTCTTTTCCCAATCTCAGGCCTCAGCATTTATTTAACCAATCAGAGACAGTGTAAGGAATAGACAACAAGCAGGACTAATGTGTGAAGGTTTCTGAAGCAGAGAGGTTTATGGGAAGAAGGAGCCTCCAAGACAAGCAGAAAGAGCAGGAAGGAAGACACATGCCATGGGATAGAGAAAAGAACATCATTCCACATGGCCTGGATCATCAGCCTAGCATGAAGAACAGCAGTCCAAGGGACATATGTATATATGGGGTCATATTTGAGTACTAGAATTATGAGCCTGGTTAGATGGACTAAGATTGTTCAATCCAGGCCAAGTCTTGTTAAAATCCATGTAGTGTCTGTGTGCTCATTTGTAATGGTAGGTTAAGGATTAACACCGCTGACCAATTAGATATAATAAAAAACTAAGTAATTTAATTAGCCATTTTTCAACAATACAGTGTACATACATCACTCACATGTTACATACAACTATCCATAACCTCAGGCAAGGAAATCCAAACTCTACAGGAACAAACATATTATATGTACATGCATACATATATTCAGTATATTTCTATTACTTTTAAGAGACAACATGACCACAGCAACTCTTATAAGGAAATAGTTAATTGGAGCTGACTTACAGTTCAGAGGTTTCACCATGGCAGGAAGCGTGGTGTTAAGTGGATAGACATGGTACTGGAGAGGTAGCTGAGAGTTCTGCATTCAAATCAACAAGCATCAAGAAGAGGTTGAGACACCGGGCCTTGCTTGAGCATCTGAAAGCCCAACCCCTCCCCCAGTGACACACTTCCTCTAATAAGGTCACACCTACTCCAGTAAGAACATACCTCCTAATAGATCTATTCTCTATGGGGAGAATGTTTATTCAAACCAACACACTGACAACCTTAAAGTGTAACCAGAATAAAATTATTAAACACTAAACATGAACATACATAAAATATGCCATTTTTTAAAAATCAGTGTGGAAGAGCACTAAAGAGCAGATGGAAATCCCTATTTCTTAAAACAACTTTTCTTACAGAAAACTTGTGTATGAAGACCCAAATCATGTGCTTGGACCACCATCTTTGCATTACTTACAGATGAGGATATGGGAAAAAAGTTTTATGAATGAGATCCATAAAGTGACCTTTCATTATGTGTTCCAAAGAGATACCATTAAACCAGGCACTATTCAGGGAAACAATTCAATTTACTCAATTTCTACAAGTCAACTGATTTTTACCTCATTTTGTTCTACTTGATATCTTCTGTTATTTCATTATTCCACCTGTATGCACATGTTTCAACGTCTATTCATTTATTTTGTATTGTTAAGAAGCAGCATGCAATATGATTTGAAGTTAACAGAAACTTTTATGTACTTTAAACACACTCTAACCTAAAAATAGATTTTTGAAATTGAAGCATTAGGTATGTAAAGCAGAAACATGCTAAGTGAAATATTTTATTTAATCTTACATCATGAAATTCTCATTTCCACTGTCCAAAAGGTAACAGAATATTAAACAGGACTGTGTATATTTTAAGTGAGATGCTTAATTAAATTTACCAGAATAAGAGATTTGAATAATTAGCTCATTGCATTATTCATCTACTTAGAGATGATGGCTGGGTTTTCAACATGCTTAATGGGTTCATTTGCTTAACTCTCCACACTAATGTTATTAGCAGTAGAATGACTTGGATTAGGTTTCTGCTGGTCATTTAGAAATGACTTTCTTGATCCACAGAAGCATCAGTTATATTACTAAATTTGAAGAAAATCATGAAGTATACTTGTTAAAATACCCATCAGCTATACTAATTAAGTTCAGGTGGAGGCACCTAGCTGCATATTTAACCCAAGTCTCACTGAACTATCAGAAAGGAGAGTTGTAAGTAACAAATCAAGAAAGGCTGGTGATGGAACCTCTAATGTTCAATTTCCTTTTCTTTTGGGGGGAGCTTTGATGAAGGGGTTGCTTGAATTTGGGTTATGATATATCCTGGAATATGGGTCCACATGGAATGGGGGACAAAGAGATGACTCTTCCATTCACGTTAGATTGGATAAAATGTGTCATGTTATTAAAGTAAATTAAGAGTCCAATCAGTGTTACGGGGCAGAGAAAATACAATTTGAAAATAAGGCATTCATCTCAAGGTCCACATGTGGAAAATAGAACTTTTTATTGGCTTGTGCCTGTTAATACTTCCAGACATTCTTTCCCTTGCTAAATTATATCATAATGATATTTGAGTATTCATTACAAATATCTAGTTTAGCTCTGAGAAGTTGTTTGCCTTTCTGTATTATGATTCTCTGTTCCTCTCTTCTCTCCCTTAAATCATTCTTACATTTCTATACTTCTTACACTTCTATACATATATATGTATATATACTGTATATGCAATATATGTATATAAATATATATACATATAAAATTTGACAGTAGTCTATCATAGTCACTATGGTGGTTTTTTGTTGTTGTTGTTGATGTTGGTGAGGCTTTTGTTGTTGTTTTTTTTTTTTGTTTTTGTTACCAGTTTCGAAGGATTTCCTCTGTACATTTCAATTTGTTCTATTTTAAGTCTAGGTCGCTGAAAACTTCTGAGAAATAGGACATGGTTAGATGCAGAGATACAATTATATCTGTGCAGTCCACACACCTATGCAGCATATTCAATATTTAGTGAGCATGGCTCAGAGAAAAAGAGTTAAAATGTGGACTCTAGTGATATGAATGTCCACTTTGTCTCCAGTATTGGGCCTTGGATATTTTCCTTAACGTCTCTATGGGTCAAATTCCTAATATGTTAAATTCATGGTGGCATTTGGGTTTTGTGGTCATAAAGAATGAGGTAACCATGCGTGCCGTTCTAAGTACACCTCCAAAAGTCACTATGTTAAATTCATGATGGCATTTGGGTTTTGCGGTCATAAAGAATGAGGTAACCATGCGTGCCATTCTAAGTACACCTCCAAAAGTCACTTTGTGTTTGTTTAACTTTGAGAAAGTTTGTCCTATGTTCATGTAAACACCCTCTCCAGTCTTATCTGTCCCACAAGTGTCCTCATACGGGACTTTAAAAATGTTATCTTGACTTTTTTTTTTTAAGTCTATGCTAGGTGATCTTTGTACTAGGTGCTATGCTTAGTCTGTATCAGTCTAGTCTCCCTTGTAAGTCCATTTTCCTATTTTGAAGGCTGAAAGCAAACATCCACAGATACTTCTGGAAGTGTACCATCAAGTACCTGGCAGAACAACCCTAATAAATTTTATACCTCAAGCCACAGAAATTGATATTATTTCTCTTATCCTAGATGAATCTCATCTTTGTATTTCTTAGTTTCTCGTCATTTCTCTATTAAGGGATTTTGCCTGGTTAGTCAATCTTTATCTGAATGCTAAGTGAAGTCCAGTATAAACATTTCATAGCACACTTCTAAGTTTAAAGGGGTAGTCTTCCCTGGTCAATGTACCATTTGAATAGTGGCAAAATTCTATCTACTCTTCTCCTCAGTACCGAGCTACTCTAAAGAATGTTATTATTAACTATTAACAGTCATTTCCTTAATTCAGCACCCACATACTAAACTATAGCAATTAGTTTTATTGGCTAATTTTCTTTAAAAATCTTTTTTTATACTCTGATTTTTAACTTATTCTCTTCTGGTTCTTTTCTGGGTGCTGGGAGGATGTGAGTCAGTTTTCTTTAGGAGGGAAGCCCACGGCAGGTGGACCTTGCCTCAGTGAAAGTAGTGAAAGTATACATATCGAAGAGTATATGGGTAGTAACAACTCTATGTACTGGACAGGTTAAAAATAATAAAGAATGGAACAAAATTGGATAATTGAATGGGTAGGCAAATATGATGGCTATAGAAGGAATGGAAGAGTGGAATGAATATTATTTAAAATAGTGTATGAGATCCACAAAGAACAATTAGAAAGAAACCATAAAATAGTTCTTAATCAGTTGAATCTGAACTTGTTACTTGTATCCTAAGTTATGAAAAGATAGCATATGTGCACTTAGGCACAAATAAACCATTATTTTTCATCTTACTTTGGAAGTAGGCTTACAGTATTCTGTTGTCAGTGTTTTCTAATCAAAACTTGCATAGAGGCATTGAACATAAAATGAGATGGTATACCTATTTAAGGACATAAATCTCATAGAAAATTTGAATATTAAGTTCTCATAAGCCAACTAGAGGGTCCTGAATTATCCACATTCTTCTGGAACACCTACATTTCATCCAGCAACACTTCCTTCAAAAAAAAAAAAATGACCAAAGGTATCATTATAATGCCTTCAAATTCGCCTGATGTACGAGTGCTCCATAAAACTACTAATTGGTTGATTTGCAGTACTGTTTATTAACTTTCTTGCAATATATATAATATACATAATATTCTAAACTATAAAATCACTTATAGCATTTCACTATGTCTGGTATATACATGATATTAACAATTTATACTAAATTTTTCAACATTTATTTATTTCTTCAAGTTCCATCTCAATTACAGTCCCCTCCCTCCTTCCCCTCCCAGTCCCACCCTCCTACCCTTTTACCCTTCACCCTCCTATCCATTTTATTTTGTTTAATTTAAGGTATATATTTCTTTTTCCCCCTAACAGTTCCCCTTTTTAGTCCAATAAAAGGCTCTCATTGTTCTTATTGTTTTGTGTTGTATTTATTGTTATAAGAAAAAAAAAGCCTTTTATACTAAGATTTTTTTATAATTACTTTGGAATCAAATTCAAAGTCTATAGACTATTATGGGATGACTTAAAGCAATTATATGATAGGCTAACAGACATACATAAGCAATTTCAGTTGACTCAGCTAATTAACTCATCCTAAGTAAATACTTAAATACTAATGATTAAATTTATATCACTAAGTTTTGTAAAAGTATGCTTGCACAGTATTTCCTACATGTGTACCTTAAACATTATCCAAAAATGATTAATTATATTCTCCTCTTCTTGTTCATGTTATTACATAGGTATATTTACATTGCTAGATGTCTAGTGAAATGAATACAAGTATACTTTTGTAAGTATATTTTTAAATTTGAAATTTTTTATTATTGTGTGTGATGTGATGTGTGTATTAGGAGTACACATACCACAGCATGAAAGTGGAGGTGAGAAAGGATTTCAGAAGTTGGTTCTCTCCTTCCACTTTTTTAATATTAATGCATTTTTTCAAGTTACATCTCAATCAAAGTCCTCTCCCTCGTCCCCTCCCGTTCCCTCCCCCCCCCCCCCCCTTTCTCTTCCTAGTCCCTGTCCTCTCCTCCTCAGATGAGGAGGAGGGGGGCCACATATCATACCCTCTCAGTTCATCAGGCACATGAAGGCTAAGAGTTTTCTCTTGTACTGGCACTTGATACAATGGGTTCTAGATATCAGTCTGATGTCCAGGTTTGTGAAGCAAGTGCCTTTATGAATTTAGGCATGTTCCTGTCTGATTTTTATCAGCCTCTTGATTGCCAGGGGAATGCATGTATGCCTGGCTCATCCTCAAATTCTTAAGTGTTAGAATAAGTGAAAAACTTATATCTCTAAGAGATTTCTAGATTGATTTTTCTTTCTTCATTCAGAAACATCATTCCCAGCAATTATGGTTAATTTTCCATTAGCATTGTTCAATAGATACTTTTTTATTCATGCACAATAGAAGGATTCCACAAAGGCAATTGTTTCTGAATGTTCATTTTAAAATAAAAACAGCCAATATAAGATCTCACCAAACACAATAAGATACAGAATTTGAAAAGGAGCTATGTGAAATTTTCATTGCACTAACTACATTTGGCTTGATTTCCTAAGACCCAGCATCATATTTTTTTCTTTCAGTGATGTTGTGTTCATATTTCAAAACTATGTCAACTTATAGAATTGTGGTGTCTGTCACTATTGGCTTCACACTCCATACATGGTCCCATATTCCTAGCATTATCTATGACAGTTTGCCTTCTTTATTGTAAGAAAAATAAAGCTATTTTGTGATCATTGTCTCTTTTGCAACCTTATTTACTATTTTGCTGCCTAGAGTTTATAGATATTGAAATGTATCTCCCCAAAAGGTGGAAAAGCCAAGAATAAAACATTTCAAATACAAATTATCAACTTCAGATGCCAAAGTGTTCAGAGGCCAAAGGAGTTCAAAGATTATATTTTAAATATGACATTTAAAATAACTGAGAAGGGCAGATGTCCTAGGCAACTACAGATAAGACATAACCTTTGTAAATATACAAGTATTTATACACCAGGATGAGAATTCATCATTGTGGAGTATGTTTTGTTTTGTTAGTTTTTGATGTGTGTGTGTGTGTGTGTGTGTGTGTGTGTGTGTGTATGTGTGTGTGAATATTAATTTAGGTATGCCATAGCACACATGTAGAGACCAGAGACATCTTTAGAGAGTCAGGTGTTGCTTTTCACCTTGTTGCAACAGGGTCTCTCTCAATTCTGCTGTCTTACAGACCATTGACTTCGGGCTGATGCTCTGCTCTCCAGTCACATCTTGCTGTTGAAGGAATGAATACTAGAACTACAGGACCTTGATACCACATCTAGCTTTTTCACTTAGCATTTATTTATTACATCAATTTACATCTCCATCATAGTCCCTTCCCTCCACCTGTCCCAGGCCCACCTGGGTGCCCTATATATCAGCCCCCCTTCAGTTTAGGTGCCATATGAGGGCTAAGAGTTTCCTCTTGCACTGGGGCCTGTATGGCAGCTCCACTAGGGCAACATGTCCCACTAACAAATAACAAAGTCTATTTTCCTACTTTTTTCAGTCTGTTGATTGTAGGAGAATTATAGTGTACTATATGGCTAAAATCCAATTATAAGTGAATAGATGTCATGTGCATCTTTCTGGGTCGGGGTTAGCTCACTCAGGATGAGCTTTTCTAGTCCCATCCACTTGGCAGCAAATTACATGATTTCATTGTTTCTGATGGCTGAGTAGGGTCAGATGTTCTCAGCACAGAATTCCATGAGACCTTCAAAGAAGAGCTAATACCAATACTCTTCAAACTCTCCCACAAAATAGAAACAGAAAGAACACATTCAAACTCATTCTACGAGGACACAGTCACTCTGCTCCCCAAACCACACAAAGACCCAACAAAGAAAGCGAATTTCAGACCACTTTCCCTCATAAACATAGACACAAAAATACTCAATAAAATATTTGCATCTGAATCCAAGAACACATCAAAAGTATCATACACCATGATCAAGTAGGCTTCATCCCAGGAAAGCAGGGGTGGTTCAACATATGAAATTCCATCCATGTGATTCACCATATAAACAAGCTGAAAGGAAAAAAAAAAATGTGGTCATCTGTATACATGCTGAAAAGGCATTTGAAAACATGCAGTACTCCTTCATGCTAAAAGTCCTGGAGAGAGATGGCATACAAGGACCACACCTAGAAATAACAAAAGCAATATACACCAAGCCAATAGACAACATCAAACTAAATGATGAGAAACTTAAATTAAAGCATTTCCTCTAAAATCAGGGACAAAGCAAGGATGCCAACTCTCCCCATATCTCTTCAACATAGTACTTGAAGTTCTAGCTACAGCAATAAGACAACTAAAGGAGACCAAGGGGATACAAATTGGAAAGGAAGAAGTCAAAGTATACCTATTCACATCTAGTTTTGGATTCCTGGAATCAAACTTAGGTTGTCAAGTTTTCAGTCTACCAATTTTACTTACTAAAGCATCTCTCAAGCCATGTTAAGAATTCTATTATTCTGTGTTTTCATTTCAATGACAATCTAAAGCCTCTTTTTTAACCTTCAGGATCAAGCAAATGTCTACCTTATAGCTAAATCTAGTAACTGAGTCTAGTAGCTGTGGCATCCTGTTGTGTGCCTCACTGAGATGAGGACACTCCTCCTGATCCTAGTAAGCAATGGCTCAAATGGAAAAGAACTCCAAGTCAGTATAGTTTTCTAGGCACCAACATGGAAAACTGTGAAATGATGTCCAACTTATAAAATCAATGTCATTTACTTGATGTTTATTGGAATTTATTTTTTCTTTTATATTTAGATTTAAAAAAAAGTTTTAGATCTATATATAAAAAAGAACTTTAGTGTTTTGTTAAACTTATTAAAATGGCATATTTAAAAATAACAAAAAGACAATCTAAGATAAATGAGTTCACTATTGAATTATCAGTTTACAATTACTTTTATTAAGCATCCAGGCACCACCCAACCACTAAAACATGCTACATTCATTAAAATTTGATTTATTTAATATAATCCAAGAAAATATGTCAAAATACTATTAGTTCTCCTCTGGGAGTTGCTTGGAATGTAAAGTATGTGTGGGATATTGACTCCCTTTTATTGAAAATAGATTCTTTTTTATTTTATACAATATGTCCTGATTAGAGTTTCCTCTCCTAGTACTTCTAGTTCTTGATCACTTCTCCTCACCTCCAGATCCAATCTCTATATCTGTTTATAAAAGAAAAGATTTCTAAGAGATTATAACCAAACATGACAAAATAAAATAATACAAAATATTCACATCAAAGTTTTGAAAGGCAAATTTACAGAAGGAAAATAGGCCAAGAAAAGGCACAAAAATCTGAGACCCACTCTTCACCACACTTGGGAGTCCCATAAAAGAAAAAAAATTAACTGAAAGCATTAATATATAAACAGATGACCTAGTATAGACCCTGTAGGCCCTGTGCTTGCTGGTTCAGTCTCTGTGAATTCATATGAGCTTTGCTGAGTTGATTTAGAATACTTTGTTCTTCTGGTGTCTTCCATTCACACTGGCTATTACACTCTTTCCACCTCTTCTTTTGCGGGGTTCCTGGAGCTGTAAGGGGAGGGATTTGATGGAGACATCCAATTTACATCTGAGTGTTCCAATCTCTCTATCTTTCTGAGTAATGTCTTGCTGTGTGTCTCTCTGGATTTGTTCTCATCTGGTAAGGAGAAAACTCCTCGGATGATGACTTGATAAGGCACTATTCTATGACTATAGCAGAATATCATTAGGATTCATTTTATTGCTACTTTTTTTTTGACCAATAATATTAGGCTTTAACAGAGAAACTCTGGGTGACTCTCAGTGTCAGGTATGGGTTCCACATTGTGAAGCTGGCCTTATATCAAATCAGATATTGGTTGGTTACTCTCACAAGCTTTGTGCCACCATTTCCCTAGCATATTTTGCAGACATTGTGGATCAAACAATTTGTGGTTGGGTTAGTGTTATGTTTCTCTTTCAGTAGGTTTCAGGGTACATTTCTGTTTTAAAGTTACTAGAGCATCATGGTGAAGCGTCTATGTAATCATCATTTACCATTTTTATGTTCAATGAGTTGCATGGATGTTGACTTCGGCATTGGGTCTTGGTGTTAATTTTTAGAGAGGAACCAATTGTATTGGCAATAGACTGGGCTATTTGTGGCTTTCCATGGGACCACCTTGACCAACAACTCATTGGTTGCAGCCCAGTACTGGCATTGGAAGCTTTCTATGGTGAAAAGAAACGTTCAGTTGGGATTTTGTCTTCTTCATTACCTGGATACTTTATTCAAATAGCCTTCACATATCTTAGAGAAGTTTCGCTGCACTAGTTTCAATACCACCTTTCAAATATCCCTAAATTTTAGTTATGTCTCTCTACATTTCCTCTCATAACCCCAAATCCCCTCTCCTCTCCACCTGATCATCCTGTTTCCTCCATCCACTCTAGCTCATATATGATGCGGTGATCTCTTATGTATTCTAAATGTTAACCAATTGCTCCCAGAGGCCTGCTTGCTGTCTGTTAGCTTGCTTGCTAACCATTGTCTCTGATTGGCTTTAATAAAATTCTGAGGCCTATGATTGGGCAGAGAGAGATAGACAGGAAAAAGGTTGGCAGGTTCTGGAAAAGCAGAGAGGATCATGGGAAGAAGAAGCCAGAGGAAGGAAGGAGGAGACTTGCTGTGGAAGAAACAGAAGAACATCATGGCACATGACCTGGAACATCAGCATAGCTTGAAGAAAAACAGCCCAAGGGGACATATGTATATATCGGGTTCTTATTTAGGGAATAATATTAAAAGCTATTTTAGGTAGACTAAGATTTCACAATCCAGGCTAAGGGTTGTTAAGATCCATCAGGTGTCTGTGGGTTTATTTATAATGGTATGTTAAGTATTAACACCGCTGACCAATTAACTATAATATAAATACTAGTAAATAATTTAATAACTTATTTTTACACCTATACCCCAGTATACTCATAAAATATTTTTCATTTCCACATCCCAGTGAGATACATGTGTGTGCCCTCTGGCCCTAAGTCCCTTACTCTATAAATAACCTTTCTGAGACTATGGATTGTAGCCCGGTAATCAGTCACTAAATAAGTAGTATGCACATATAAGCAGATATCTACCATATTTATCTCTCTGTGCTTTAAATCACTCAGGATGATATTTTTTCTAGTTTCATCCATTGGCCTTCAAATTTCATGATGTCAATTTTCTTTCAATAGCTGAGTAATACTTCATGATGTAAATGTTCTACTTTTTTATACATTTTTCTGTTAATTTACATCTAGGTTGTTTCTGATTTTCAGCTATTATGAATAGAGCAACAAAGAACGTGGTTGAACAAGTGTCATTGTGATCGAATGAATTCTCCTTTGGGTATATGTCCAAGAGTGATATAGCTTGATCTTGAGATATATTGATTCTCATCTTTTTGAGGATCTGCCATACTGATTTTCATGGTGCCTATACACATTTGTACTCCAACCAGTAATGGATAAATGTTCTTATTCCACATTCACACCAGCATGAGCTATCATTTTTGTTGCTGATCTTAGCCATTCTGATAGGTTTAAGATTGAACCTTCAAGGAGTTTTAATTTGCATTTCTGTGATGGCATTGGATGTTGAACATCTCTTCAACATTAATTTCAATTGTTTCTCAATTAATTGAATTTCTTCTATTGAGAATTCCCTGTTTAGATCTGTCCCCCATTATTCAATTAAGTTATTTGTTTCTTGATTTCTAGTTTTTGTATTCTTTATATTTTGGACAGTAGTCTTCTATTGAATGTAGAGTTGGTAAATAATCTTTCCCCTTTCTGTTCAATTATGCATTGTCCAAATGGCAATGTCCTTTGTCTTACAGAAGCTTTTTAGTTCAATTAATAAATTGTTGAACCTTGTGTTTTTGCTAATAACTTTCTGTTCAGAAAGTCTTTTTCTGTGCCACTGGAGTCAAGGCTATTCTCATTTTCTCATCTATTAGGTTCAGTGTGCCTGGATTTATATTGATGTCATTCATCCATAAGGAATTGATTTTTGTATAGGGTGATAAGTATGAATCTATTTGAGTTTTTTTATCTGCAGACATCCAGTTTGGCAAGCTCCAATTGTTGAAGATGCTGTCTTTATTCCATTGTGTGTTTCTGGATTCTCTTTCAAATATCAGGCATCTGCAGATATATGGATTTATGTTTGGGTCTTCACTTCAATTTCGTTGATCAAAGTGTCTTTTTTTTTTCTCCCAATACAATGTAAGATTTGTATTACTATAGCTTAGTAGTACAATTTGAAATTAGGGATTGTGATACTAACAGTTTCTGTTTGTTTGGTTTTAGGTTTTTCTAAAATTTGGGATTATTTTAGCTATACTGGGTTCTTATCTTTCCATATAAAGCTGAACATTTTTTTATTCAAAATTTGTGACAAATTGTATTGTATTTTTGATGGGGATTGTGTTCCATCTTTAAAATTCTTTTGGTAAGATGTCCATGTTTACTATGTAAATTCTATCAACATATGAGCATGGGATATCTTTACATCTTTTTATATCTTCTTTAATTTCTTTATTCAATTACTTGAATTTTTATCATACATGTTTTTAAGTTGCCTGATCAGAGATACCCCAATATATTTTATATTATTTGAGGTGATTGTGAAAGGTGTTGTTTCTCTAATTGGTTTTCTCAATTCTTTGCCATTTGAAATTAAGAGGAATACTGATTATTTTTTTTACTTTAGTTAATTTTGTATCCTGCTACTTTACCAAAATGTTTATCAATTATATGTATTCACCTGTAAAATTTTTAGGATCACATATGTATAGATTGTTTAGGGTTTTAATATGAAAGAAAAATGTATGTGGAAAATAGAAAATAATGAAAGGGTAACTTAAAACAGTAAGTTGAAATTAGTAAATGTATGTCACAATAAAAGGAAAAGTGTTCAGGATTATTTATAAGAAAGTGAGATTCTATTCATCAACTTGTTCAGGGGAATTAAAATTGTTTAAAAGAGGTGTAAAAACTGCTGGGGGGTGGTGGCACACGCCTTTTGATCCCAGCACTTGGGTGGCAGAGGCAGGTGGATCTCTGTGAGTTCGAGGCCAGCCTGGTCTACAAAGCAAGGCCAGGACAGCCAGAGCTGTTATACAGAGAAATCCTGTCTTGAAACCCATGCCCCCCCCCAAAAAAGAGGTGGAAAAACTATAGAAGAGCACACAAGTTAATAGTTAACCTTCTGCTTCAATTCCACCAGTAAGTTGAAAATAACTAATCCTAGTTCCCTTTCCTGCCAAAGTGACTGGAAAATATACTTGGGGCCTGTGGGAAATAAACTGAAACAAAATATGTGTGTGGCTCCAAGTACAATGTTGTCCTATGTTATATTTCAGCAAATATTAATCACTTAGCAGCAAGCAGATTGGGGACCAAATAAATGTCCGCTGAGACTTCAGGAGAAATGTGCTTAATAGATTACAACTATTGTAAGTGAAGGCTTGATTAAGATACTTACAATGAGATAGGCAACAACACATTGATGTGAAGGAAAGCTGTGGATAGGGTGTGCTCTCTATAAGTTACTCTATGTAGATAAAGAGAGAAGTGTCACATGATGCCAATGTTAAAAAATCAGGGGCTGGAATAAATCCTTTAGTTCAGAGTAAAGGAACACTCCAAATAGATTAATAGGTTAGGTATGTTTTTTGTATTTACTTGCTTTGAATGTAACTTTATGGTGTCACTAAGAAGCTCAGATAATAGCGTAGAAAAGAGAGTGGAACTGGAGACAAACCTGGGTGTGATACATCATGTCTGCCACACAGCACTCCAGAAGCCCAGAGAGGGTGCATGAGTTTGAGGCCAGTCTAGTGTACATGGTAAGGCATGGTTTCCCAATAATGTGGAGACAGAGTACAAGAGCTTGGTGAATTAGCAGTCATATTTTACTAACCTTCTCAAAATCTTTTTTTTATAATTTATTTTTTATTTCTTCAAGTTACATCTCAATCACAAACACCTCTCTGCTCCCCCGTCCAGTAGCACCCTTCCATCCTCTTCCCCCTCAACCCTCCCATCCTCTACCCTTTTTTTTTTTTTTTTTTTT